>CM077226.1:24424605-24924605 GCA_039654775.1 Spinibarbus caldwelli
CTTGATTTGGAACAAGTAATTGCTGTGATTTTATTCTATGTGGGTGAGTCTGCAGACAGGAAGTCCCGAGGGTGGCAGGGCACGGTGAATGACTGCAGCATGGTACCGCAGCACGTAGACTATCTATTTTAACTTCAGACTCAAAGAAGAGGGATAAGCTATGGTTTGGGGAGGCACTCCTTGCCGATATCATCTTGTCAGTGTATATGTTTGAGTCACTCACTCAGACATGTCTGTATCTATATTTATTTTGTGATTTAACCTTAACATACCACTTTCCATTAGTGACTCGTGAATCATGTCCTCATTATCCTGGGTCTCCTTCAGTGTCATTTTAGTATCGAGATACTGTTATTGTTTTATATAGTTTTTATTTTATAGTTTATTTAAATATTATTGTGATAGTTTTTATTATTAATTTGAATTAGTTTGTATTTTTATATTTTCTGTTTTAATTTTAATTTTAAAGTAATTTAGTATTTTTTTTGTCATGTTTTTCTATATGAATATATAGTTTTATTATTATTTTAAATACTTTTAATTATTTTAATTACTTTTATACATCAAGTTAAACTAAACTTTATTTTATTTCAGTTAAAATTTATTTTATTTCAAGTAACATTTTAAGTTTTAGTTAACTATAAAAACCTGGGCCCTCATTTATCAACAGTGCATCCGCACAAATGTGTGCATGATGAGTTTCATGCAAAGTGTGGGATCTACCAATTTGTACTTATATGCAGGAATGTGTGTAAATATAAGGACAAATTATAAAACCTTTTCTATGCACTGTTGATAAATGAGGCCCCTGGTCTCTTTTGAAGGGCCCAAGTCTTTTTCTCTCTCTCTACATGTTGGAAAGTCGAATAAAATCATAGGCTATTAAAATATGAAAATTGTTAAACTGGAATATAAAAACACTCAGTTTGGTTCCCCATTTACCAGCGATAATGTTTCAGGACTTGATACCTACACGTCATGTACTTTAGCATTTGTGCCATCCTCAAAAGTCACTATGACTTAATGAACATTTAGCAGAGCATTTAGTTAAGACATGGTCAAAGAGTAAGTGATTTGTTTTTGTACACAGGGCCTACCGTTTCAGCAGCTGCTCCCAGCATCTGCAAAACGCTGTCCAGTCTTTCTCTCAGCTTCATCAATCTGTGGTACAGCTGAAGGTACAGGCACAACAACAGACTACGGATTCGTGTCCACATTCGAGGCTCTTCTTCTTCATCATCTTCATCTTCATCTTCATAGCTCTGCACTCTTCTCTCCCACTCACAACCTACAGAATGAGAAAGTGCAAAGTGGTTGTGATTTCAAAACAACCTCTTTTATTCAGAATTCAACTGAAAGAGGCTCTGCTTAGTCTCTGAGAGTAAAAAATTTGATAAAATACTATGTTATTAGAAGTTTCTCTGTACCCTCTGAAAGTGAGATGGTGCCAAACAACTAGCAAAACAGAAGAGCATTTGCGTCCCCTTGTGGTTAAATCTTGTGTGCACATTTTTTAATAGTTATTTCATGATAATTTCAGACAAAAAATGTGTCTCCCTGTCCGGTCAGAGCCTGTATGAGCCCGTGCCACACTTTCTTACGCAGCGTGGGTGGCAGAGGTAGATAGTAGGCCACAGCCGCCTCTGACTGAGTGAGCAGCTCATCCAGACCCGCACTGATCACTCGCCCTGGTGCTGATTCTTGAGCTTCCGCCAGCAGGCGCCAGCTCAGCTGCATCAGGTTCTCCCATCTGTCCACAGCTCTGTCCAGCTCATCGTTCACTCGAGACTGAGCATCATCCAGCCTCGAGAAGAACGCGTCCTTCAGATTAGCAACCACCTGAGGATAGAGAGGGCAAGAAGAACATCAAGAGACATATAGACAGCAGCAGAAAAAACACAGAGATTTATATGTTCATTTGACCAAGCACAGAGGGAAAACAAAAACACACGTACAACATACATAACCACAAACACATACTAATAAACAAGTTACACATTGACGAAGCAACTGTCAGTATTTATACACACGATTAATTTACATTCAATAAATGTATCACAAAAAAATAAGTATTTAAAATCTTTAAGACTTTTGTCTCTCTTAAAACCCCCCAAAAGTGGATTTCTAACCAGCAAAAAATAGCCTATGATGCTGTCATGTGATGTGTTACTGTATAATATCACATGACATTATCAAATCAAGTTTTCAAAGAGATATTATGATAGCTAATAGTCGACGATAACCTTTTGCTCAAAACAGCTTTAATCACTGTTTGAAGGGCAGCTCCAATAGACTAGTTGCCAAGATGTGTAACCACAATTGAGAGAATCATAAAACTGACATAAACATAAACCATCAGCATCAGAATTAAAAATTACTCATGCACACAGACAAAATAAATAAATAAAATAAAAACAATAATCACCTAACTTTGATTCCTGAGATTAGCAAAGGCTACTGATAAATAAATTTAATAAGTAAAATATCTTTAAGATAAAAACATATAGCAATGAAGTAGCCTTAGATCTTAATTTGATTAATGGAATTCAAACAAAAAAAGCAAGTACTTGTTAAAATAGCATACTTTACTATATATGCACTGAAGGTTATATTAAACAAAATAATTTAAAAATATTCTTTTTGTGCATGTGCAAAAATATAATAATAATTAATAATTTAATATACCAATTAGTTATTTAAATAATTTTAAAAATAATAGAGTTCATATAATAATTGTAATTTAAATAATTTAAAACTTTATTAATTCTGTTATTTAAAATAAATTTGTTTACTTTTACCAGACAGCCAAGATATGGCAGCTGCAATACACAACTGTTGCTCGAGTTCCACTCTCTCTCACACACTCACCTCATCTGTGGGCTGTTGGAGAATTGGAAAAAGCTTCTCTAGTTGCTCCAAACCCACCAGTGCATAACTGTTCACTGCCTTGACTGCAAAGGCAGACACACAATGAAGTCACCATTATCATGATCACATTATTAAATCTGTTTCTTTTGTCCAAGTATGTCCTGACTGAGCATTTGATTTCCATTGGAAATCTGAGATTTTTCCAGTTTTATCTTAGTTCATTGTTAGAGATGCAGTACCATATGAGGGACTTACTTTCTGGTTCTAGGTTCTGTAGCAGAGGTGCTGCTTGTTTCAGGGCTGCTGTGGATGCACTACGGACGCCCAGCTCTGCTACGCCTCCCACAAACCCGAGCAGCGGGTAACGACCTTTCACGCCCGTGTAGACGGAAGAGGCCTGCTGCAGCGCTGAGCTGACGAGTGGCAGTTTTGCCACACGTTTTAGCACATTCCCCTGCACAGGCAAGTCAGTGTCTTATTAAACATGGTAATGATGCAATAGATGAACAGTGTGCAGTGACCCTTCATGAAAACTCACCTCACTGTTTCTTGTTCTAGACATGTCTGCTTTGCACTCTGGAAGCAGAACATAAAACATTCAAGTATGATATAAAGTGTTTCTGTTATTTATTTATTTTTTTTTTAATTATTTCTTCTTCATACTTCTGACAATATCATTTAATTTCAATTATGTCAATACTGTTCTGTATTCAATATTTGACCTGCCCATGCCAAGTCAGCTGATGTCACAAGACAATAACAGTCTATATTAAAAATCCTCGCTGTGGAAATTTCATTAAGCGTTTAAACCACACGGGCCAAAACAATCTAGCATTCAAACAGTAAAATATAGAATATGGGCGGGGAGATAGAAGTCTGTCATGAAGACTTGAAAATTACTGTGATCAAATACCCTGGCTTTTAGACAAACTTTTATTGAAAAATAATGCACAAAAGTCCAGTTTATTTTTAATTATTTCCTGAGATATATTTGAGAAAAATTCTTGCAGTGAATAATATTGTGGGTTAAAAAAGTGACAGTGGCATAGAAGCTGTCATTTGATCACTGGTGCCCCGGAAATATTATATAAGGTAATGGCCCAGGACCTCAAACGAAAAGCAGGGAAGCCATCCAAAAACAGACATCTTTAAATGTTTTTGAAGTCTCTCAAACATATCTTCAGATCAAATTGAATCTCCAGATCAAAGGGTTCTTCAGAATGTTATCTCATGGAATAAAATCCAACTGTGTCAAATCTGATCAAAGCATTCTCATAGGCCTGTTTATAATATCAAATTTGTTGCTTTCAGATTCACTGACTGCACAGTGGGGGCACTCTTACAGATCCCAGTGGGTCAGTTCTGAGCAAGTGCTTACCTGCAAAAAAAAAAAAAAATCGAAATCAATCTGAATAAAAAAAAGCATTAGCGATAATAATCACAACAAAACATTTATCATCTGCCTTGATAAAATGGTCTAAAATGGGTGTTGTGAGTGAAATAAATAGGAAAATAATATTAAGATGAAAACCAGATGTGATACTAAACATTTACAGCGTGTGTGAATTTGAGACAGACCACTAATCATTCTGTCAACATCTCCAATGCTTCAGGTCATGTTTGTCTTTCATTATCTAATAAACAAGATGCATGGGTAACTGATGCTAGTCTGGGACAATAAAGGACATGTTACGCACCTGTCTAAGCTTATTTTACAGGTAACCAAAATTATCAATCTCTCTCAGACACTCTTTGGTCGTCAGCTATAGTTATGGGGTAATAGATTTAAAATGTTGCACAAATTTCATAATACAGGTCAATTTTATAAGACACTTTGATTTACTAAGATTGTAAAACTATTTCACAACAAACCAGTTTTTAAAAGTAGCTGTGTGACTACAAATTGTGCGTACATCATGCTTTTGGTTATTATCGAGTAGATGGTAAGCGGAGTGTCAAAAACTCAAAGCAGCAGCAGTTCTTACCTTTGAGATGAATGTGTGAGTCCTTTGCGATGGTAAAATGTAGAAATAAAAAATATCTTTATTACAAACCCGCTAGATTTGCCCTTTATATTAGGTCTCAGTCCTTGTCTGCTGTGTCTGAAACGAGGGTTTTGTTGGATGGTTTTGTCATTTTTCATGGTAGATGCATGTGATGCCCCTAATTTAGGGTGCGGCCAGCCCACGTACACCGAGACGTTTTTAAGCCGTTGTTTGCTAGTTTGCTAGTTTACCTAACAGTGACAAAGGCAGTCTTAGGACTGAGTGATTGGGTCTGTTTCTCACATATGGCATTTCTCACATATGCACTTTGACTTAATTGCATTGCTTCAGATGAAAAATAGTTTAGGACTCGCATGGGGTATTGCTTTTAAACCAGAATTATCTTTATTCTTTAAAATCTGTGGAAGGACAATATATATCAATGCAGATCTTTATTGTAATCAACAGACAAGTAGAGTTGCATGAACAACAAATCTCAAAGAATGTAACCTAAATGTAACTTAAACTTGTGATGAATCAATACGTCTGCTGTGTACAGAGAGTCTAGTCATATATGTCTAGTCAGTAATAATTTTATTGTCACAGTTCAAAAGTTTAATGGGTTGTTCAGCTCCCTTTATATCAGCATTCCTGTTCTGTTTCAGAAATTGAATGAGGAAGCGTGGTCTACCAGAAGCTTGAGTTTTTTTTCCTCAAGAAAATCAGTCTTTCATTGGAGATGGAAAAGTATATTAAGGTCATCTCATGTTGCCAAGTCATGAAACCATTCACAAAGACTCTCTTTGGAGTCTCATATCCATTTGCCTCAATTCTCAACTTAAAATAATTCTCAGTAAACCAACATTTTTAATATGTGTAAACAATCATTTGATAAATAGAGCCTGGGAAATTTCTCAGACTTGCCATGAAGCTTCTGGAGCAAAAGAGGATACTATTGTATTTCATTTTTTAGTCAAACATGTCTGATAACATTTAAATATCAGAATTGTTTACTATCAGTAATTTTATCAGTGATATAAGAGCGAGACAAAAGAAACCCTCATGGTTAATTTAGTAATTGATAAAAAAAAAATATATATATTTTAATTGACGTCACTGCTCACACCGCAGATATTTGCTTTGGTTTAGCTTTAATACCATTCATTTACTAAGACACTATAATAATGGCATATTTTGATTTTCCAAAGGTTCTTAATTTTCTATGACCCATAAGCACATTTTGAAAACATGCAAATAATTTAGATAATGGAGTGAAAATATACTAGAGGAGATAGAATTCAATTGTGTATCACGTTTATTTTGCACATTCAGTGGGTGTTAAGAACAGTAACATACAGGTGGGTGTGTAACATTAGCAGAGATCTCAGCATTTTGCAGTACAGTATATGTCAAATATTCACAAGATTTTTATTTTTAGTTTGCACTAATACAACATTTTTCCTGCCAATTAATTTTTGAACACCAAAGTGATTGTGTATAGGTCACGTGATTTTTTTAAAATACTTTTTTCTATTGTTTTTTTCCCCTTGTGTTGTTAGTCATATGGACTGAATATTTTAATATCTTTTCATTTTGTCATACACTGTAAAAAAAAAAAAAAAAAAAGTTGAGCAAACTTAAAAGTTTAAGGCAACCAGATTCAGCAGATTTTTGTGTTTTCTCAACTTATTTTTGTAGGAGATTTTTGAGTTTTCTCAACTTTTTGTTGTATAAACTTAAAACAAGTTGAGAAAACTCAAAAATCTGCTGAAGCTGGTTGCCTTAAACGTTGGAAGTTCTCTCAACTTTTGATTTTTTTACAGCACTGTAAAAAAAAATAAAAAAATAAAAAGTTGAGCAAACATTAAGTTTATACAACAAAAATTTGAGAAAACTCAAAAATCTCCTTCAAAAATAAGTTGAGAAAACTCAAAAATCTGCTGAAGCTGGAATCTGGTTGCCTTAAACCTTTAAGTTTGCTCAACTTTTTTTTTTTATTTACAGTGTACCAGTGATCCGAAACAGAAAGTATCTTCTATACGAAAGACATTACTGGGTGGATAAGGTGCGCTTTTTTACAGGGAGTATGGCTTAAGCATGTAAGAAGCTTGAATGGAAAGAAGCGTTTTTCCATCCAGAATTAGTTTAGAATCTTAACATCTCTATGATACACAAACCATGTGCCATACAACCAGCTTACCACTAGAGGCTAATTTGTGGGGAATTGATCAGGAATGTTTGGATGTATGTATAGGAAGTGACATTGTGTGTTTCTCAGATCCATTATTGTCCCTGCTCTGCTGGGTCTCCTGAATCTTGGGCATATTTCCTGCTTGGGATGGAATTCTAGAATAATGTAATAGTTTTGGTTTTGGTTCCGATTTTATTTATTAATATTTATGAAATACTAATAACAAAACACATAATATGTATTTTTAAACTACACAACCAATAACTACATGTTGTCATATACTTAAAAATAAAGGTTTCAAAAGGGGGGTTTTGCAGCAATGCAATATAAGAACCATTTTTGGTTCCCCAAAGAACCTTCAAGTGAACATTTCTAAAAAGAAACGTTTTTTCTTAGTGTAAAGATCATTTTAATAATCTAAAGAACATTTTCCCACCTTCCTGCAATGGAAGGTTCCATGGATGTTAAAGGTTCTTCATGGAACCATCAATGCCAGTAAAGAACCTTTATTTTTAAGTGTGTACTGTAGTTGTGTTGTGTTGTGTATTCAATACATTAAAAAGAACCGACTCATTAGATTCATTTGTTCAGGAATCCTAGTATACTGGTTGTGCTAAATGATTTTTATTCAGTCAAAATTGCCTGAATTTTACCTCAGTAGAAACTGAGTCCTTTTTGGGAGTCGCACTAAACTGTGCTGTATGTTTTTGATTCATTAAAAAGATCAGACTGGTCACACTATATGGTTTTGATTCAATACAAGGACTGAATCATGAGCCATTTATTCTGTATTTGGAGTACACTGGGCTCTCTATATGTTTCACACTGTAAATTCAGTAGCAGTGTTATGTCACTGCTGAATAAATTGTGTAGGAAATTTATAAAACAGGAAACTGTCAGAATTTTTTAATTCAATGTTAGTAAAAATTGCACATGCGAGAATCGTTAATGGAGATAAACATCATTTGTTTCCAGTATTTTGTTTTTCTTTCTGATTTTTGGTTCCCAATCTTAATTCTAACACCACATGAAACACAGTATGCCAGATTCAGACCTCAGACTTGGTAAATTAACAGTGAGGAGCACCAATCAGCGATAAAGGCCCAGGCTATCAGCAGGCACACTGGCAAACCATGACTTTACAGGTTCTCATCATAAAAGAGAGATGTGACAAAGTGGTATAAGACAAAAAAGTGAAACTGAGGTGAAGGAGGTATGCTAGAAGAACAGATTATTATTGATAGATTTACATGAACATCTTCCCCCTTAATGAACTACAAATGATAAAACGCTACATATCCTTCCATTTCCCAAACATCACACCAAAGGGCTCAGAACAACCCTGTAATATACCAGAGCTTTCCAGCGCCAAACTACAAACACACCTCTTTGTCTATCTCTATGTCACACAGGATTTAAAATGAAAGTGGATCCAATCCACCTTAAAAAAGGCCATCTGATGACATTGGCTAGTACAATCTACGAAACAATGAGCCACTGTTTTATGTGAAGTGAAGCTCTGGTGTATGAAATTCATACAGAGTGACATTCAGAGTGAGTTTGTAGCATAGCTGTGCAGATTAAGTTGTTCAGGGCCAGATTCATTCAAAGTGCATGATGAAATCATTGCACAAGCAATAAATCAGGACCAGAATGCTGCCAATAGGGTTATTGTTGTACAATCACATGACTCAACTTGTAGCTGTGGAGAATGTGACACAGCAGGAATCTCTGAAACATCTCCAGCCAAAGCATAACAGAACAATTCATACTTTAGCATAGATCATACAACCTCTGTGTCACTTCAGTGCATTTCTCAGACAGTGGAGAATCAGTACATATCAGAAGGCGCTCGTCACAAGCTCCTTCAAAACAAACTCCTTCCACAAACTTCCGGAAATCAGATGCCTCAAAAAAAGAGCCTGTTTAATGTGCACCAGCATCACAAATCCACACAATGTCCTGTTCTGGAGTGAGATATGGAGCGTCAAGACATGCGTTAAGTTTTACTAGGACAGTTACAGAATCCCAAACCTGAAAAAATTCCTAACAGTCAATACGTTTTTTGTTATTTTGGTCTCGATTATTATTTTTCATGTATATTTGTGTTCAGGCGGTGTGTATGTGTGTGTATATGTGAGCAACTGAGTGAGAAAGTAAATGTGTACTTTAAAAAGATTCATTTCCGAGGCCCATCATCGCATTAGCAATGACGTAAAAGTTGGCTTAAGTCTTTTTTTTTTTTTACAAGTCCTCCTGATAATCAATTAAAAAAGGCATCTTTTCCCAGAACTCTCTCTCTCTTGTTATTAAATGTTTCCTGTGTGCCTGTGTTTGAGCGTGTGTGCGGAGAGAGAGTGTGGTGAAGCACTAATATTCATTGAGCGTGTGCCACTTTGAGATTTGGCGGCGTGGGTTTTGGCAAACCTCCTGCCAGTGGGCGGCTCCCGAGGGGCAGGTGCTGTTTGCGCCGAGTACCAGGCGTCCCAAGGCCTGGTTTTTAGTAGTGCGGTCAAAGTCCATGACCAGGAACTCAATAGAGATGTCTGGCAGCAACTCAGCCGGCACGTCATAGATGAAGGATTCGTTAAAGACTGGATTGAGCGTGCATTTCTTCACATGCGTTTTCTTCTTGGCAATGCGCTTGTGGCCATAGAACACATTCAACTTCACATACGGATCTGAGACACAAAACGGAAATAAAATAAAAATTAGATTTGATTTTGAAGTGAGATATAAAAATTCTCATTTTTAAAATACTATATTTTTACATTAATTTAATGGATTATAATTTTAAAACTAATGTAATTTGTTAAATATACACTGTGTATATATTTGACTGTCAAAAGTTTAGGGTCTGTCATTTTTTTTTATATCAATACTTTTAATTCATCAATTAATCAAAATTGACAGTAAAGACATTTATGGTGTTACAAATATATTTATTTAAAAAAAAAATGCTGTTATTTTGAACTTTCTATTCATCAAAAATCCTGAAACAAATGTATCACGATTTCCACAAAATATTAAGAAACACAAATGTTTTCAACATAGATAATAATAAGAAATCTATCTTGAAGACTAGATTAGCATATTAAGAGTAATGGCTGCTGAATATTCAGCTTTGCAATCACAGAATTTAAAAAAAAAAGTATTCAAATAGAAATCTGCAATAGTATTCCATGAAATTACTGATTTACTTATTTTTTATCAAACAAATGCAGCCTTGGGGGCATAAGAGACTTCTTTAAAAACAAAAAAAATCATACTGACCCCAAAACTATTAAACAAGTGTTATAAAAATTTTTTTTTTTAAATTATACTTACTTCCAGATAGGCCAGTTATGTCCAATTTTGGAAGGTGTTTCGCTTTTAACACCACCACACTCAGTCTGTGAGAAACAGGCTGATAGGAAAGAGAGACCAGCAGCTCTCCACGGCTCACACACTGCAGAAATTCAAATACACATACACAAAAGTTTAAAAAGACAACCAGTTAAAGTATTTAAGACAATATAATTATTGAATAGACCTCTTTGGCTTGAATCAACATTACAATACATGTAAGAATATCCCTGTGTTCACTAATCTCAACAGCACTGGAAGAACTGCAGCATAAGTAGGTAAGTGATAATGTGATAGCAGCTCTTCAGCACATGGTGTATTAGCAAAGGAACTGATCAGATGCATTAATAATAAGTGCAAACTGAGTGGGCTGATGACTTGTTAAAAATTTGTTTTCTGTTTATCTTCGCAGCTCATCCTTCAGAGCTTGGGTTCTGTGTGGAGGCATGAGGAGGCTTTTATGTACGTGCCAACTGGATTGTCTACGCGTCATCTAAACCCACTCACTGAGCAGGAGGATAAGCACATTTATCAATGACTACAAACTGCAGTAGGAGGATGAGACAGTGATGCACAGTGATTCAGTGCTGAGCTCATACAAGTGTCAGACTTATAAAAAGAACCCAGATGAATCAATCACACAATGCACAAACTGAATGCAGGAAATAATTGTTACATTTCTTGTTATTATTAAATTGTTATAAATATCTATGTATAATTTTTTACAGTATAATATACAGTGTTGAGGGTAGCACAATATAAGTAATGCGAGTTATGTAATCAGAGTAACTAGTTAACTAAGGAGTTACTTTTTCAAATACATAATGCCAGTTACTTTGTTTTCTCATTTATTGACTGACAGTTCTCCTGTCCCCATGTTGAGAGAAATCGGGAGTAAGTGCAGAGGCATTGTGTGTGCTGTGTAAACATGAAGGTTACTGTAGTTATAGACTATGGGACAGATTTACTAAACAGGGCAAATTAGCGCAAGAGCACAATTCCAAAACAGCGCTGAAGGGGGTGGAAATTTCTGCAGGTGATTTACTGACAACGAGCAAATTTAAAAACACAGACGCAACATCTCATTCACATATTGACCAATGCAATATACCAAGCGCAGCGCAAATTAGCATAGTCGCAAATAAGTAGAGCCGATGCTCATCAGATGTGGGTGATCTACTTACGACACAGGCGCAAAATAGTTTAAGACATGCTTTTTTTGGGCGTTAAATAATAGCGCAAATACTAGTAATGTGACGAGCACAAACGTTAGTAAATCGCGTTGCATGATTCATTTTAATACTCTCCTCCCATAAATTTTGCATCTGAAAGGGAAACTCCTACAAATGCATATTCAATAAAGTCAGGTTCAAAAATAACTCTGTCCATGCCTTTTCAGCACTAATTCTTCACTGCGCGCCTTTAGTAAATTCTGACAGTACTTTTTTAACACCAAAATATGATTTGAGCTGGCGCAAACTGTTAGTAAATCTGGTCCTAAATGTGATCATGCATTTACTCATCTCAACTGCAAAAAAACTGATTCAGTATTCCTCAAAATGAATAAATACGGTGAAATGCGAACCCAGAATATGACGCAAACCTGCAATAATTAAATAGGTAAAATAACACAAATATTCTGTAGGCTATGCATTTCATCTAACCCTAATCATACTAAGGAAAAATTACTTTAGATAAACATAACATTTGTGTTTAATTTTTTTTTTTGCTAAGAGCTTTAATATTTGCCAGAAATAGAACTTTGAACTTTAAAAAACAAGCAAGCCCAGCCCAGATTTAAAAAGTAACACAAAAGTAATGCAACACATTACTTTCCATAAAAAGTAACTAAGTAACATAATTAGTTAATTCTTTAAGGAATAACAGAATATTGTAATGCATTACTTTTAAAGTAACTTTTCCCAACAATGATTATAAATAATAATAAAAAAAAATTCTTATTCTTGCTTTTGATCTTTCTTTTTCATGTTGCATGAATAAAGCATTTTATAATGCACTGCATTGTGCTATACAATAGTCAGAATCTGAATTTGAGCTAGGTACTATAGGATAGACCTGAGTTTGTGGCTCATATTTATTTTTTCTTGTGTTCTTGTGTTACGCTGTTTCTCACCTGCATACTTCTCTTTGTGATCTGTTGCGTAATATGGACCCGGCCTGTACTCGGATCCACACCTGCCAGCGGAACCATCGCCTCCCCGATCACATCGTCTCGTGAGAACCGGTCAAAGCTCAGCACCAAGAAGTGCAGAGTGAGATCTGACAGGGAGCTGTACGGCACGCCATAAAATGTGAAGGTCTCATCAAACGCAGGTTCCAGAGTCTTCCTCAGGACCCGAGTCTTAACGCGATGTTTCTTCTCGGGGAGAATGGTCATCTTCACATAGGGGTCGGCACTGCCCGCGTGGCCTTCTACGGCCGGTAACCCCCGAGCCTCCAGGATGGTGACCACCAAGGCCTTCTTGGGGAAGTTATAATCGACTGCGATGCTGAGATCTCCTCGGCTGGGCTCTTCTGCGGGGGTGAAGGGTGTAGCCGTGCTGGAAACCGTGGTACTGGAGGTCTGACTGCTGCTGGCAGAGCTGCTGTCCAGACAGCAGTAATCCGCATGCACAGGAAGTTCCCTCTCCAGCTTGGGAACCTCATGGCCACTTTCCCCGAGCTTCATCTGCATATGTTTCTCTCCCAGCAGGCCGCTTTCTGCTGCCGAATCCATATCTACCAGCACCACTGGGCGGCCCTTGTTGCTTTGAGCCCCGTCGGTGGTCTGGGATCTAGCCTGGCGTGCCACTCGTATGATCCTCTTGCTGCTGGTAAGCGTGTCGGGGTAGATGCTCATTCCTTTCAGCATGTGAATAAACCTGTACGGTGGGTCTGTGAGAGGATCACTTTGTTCCGATTGGATTCCATGAAGCTTGTAGTTCGTCCTGTTGTAATGTTTCTGACAGCAAGTCCACACAAAGATTAATGCAATGACTGCAACGACCAACACACCGGCACCGATAAACCCCGCCAGCACTGGGGACATATCTAAAAGAGAAAAACAGAGACAGAAGAGTAAACTGACTGATGAACAACTCAGTCGCATCCATCTACATTCACCCACAGAATATTCATACCTGAAGATGTTCACAAGCTTAAATCGTAAAGAATAAATAAGTCTTTCTTGTTTCTTGTTTTGGTTAAAGCACAAAAGCTGAGAACATGCAGACACTGACAAACTCACAGTAGACTCGCTCTATATCTACTCCATGCCCACTCCACCCGCACATGCAGAGGAACACAGTCATCCCACACAGCAACGACTGCATCCGGTCTCACGCTACAGCAACACAGCTATGAAATATTTAACATTCTTATCTTGGTGTATTTACACTTGGTTCTGTGTAAAAGCTGTATCAAAGTGTTTGCCATTGTCATTGGGATGTAAATGCATTTAATTTTATGCTACATTATGAATGTTACTTAAAGAAATCTTTTTTTGGAATAAATATGCTGCCTCAAATGCTGTAAAGAATAGAATTTGTCCATTAAGAAATTTGAAAAAACTAGATGCATTTTCTTTTTCCTTCTTTTTTATTTACTTAGCATGGACTCATTAAATTGGTCAAAAGTGCCAGTAAAGACATTTATACTGTTACAAAAGATGTCTATATAAATATATATAAATATACAATAATAATAATATAAAATATTATATTATAAATATATTTCATATATTGTATTTTATATTGTATAATATTTTATATATTGAAAATATTATATAATATTATTATGTATAATATTATATATAAAATGATAAATGCTGTTCTTTTGAACTTTCTATTCATCAAAGAATCCTGAAAAAAAATGTATCAAGGATTCCACAAAAATATAAAGCAGTCTTCAACTGCTGAACTGGATGCTTCAACTGTTTTCAATATTGATAATAAGAAGTAATGTTTCTTGAACACCAAATCACCATATTATAATGAATAGTCACATGACACTGAAGACTGGAATAATTGCTGCTGAAATTTTGGCTTTGCCATTACAGGAACGACCCCCCCACCCCCCACCCCAAATATGATTGTTTTTACTGTATTTTCTATTTTCAATTGAATACATGCAGTTTTGGTGGACATAAGAGACTTCTTTCTACCGACCTGAAACTTTTTAAATATAAAATAAATAAAAATAACTGCATTTACAGTAAATGAACAAAAGATGAAGGACAGTACTTAAGCTTTCTGTCCTTGTGTTGTCAGGACAGTGACATAAATTAAGACTTAGATAAAGGAAACACTCTCTGGGAGAGTGTTTGTGATATATGTCCATTGTAAGATGAGCTGCTCAAACACGATTTGCTTGACAATGAATCTTGATGCTGATCACTCTATCCACGCCACGATACCATTTTACGAGGTCAAAGTGACCTAACTTGTGAGATCAGATGTGAGGTCAGCAGTTTTACTGGATGCTTGAGTGACAGTTTTGTGATGAATGAAGACAAAGATTCAGAAAAGAAAGAGAAGGCAGCAAAAAATCAAATAAGGAGTCTAGTCATCACAGCCCAGAAAGAACAGCATGATGGAGCTACAGCCAAAATTAACAGCGTGAGACAGACAGAAAAAGATATTTGCCAGCGCTCCACCCAATCTGTTATTCCATCACTCTCACCCAACCCCACACAAAGACCCTCACCCCACTTGCTAGATGATGCAAGACTTGGCAGCCTCCGAAAAAACAGCTGCTCCAATTACCTGGAAACATCCCATGGGGCACAGACACATATGAACCAAAAGCACACGCAAACAAAGAGGATAGACACTCACCTCACGCACACATGTACACAGTTTCACTAGAGTTTTTAATCAATGTACTGACAGTACCAAAGCTTCTGACCTCCTAATGACTGAATTCTTGGCGTACTCTGTATTTCTCAGGATATAAATCAAAGTAGCATCTCTTTAGAGCCCTGACAGGTGTGTCTAGACTGTGGACATGGTAGAGTGATCAAATATCAAAAAACAGATATATCTGGCTAGGGTGCTGGTAGCTAAATGATTAACTCATTGCTAGTTAAAACTTTGCAGGAAGGAGAAACTGTGAGGGCTGCTAAAAGAAACCTATCAATGTTATGCCCTTGAGGAAGGCAATTAATGGACTCTAAGATCCTTCAGATGAAAAGAACCTGCTAAATTACTGTCTGTGGATGAGGACAAGTTAAATGGTGTGTGCTCTGACTTTCCCATACCAGAAAATAGCAATATACAGTACCATCTACGACAATGTAATCAATTCAAGACATTAATTTACCAACCCTGACAGAAATTAGTACTGCCTGTTATTCCAGCACTGTGGTCTCAGTGTGCATACGTCATATAAGAATGATGCAGCAAAAACATCTAGAAAAACCTTCATCTTGTCCCATATGAAGTTGTGATGTAATGAAATTTTTTATATTTTTTTTTACATTTTGTGACGTTCATTCAAGTGAAACGGATTATTGAAAAGATAAAAATGTAGGGCGGTACTTGGTTCAGTGCATTGGTTGTTGATTGGATGGAGGCAAATCTGAATCATGCTTCCAGTCTATTGCAAGAAAGCTGACTAAATGATTGGAGAAATCAGGCAAAAATCATCAGAGAGACATCTGTCGTTTCACAGGAAGATTGAGACTATTAATCTTTTAAAAAATTATTAGATAAAAAAAATTAAACGCATGGATGAATTGTTTACAATAAGATTATTAAGTTGTGTTAAGAAAATAGCTAGGGTGAATTTCCATTTCATGCTGACCTCAAAATATAAATGTTAAATAAAAAATCTTTGATTTTAGATTTTGAAAAAATCCCAAAGCATTTTTAATTCATTAAAAATTAATCACAGATTAACTGGTTGTATCTCAAACAAGATAAGATCCACCATTGTAAAACAAATTGGCGAAGAAATTGTTTTCTACACTCAATATTGTCTTCTAAACAAGGTCCCAGTGTAAATCCTACATGACTCTGCAAATTATCCAAAGCACACGGTGCCTGCTCTTTGAATACATGTACAGCCCACAGTGAGAGTGGGCAAAGAAGCTGTGTCTGGAGCGTGAACGTCTCTCGGAGGCTCATGCCAGATGGAGGTGGGCACTGTGGTGCCAGATCCGAGGACACTCCTTCCATCACGTTATCCCACACCCTCAGACACGACACAGTTATGCCTTTACATTAGCCCTAAAAATTACATTTCCTTAAAGATAATGATTTTCATATCAGTTTAGTAATTAAAGTGAAACATATAAAACAGAGAACAACAACATACTCCGCTTTCAGCTTCTCTACTAAAATTGTTCTCAAAAATTTGTCTTAATTCAGGCGTAGTAGAGAGGAAATCAATTTTGTATAATTCTGAGAATAAACAAAATGTTCATTCATTCATTATTTATAAAAAAAACCCTAATGCCACTCCCTTCATTACCCCATCACTGTACATCTGAATGAGGCGAGCAGATCCTCTTATCCCCAACACTTATACTGTCTGTTTACACTGAACACCACAAACACTGGGACCCAGAGGGGCATTAAAGAAAGCTTTAAAATAAACAAAAACAAGGTTTAAATAAAATATGCCATAACAACTAAAATCAAGACATTTCTATTTTAAGAAATTCCCTTAACAGTTTTAGTTTCAGAGTCTTATGAAATCCTTTTAAAATAAGGAATATCTATTTAAGGAATATACATTTTCCAAGTTGTCAAACTCTAAAATATTTTATTTGGGTAAAAGTTGTAGGTAAAAATACTATACTTTTAAAAACTCCTTAATACTTACACTATAAATCATGAAAGACTGGAAAAAACATGGTGTCTTTAAACATTGCTGCAGAAAATGGGGGGTCTTGGAGCCTAAGAGGCTGATGACACCTGTCCAAGAGCAGCTGAGAACAAAAGATTTTTCAAAAAATGTCTTTTTTGTCAATACAAATGAAACTCTATGGGACATAAGGGTGTGTAAATGACAACTAATTTTCATTTTAGGTTAAACTGTTCCTATAAGAGGGTTTTAAGCTAAATGACTGAAACGAGTACAGAGAACCTCACACATCTGCATAATTGTGCTTTTGACTCCAACCTTATAGTTACTTAGATGGAGCCCTTGCAATAAATTCCCCGTGTGACAACTAGCCCCATTAGGTTAGCTGGTGTTTTTGAGGACACCTGGGTGGAGGCTGTAATCTCAGCGGTGCGTTATTAACAAACAAAGAGCCTTCGGGTCCAGTCCGGAATAGACATCACGTCATTCTCCCATCTCGCGCTGCGCATCACTTCATTAAAACACTTTTGCAGCATGGCGACGTTCACAAACGCTCATAATTTAACCAATGACTGAACAACAGCCTGTTTTGATGGTGGTTGTACAGTCTTGATTTAAAAAGCTCGACAAGCGCTGTCCAAAATCTCACATCAGAAATGAGTGCTATCTTAACCAGTGTCTCCGTAATGCGTAACATTCATATGTCAGGCGTGTCGGGATGGCTCGGGCCTGCGCTATACTCACCGTACGCCGCGCGTATTTCAGTGATCTCAGCCATTTTGAGGGTTGGGCGCGCTGCGATCCGGATAACAGCCGTGGAATAAACAATAAATGTCGACGGTCCTTCGTTTAGCTGATATAATGTGGATGATTCATGGCTACATCTCTACGGTACGCGGTGTCCTCGTGTCCTCGGTCCAGGCCGTTGTCGGATGCTGCGCGCTGAAGGATGCTGAGCTTCGGGATGCACTGCGTCAGATCGAGAGTCTGACCGTAAGTACCGCCCACCAGCAGCACGCATCTCATGCACAGCATCCCAACACCATACCCTCCTGTATTTTCCAGCAATTTCATATCCGCCGAAAATTAATCAAGTGTAACAATAACTCATGATCCTACTGAAAAAAAAAAAAAATAGTTTTTTGTAACAGCTACAACTACTTTGCATTTAATATAACTGCATTGTATTATTATTATTTTTTTTAAAGATTACGTGCAATTAGAAATGAGAAAACACATATGTGGATATGAATACTTCCCTATTCAAAAAGCATTATGTTAAATAAGCAGGATGTCCACAAATGGAATAGGCCTATTCATGATACAGTTGCAGGGTTGTCCATAATGGGGTTCATGAATGAGAAAACTGCAGGGGCTTCCTGAGTTGATGAAAAGCTAATAATTAATAAAATTCTAAAATTGTAAAAATTTAATTAATTTTAAAATCAAAAAAGTCCAAATAACTTACTGAAAAGAGTTACATATTTTATTTGTTTACTTGCATGTCATGTTACCATTAACTGTTAACATAAAACTGTGAACATGCAAATGTGTTCTTAAATAATTGTAATATTAACTTAAAATCTCAGAGGATACTTCAAGTAAATATTTCAGGTCAAAGGGGTTCGGCTGACAAAAATGTTTGGTAATTCCCAACCTATGGACCCTTTGCTATCCCATGAGGCCAGAAGGGTGATATACAGTAAGTACCAAGAAAGTTGTTGTATATTATGCCACACGTCATATATCTTCTAAGGGACGAATGCTGCTTAATGAATCTAGGATATTAGTATTTTTATTTTATAGTGATTGTTTTATGGAAGCAATAAGGCACTCGAGTGCATGCTGTATTCTGAATATAGTCACGGCTGAAGCAGCGTTGGATAAGGGTCCTGGAACACATCCTACAATAGCAAAAAGAATTTAGGAAACCCATCTCTTGGAGGCGTTCTGCCTAACTTCCTTTTGTTATGAATATATTCAGAATATAGCACATCCTCTCACAGAATCCTTGAATTAAATACAGTTTGTAATAAAGCTTAAACGTCAGTCATTTAACCCAAAATGCAAAGCTGTGTATGAGTGAATGCAATACTTGAAGGAACCACTAGGTGCCCCTACTTCTGTTTCAGTGCCATGGCTTATAAAGGCTTTTCTGCATGTATGAAGTGTCAGACTGTTTTGGCACGTAGTTCAGCACTGTTTAATATCTCCCTCATGTATAGCCTAGCAGACAAAAATCCCACTGTTAACAAAATTTTTATTTCTGTGTCACTGAATTATAAACTATTATGGTATTCATAAGTCGAATGCCATTACAACTGGAGATTCTTTGATCTCATTTCATTAAGTCTTTGGTCTCATTTCAAGATTTTTCAGATAAAATACCCTACCTTGTAGAATACAGCACATTTTCTGTCCTGCTGTTTATAAATGCATTTATTCCTGGACATCCTGCCTGCACTCAGCATTCAGATCAGCTGACATTTTAAGAACTATGATAAATCAGATTCGGAGCTTTAACCCTCAGAGACCCAGCGGAACTGCAATGTTTGTATAAAGAAATTAAATAACACCCAATTATATATGCATAAACTTTGATATGAATATTTATTATTTACATTTTTTTTATACTTCTTAATCTTACTTGTTGACTGGCTGATAGGCTATATATTGTTTTTTTTTCAAAAACATCTCTGTGCTGAATTGTGTTGTCAATTCAAAACTTTCATTTACTATTTTGATAAATAGTGAAATTTTGCAACCCTAAATACCCAGTGTTCCATTTTTGCATAATTTTTTTTTTAATTATACCTTTATGTAAATTTTGCCTTATCAAATGGTCTTTATAACTACTGGCTTTCTACAGACATGTTAAAGGGTTAAAAATATATTTAATATCCGTGCTTGGGTCTCTGAGGATTGAGCATATTAATCGTGTTATCATAGGAATCTTTCTCTCCCTCTTACTCAACTTTCATCTCTTCTGAACCTCCATTAGTGTGAACTCATCAGCAGGGCCTTTGGTCTGTGTTACCATGACAACCAGCTCAACAGCACCCAAGAGTGGACTAAACACTGGTCAGTTCAGAGGCACTTTGCTGGCCAAGGCTGTGGAAAGACAGTGTGTGTGAAGGCTTATGTGTGTATGTGGTACTATGAGTCACTGTTTGCCTGTGCAGGTGTGTGTCTCTCTTTCTCTCTGTCTGTCGTCCTCCCTGTTTTTGTGACAGGGCTGGTCTATTTTGCAGTCTGTGGGTCAGTTGGCAGGTCCGGGGTCAGCGAGGGGCATGGTGTGCAGGACCTCGTCCAGCAGCTGCAGGGCACGGTGTAGATGAACTTCCACCCAGCACGGTGTCTGTTTGATGGTCTGTCGAGGGTAGTCAGGTCCCCAGCCCTTTACAAAACTCAGCCTCAGGATACACAAACGTCTCAGGTCATCAACACCTATCCCAGCTGCCGCCGACAGACCTGTGAAAATGTATAAGGAAGAGAGTGTATTACAGGAGGCAAGTGCAATTTTGAAAGGCACTATTTTAAGATTAGGGCTGGATTCTGATTATCTCGATTCAGATTCATTTGGGAATATTTCCATTATAGTGCTAATTTTGCTGACATAATTCTTTCTCAGTAATAAATTACAGTTTGGTACAATACAAAATTATTAATTTTGATAATTATCAACAGAGTCCAAACTATACAGTTCAATTGCTATTAAATTAATAGAAGAGTATGAGTCTTTTAAATCATTTGTTAAAAGGACTACTTCAAAAGAGTCAGTATTTTGTGAATAGGACTACACTGGTATGTTTTTGATTCACTAAATAGAACCAGTTCATAAGAATAATTTGTTCATGAATCGAACTACACTGGTCTCGCTGTATGTTTTTGATTCACTGAAAAGAACCAGTTCATAAGAGTCATTTGTTCATGAATCGAAATACACTGGTCATGTTGTATATTTTTGATTCTCTAAATGAACTGCATTGGCATTATTATGCTGTACATGTTTTTCATCACATCACGTTCAATTCAGACTACAAAACTGGGTAAATTACTTGTTTTGCTGTGGGGATTTATATTCAGTGCACTGCTAATGAAAAGCAGTTCAGGAAAGACTGGCACCACAGAGTAAACAAAACAGTCTTGGGGTTTTAGGAAAAGTTAACGAGATTGTTCAAATAGTGATCACATTTAACTGGAAAATCAGTGTTTTTGGGACCAGCAACTCACTGATGGCTGGAGCGATTCCTCCAACACTGCCAGGCCCCGGGATGTTCCCAGCCACTGCTGCAGCCTGTGCAGCCGCAGCTGCCTGCGCAGTCGCCGCTTGCTGCTGCATCTGCCTGTGACACTGACGAAGATCAAACACCTGGAGGAACAAACTGCTCTTAGATCACAAACACTTACTGATTCAGATATTTCAGTCCTTGTCTACAACTTTATGCTTAACTTTACTGATTATGCTTGCTTTCTGGAACATTTTCAAAAAGAGCTGTCTGGCCCAAATTTGTTCCCCTGGTTTTGATGCCTGATTTAATAGCAAAGAAAAAAGCAGTGCTAAAGAGTGATGTCATTAAAGATGTACCTTAATGAGGGCTCCTGGGTAGATCTTGTGAACGGCATCCCCTGGCGCTCTCCCTGCCTCTCTGTCCAGGTAGTAACTTTGCACAAATACAGCATGGTCACTAAGGCAACGCATCCACACGTCCCCCTCCCCACGGCACTCCAGCTGAACACCTTTACCAATGTGAAGCCTGTTGGGCAGATGTCAGGTGTTCAAAAGCTTGAATCTCCGGCGATGAATGAATGTGTATAAGTATTATGTTGAATGCACACTGACCGTGCTCTCTCGCTGGCATCAGTTCGGTGAACATTGCTCAGCTGACCCAAACAAAAGCGGTCCCCGCCTGAAGGGTCCACATATCCATCCACCGTCACCACAGGACAATTAGCTAGAACTTTAAACATCTCCCCGACCTGCACGTCCATCTCGAAGTAAGAGATTGAGCACCAGAACTCTGGGCCTGCAGTGCACAAATAAATGACACACTAATTTAATACAGAGTGTAGTTTATGTAAATGTGTGTGTGTGTGTGTGTGTTGTACCTGGATGGTTAGAAACTGGTTGAGGGTATGAGGCTGGTGTGTGATGCTGAGACCCTGATAACAGTATAAAAATAGCATTAACATTAAAAATAAAATGATACAATGATGATAAAGATGAAAGTGAGATGTATAAATTTATTTCTATCATATAAATATATATCTATCATGACAACTCTCTGAAGATTTTTGCATGGTAATGGATATGACAATGTTAATGTATTTGGTCTTGGCGGAATAGATATGCTACGCTGCTGCTGCTGTTGGTTATTGCTGTTGTTGTAGATTATTGCTGCTGCAAACAAGTACAGGAACTTGCTATTGCCAATGCATATGGCGATACGGCGCTGTGAGTATTTAAGACATACTGCTGTTGCACAAATAGCATATAAAATAACCCAAAGCAGATCTATACAGGTGGAGCTGGGGAAGGTGGGGGGTTTCAGAGGAACCGCAAAATGCTCAAGTGGATGCTAACCAGCCATTTAAATGTAAAGCAGCAAGCTCATTGGCTGCGTATGCAACATGAACCAATCAGCCTGTGCCAAGTCGTTTAATGCTGTGAATATCAAAAGTTACGCTAAGTACCCATCAGTCTACGCCATTTAGAGTTTCATGAAAGAACTAGGCATTTATATCATTACATAGATAACCATCATTGTATATAATCATTATGATGACAAAAATCTTTGTAACAATTACAAAATGTATTACATTTTATGAAACATTTTTGATACATATTATGTATTTATATATTATTTATATACACTACTGTTCAAAATTTGGGGTCAGAAAGAGTTTTTTTCTTTAAGAAATCAAATTCAGCTTTGCCATCACATGAATACATTGCATTTTAAAATCTAACACTATAGAAAATCGAAATCTATCAAAATAGAAAACGGTTACTATAAATTGTAAATATTTCACTATATTACTGCTTTACTGTATTATTTTATAAAACAAATGCAGTCTTTGTGAAAATAAGTTATTTCTTTCATAAATTTTTTTAAAATCGCACTTTTAAAACTTTTGAACAATAGAATATATTTATATATCTCACAAAAGTGAGTACACCCCTCACATTTCAGCAACTATTTTCTTAAATCTTCTCAAGGGACAATACTATAAAAATGAAACTTGGATATATTTTAGAGTAGTCAATGTGCAATATGTATAGCAGTGTAGATTTACTGTCCTCTGAAAATAACTCAACACAGCCATTATTGTAAAAATAGCTGGCAACAAAAGTGAGTACATCCTAAGTGATAACAGCTATACGTCGTTTAACCATCCAAAGCCACGTGTCCTATTCATCATGTTCATGTTTTTGTCTGCTTGATAGGACTATACAAATTTGTGTATCTTGTATTAGAGCAGTTAAAATTTGGTGCTTTGAGTACAATTCTCTCATACTGACCACTGGATGTTCAACATGGCACCTCATGGCAAAGAACTCTCTGAGGATTTGAGAATTAGAATTGTTGCTCTCCACAAAGATGGCTTGGCTAACACCCTGAAACTGAAGATCAGTAACACCCTGAAACTGAGTTATAGTACAGTGGCCAGTGTCACACAGAGGTTTTCCAAGACGGGTTCCACTCGGAACAGGCCTCGCAAGGGTCGATCAAAGAAGTTGAGTCCTCGTGGTGTGCGTCAGGTGCAGAAGCTGGCATCAAAAAACATACGCATGAGTGCTGCCAGCATTGCTTTAGAGGTTGCAGAAGTGAAAGATCAGTTTGTCAGTGCTCAGACCATACGCCACACACTGCAACAAGTCTGTTTGCATGGCCGTCGTCCCAGAAGGAAGCCTCTTCTGAAGCTGGCTCACAAGAAAGCCCGCAAACAGTTTGCTGAAGACAACCTGTCCAAGAGCATGAATTACTGGAACCATGTCCTGTGGTCTGATGAGTCTAAGATAAACTTGTTTGGCTCAGATGGTGTCCAGCATGTGTGGTGACGGCCTGGTGAGGAGTACCAAGAAAATTGTGTCTTGCCTACAGTCAAGCATGGTGGTGGTAGCATCATGGTCTTGGGCTGCATGAGTGCTGCTGGTACTGGAGAGCTGCGGTTCATTGAGGGAAACATGGATGCCAACATGTACTGTGACATTCTGAAGCAGAACATGATGCCCTCCCTTCAGAAACTGGATTTTCGAACATGATAATGACCCCAAACACACGGCCAAGATGATAACTGCCTTGCTGATGAAGCTGAAGGTGAAGGTGATGGAGTGGCCAAGTATGTCTCCAGACCTGAACCCTATTAACCACATGTGGGGCATCCTCAAGCGGAAGGTGGAGAAGCGTCATGTGTCTAACATCCAGCAGCTCTGTAATGTCATTATGGAGGAGTGGAAGAGGATCCCAGCAACAACCTGTGCAGCTCTGGTCAATTCCAAGCCCAAGAGGATTAAGGCAATGCTAGATAACAGTGGTGCTCACACAAAATATTGACATTTTGGACACAGTTTTGAAATGTTCACTTAGGGTGTACTCACTTTTGTTGCCAGCTATTTTGACAATAATGGCTGTATGTTGAGTTATTTTCAGACCACAGTAAATCTACACTGCTATACATGTTGCACATTTACTACTCTAAAATATATCCAAGTTTCATTTTTATAGTATTGTCCCTTGAGAAGTTATAATAAAATAGTTGCTGAAATGTGAGCGGTGTACTCATTTTTGTGAGATACTGTATATATTATGCATTTATATATTTTATATATTTATATATATATTTTATTTATTACATGATATTATTAAATTATTTTATTATTATTATTATCTACATTTTACAAAAACGTGTTGACATGACACATGTAAATGTACATACAGAAGCGGCTAGTGTGAGGGGGAGGGGCTTGCTGATGACTCCGCCCATTCTGCTGTGATCCAGCAGGAGTATAGGAGGCTGTGCTGGTCCCCGTCCAGGTTGTTGCTGAGATGTTTAGAAATAAACACATTTAATATGACTTCATACTGATTTCACAGAACAGACTTTCACTGATAATGTCATACAGATGAACTGCCTTACAAACATATACAACTTGTAAAGTCTTGATGATGAATTTCAACAAGCTCAATAGCCAATACATGACCCTATGTGATTTATAAAAAGTAAAAACTCACTGTGGTAAGATCCCTGTGTCTGTGTGTGCTTTGAGGTGCTGTATTCACTCTGGCTGATGGAGGGCTGCTGGGAAGAAGGCTGGCTGTGTGTGGGTGCGTGACTGTGTGTTGGAGTGGAGGGTGGAGAACTGGAGGTCAAGGCCCGTCCTGCTGGGGATGCGATCTGCAATAGTCCCTCAGGGCGTTCCACCTGCATTGACAACCTGGATGCACTTGCTTTAGAGAGTTAGAGAGATAATGAGATTGATAATGTGTCACTATCTCATAATAAAAACATTATTATTTTTTTAAAACAGCATGTCAACTTTTTTCCATTGCTAAGGTAAAACACCAACTAGTAGATTTTGAAAAATGTTGTTATGCACACCTCATTTATTATCAGTCAATCAATCAATCCAATATAATAAATAAAAAATAATTTAAATAATGTAATAAAAAAGACTAAATAAAGAAGAGCTTATTAAATATGCCCCATTATGCAATTAGATGGTTTTTAGTTCAAATCATTCAGTTGCATTGAAACATATTTACTACATTCATTTTTATGATTACACTGCCAACGTTGCTTTGCAACAAAACCCTTTACTCCATGCTTTGCTGTACTTACAGGGTGAAGAGAGGGGCAGGCTGGGGTAGAGAGTGACCGAGGAAGTGGTCCGCTGGGGCGGCTCTGGGGACATCAGTCTCAGTGACTGTGGGCTGTAGTGATCTGGAGGATGATGGTCTTGCTGTAAAGTCATACTCGACGGACCCTCCATCTGGATGCAGTCATGTATGTGCTCTTCTTTTATCAGCCTGCCTGAGGGATGAGAATGAGTGTCAAAATGTCTTTGAGCTCCTCTCCAAACTCCTGTCCCTGTTTGTCTCTTTCACTGCAAGGCGAGTCCTTGCATGTCTTGATCTGACACATTTTATGGCAGTCTCTGTCTGATTAAAGGCTGGCTGCCAGGAGCACAGCGATCAGGGCCATCAGCGATTAGCCCGGATGAATGCTTGAGACATTCTTTCACATGTGGAGAAGAAATAAAAGCGCTAATGTCCTCCACTATTTACTCAGAGCTCCACTCACCTGTGTTTGGCAAACTGAATCCAACTGAGAAGAAAGAAAAAATATAGAGTCAAATATTCATTTCCTATTCTTTATCAAAATATTTGCTTGTAAAATGCTAAAAGTGATGAAAAATGTTTAGATAGTTTCACAGTTCGTGTTTTTAGTAATATACACACCAATCCCAGGGGACACCACGCGCTCATAGTGGTAGGGGTTCACACACACGTTATCGTACTTCAGATCAAATGCATACTGACAGAACTTGACATGCTTGAGTTCATTCTTGTGAAGGTCTGGCCATCGCCACAGACGAGCGTATATGACATGAGGGAAACCTTTCCGCCCAGCCACCTGAGGAGTAATCACAACATTATTATGTTGTGACATTATTATGTATTCTTAATTAGAGAAATTAAAAAAAAAATTTACACAGCTTTATGGGGTTGTCAACTGTATCTGAGGCTTGCATGTTCTTTCGTTGAAGATACATGCGATTGAGTTATGAACACTCAGCAAAGAAAAGACCTGCTGAATTTCTACCTACTGACTTATCTATATTCTGTTGAAATTTGTGTTCATCATTTTGATCTCCTTTTATCTATTAAGTGTTATTATTACTGCACTGACTGGAACATTTTTTGGGGTGCATGCACTGATAATCGCTTATCCTCAGTATCATATTCCTACTGAGTCCTAACACCATTCCAAAGAACTATTCTCTGAGAGAAAAATGAATTTGATGATTTTGGCTCACGAGAAAGACATAACTAATGGCTTAGAAATAGATGAGCTTGTTACCCTTTTTGCCAAACGAAATAGTAGACTGATGCTGTAATGTGATGTAAAACACAACTGGAAAATGTGACAATCATGGTCTCTCATCTCTGTTTAATAGACCTTAAGTATAAAACTAATGTGAAAATTATGGCTCAACATAATAATTACTAATAATGATTTATTTGGAGAATGTCAAGTGAATTAGCTAAAATGTTCTTTATGCCTCTACCGTTCAAAAGTTTGGGGTGAGTCTCTTAAACTCAATAAAACAGTAATACTGAGAAATATTATTACAATTTAAATTGATTTAATTACAATTTATTACTTTAATAATTTTTTATTGTAATTTATTCCTGTGATGGAAAAGCTGAATTGTCAGCAGCCATTACTCCAGTCTTTCTTCAGAAATCAGTCTAATATGCTGATTTGGTGCTCAATAAATATTTATTATTATCATCAATATTGAAAACATTTGTGCTGCATATTTTATATTTTTGTGGAAACTGTGACACATTTTTTTTCCTGATTGATGAACTGAGAATTCAGAAATGTAAAAATGTAAGATTATTTTTCTTTACTGTCACTTTTGGTCAATTTAATACATCCTTCTAAAATTTTGATTCTAAGGATTGTAGCATTTGGACCAATCAGACACACATTTGTTCATTAGATTTAACAAATCAATTATTCATTACATTAACAAACAGTCACAGACCCCTCACCCAACACCAGACTCAGTGCCTATATGTCTGTGAACGATCTCCTGGCCAGGACACCTCAGCCAGATATGATAAACCACCTAAAAGTATGTAGAGAGAATCTTCCTCCCTAAGCAATTCTCTCTAAAAAACCATCACATACTGCTATAGGAAATGACGTCGTTCATTAATTCATAGACAGATTTTTCTATGATTTTCCTACCATGCATATCCCCATGTCTTTGTGTATGATTACTACTGTTCTTGTCTATGTTCTTGTGTATTGTATACTGTTTTATACATGCTAATGATAGATCACTAGTTAATATCACCTTATACATGTTTGGTCTCTATCAATTCGTCTTCGGATGATCTAAATGACAGTGTATATTACATGTTGATACCTATGCAACATATTAGTGTCCTAATAATCTTTAGTAGTTTTTGCATTAACCCCAGGCAAATTATAATATGCAAAATACCATGGTCTACACTCTTAAAAATAAAGGTGCTTCAAAAGGTTCTTCAAGCGATGCCATAGAAGAACCATTTTTGGTTCCACAAAGAACCATTCAGTCAAAGGTTCTTTAAAGAACCATCTCTTGCTTACCTTTTTATAATCTGAAGAACCTTCTTTCGCCACAAAGAACCTTTTGTGAAACAGAAAGGTTCTTCAGATGTTAAAGGTTCTTTATGGAACCATTTAGACAAAAAGGTTCTTCTATGGCATCGTGAAGCACCTTTATTTTTAAGAGTATAAGACAAAGAGCCATAAACTTCCCTCCAAAAGTGAAAGTCACCATTGGCTCTTTGACCCCCCAGGGGTGTGACCTCCATAGGGTTTAAAAGACCTCACTTCTGTGACCCGCCTAGTTGGTTTTTAGTTTTTGCTTTTAGTCTCTTCACTCATCTCCCATCCCTTCTCCATCTTCTGGTTGCTAAGTCCCAGGGCCGGTGCTACCGCGTCTGGCAGGCCTCAGCACAACCAGTCTGCAGTTCTTTTAGATCCTAAGAGGATGAGGAGGATGTGAGCTCCTCAGCAAACCTTTAAGTTTTGCGCCAGGCCTTGCGGCCTTGACTTTCCATTCAACCAACGATCCTCGGACATCAGCAGATTTCTTTCTTAGCTATTTTTCACTTTCTACCTGGGAAGAAACTCCCAATCACCATCGAGTCAGGACATCTTTGGAATTCATCACTCTTCCACCCGGAAGAACTTGGAGAACTCCAACACCACCAAACCTTCAAACCGTCAGAACTTTCATCCGAGGCTGCATTCTGGACACTCGTCAATGATCAAGGCCATGCAAGTATCGTACATTTAACTAAATGAAATAGAGGTTTAGTATAAGTTATAGACCCCGTTATAAACGGCGCTGATGGTTTTACTCAGGTGGTTAACTGACTCTTTCCATAACTGCATTCTCTGTTTTCTCTAATGGCTTCATTCATCCACTTTAGCTCCCCTTTGTATGTATGCGTGAGTGTATGTTTATTCGTTTGTTTGTTTAGATTAATTATGTGTGTTAGCGTTTAGTTAATAAAAGTTGTGTGCACAAATTACATGAGTTTCTGGTTCTGCCTTGCAAATTAATGTCTCTTTACGATTTTGACCCTCGCTACATTCTCTAATGCATTAATAGGAAAGTATTTTCTGTGCCCATGGAAATATCCTTTCTTAGAGTTGATATGAACTCACACTGAATGTTCGCTGGACGATCAGTTGATGGCAATTTAATTCTGCTACAGTTATTACTGTCAGCCGATATAAATAATTGTATTTAATCATAATTAATTGTAATTATTTATATACATTTCCCTTTTTGAGCTAATTTGCTACAGGATTTAAAGAGTTTTTGTTACTACTTCACAATGCATCCATATTAAATATTAACCAGACAAGAGTTAAGAATGTTCAAACTTTTGGATGGATGGACAGGTCTGAAGTCAGGGATGCTCTATCAGAAAGGACAAGAGGGAACACAGAAGATAAAAAGTACAGAGAAACATTTGACTCTGGTGTCAGACCATCTTCTCTAAATCAAGTGAGTGGCAACACACTCTGACCTCATTTGCTATTGGAATGACTTACAATTCTCCACCCAGGAGATTGACCTTCCTGAGCGAGTCAAAGCGGAGACAGTCGGCGCACAGACAGAGACAGAGCTGGTCCACTGCCAAACCCATTACGTTTTACAAAGTCACACACAAACAGAGCACCATACTAAACTCTCAGAACTCTCTCATTTTCATAAACATCGCATTTCTCCACTAACAAACCCTAATAGCTGTGCTTGACATTAAACAGAGAGTTCATCTCAAATCCATAATGATGCACACATGCATTTACAACTTGTTGCATAAATGTCCTACTTGAACACATTGCACTCATGCTTCAAATACTGACGTCTCTCTCCCACATACACAGACTGCGAGACAGACAGGCTTAAGATTGGCCCCGCCCCTTTCCTGTGTTTCAGACAAAACAACCCTTCCTCACCCTCCACCCGCCTCTCTCCCCGTCTACAGCTGGGGGAAGGGAAAACTCTCTGTCTCGCTCTCCACAGGCCTCTCTTCTCTCTCAGATCATGAAATGACTATTTTGGGAGAAAAGAGTCCATGTTAACATCACTCATACCTCGATTCTCCTCCTCTGATGGTTATAAATGCCACAGAAGTGAAAGTCTGCCAGACTTTTGGTCTTAAATGTGAAAACTGATCACATAACAAAATGTCACACTGTATTAGAAAACATTACGATATGATGTGACTGTTTAGTTGTCGGTAAAAGTGTTTATGCATGCTTTTTGGGTTGACTGGCTCTTTAAGTGAATCTATTTCAGTTAATTATGTTCTTGAAAATTCATTATAATGTAGATGACACGAGCGAAGTCACATCTGTCATGGAACCTCTAGGAAAAAGTTGCTGGGTCTTTTTCTGTATTTTGACATGTAATTAACGCTGACATGCGGGAGCTTTATTTGATATTGTTTATGTTCAGATTTCATTTGAAGTGGAGAACTGGCCACATACCCTGTTTACACAATGTCAGTCACATTCAGAGAAATAATTAACACTGAAAAATGATTGCTCTTTTCCATAATAATAGCCTATTTATGTGTAAGATGATACCTTCAGCCTGGTATACAATATATTACCCTGCTGAAAAAAACAGCATTGCTTAGCATGTGAGTTTCAGTGTTAATTCTGTATCATCTATAGACTATTATAGTAATCATATTTATATTTTGATTTGGCTTTTATTTTTATTTTTACAGCTTTCATTTTAATTTCAGTTTTTGTTTTAGTAATTTTGTTACATGCTTTCGTCATTTTTTATTAGATTTTTTTTATATCTTAGCTTCAATTCATTTTATTTCAGTTTTAGTTTTAATAATTTTAGTACTTCAACCTACTGCTCTAACTTCACTCTGTTACTCTAACTTATTTATTTCAGTTAATTGTTAAGACAACATTTCTAATTTTGTATCATTTTTTAAAAGTGTTTTATTTTATATTTTTATTTAATCCTTATTTCAATTAACAATTTTAAAAATAGTTTTAGTTTTAGTTAAAAATAACAACACTGGCTCGTATATGACTTGTTTTTAATGTTGGTACCCAGGCTGGGATGCTTGTCTCCCCATCACATTTCTTAACTAGATTAACTTGCTTCCTTGGTCAACCAGCATCATCAAAAGTCACTGACCATTTGTGGTTGAATCCTGTTAGTAGATAAGTTTCACATGGATATGTTGGCTGACCAGACAGACCAGCTCCATATCAGCTGAATTAACAGAACTAACTAGATTTCAACAGGGTAGACGCTTGTTTAGCATGGTCTTACATACTGTGAACTGTTACTCCAGATTACACGTTGTCTGATTTTAATTAAGTATGATTAATAAGTGTCAAAAACAGATGATGTGGGCCGGTAGTGCTCTGACCTGCAAACGTCCGTCCAGCGTTCTTTGTATGGTGACACACTTGCTTGGATGAACTCCATTTGTTGTGATAGCAGTGATGAGAGAGTCGAGCTCGTCTCTTTTCTCTTTGAGTTTCTTTATCAGGCTTTCGATGGCACGTTTGGCGAAGCTCTCATTCTCTCCTCCCTGGCGGTGGCACATCAGGCTGTGAACGATGCTTAAACATGCATCACTGCTGCTGGGCGCATTCACAGACATTCTGCTCTCACTAATTTAGAAGAGAAGCAAAGAAAAAATGGTACATGAATGTGGCCTGGACACTTCAGCAACACTTAAAAATGTATGAATGTCATGGCATTGGATATAAACACATAAAATCATGTGGTAATTGTTTTAAAGAAAGAATGAAAGAACAAGCACAGTTTTCACTCAAAACATTTCGCAAAAAGTTGATTGTCAAACTTCTCAACAAAGTGTGGTAAAAATGTCCAAAAACTTTTGGGGCCACTGTATAGTCTTCAAAGCAATACAGAAAATGTATTCAAATAAAAGAATGTAACCACAGGTCTCAGAACTGGGCATTCAGACTGGCATTGCTGCACAGGTGATGTGGAGAATAGCATTTAATTTCAAATAACTTAATAGGCAGATACACAAAAACAGATTTCAGAAATACAGAATTCAATTCAATGTAACTATACTTATTACTAAACAAATAAACTTATATGATGTCCTATAATAGACGTGTCCATCACTCTCAACTTAAATGGGAAACTCCGAACAGTTACTTCCTGACTCAGACACGTATTTATTCGGTTTCACTCTTACTGAGACCGCATATAGTTACTGACACACTTATTAATTACTAAATACATAAAACACAAACAACAAAGTCATGTAAGTCAATAAAAGGACTACTTACAATGCAGTTAGGTGTCACATGTGCGTACTCTTCTGTGTATGTCTGCGCACGTCTGACTCGCTCGCGGTACTTGCTCGTTTGCACACACACACACACACACACACACACACACACACACACACACACACACAGAGAGAGAGAGAGAGAGAGAGAGAGAGAGAGGTAACTCTCCTGGCGACACAAATGTAGAGTTGGGCCCAGTGTTCGAATTGAGGGGGGGCTGGGGGGGCTGGGGGGGGGCATTAAAAGATATACTTGGGGGGGTCCCCTGGCTTTTTAATAAAACTATAATACTTCAAATATGAAACTAGTGAAACTGAAAATTAAATGAAAAGATTCGATGGCTGTATTAAATTTAGAGCTGCTCATGTTACCTCGTAATTTATTTTTACGCGTTTCTACAGCGTTGCTCATCATAACCAATCACACACGATTCTGCTGAGTTTAGGAATGCAGTGGCCAATCAGAGGCGGTCAGATTACCCTGCTAAAAAAAAACAAAAAACAATAGAAGCCCAATAGAAACCATCACAGAAATTCCAATGGTTTCCATTAAAATACCATTATGAACCATTAGCTTTTTCCAGTAAAACCATTACAAAATTCCTTTTTGTAGTGTGTTTTGGGCATTTTTCCAATAGGATTTAACATCCCACCAATAGAATCCATCACCTACCAGTAGACACCATTTCAGTTTCCATTAAAACCAATACAATTCCCATTATAACCATTAAATCCATTACATTTTCTATTGTGTTTTGGGCAGGGTTCTATTGTTTTGTTTTGTTTTTCAGCAGGGATATCGCTGAATTTTGTTCAGACTGAAACTTGCGAATTCCCTCATCATAAGCAACAAAAGTGCAGACGTATGTCCGATAAAAGTAAGAGATTCATTTATTGTACAGATTATAAGAGGAGTTATGAGTGCTTAAACACTAGCTCGGCTGACTGTGTGTGAGCTGGATTCGAACCGTGGTGTCCGGAATGGGAGGCGGGCGTGAGGCTAAAAGCGCCTCTTGAGATCAGGGGAGTGAGGTTTACTTGCACAGCACCTACTCGTTGGCCTCTGTTACATGTGCTCATTTAGAGTGCGTTCTTTCACTGCATGATTCAGTCTAATAAAATGCAGAATGCTCCCAAAATTCAAGATGGGGGCAGAAAATGTGTACATTTATATAATTTCATATAGTTAAACAATATCACACGAAGAGTGCCATTTTTTCCGCAAAAATCACAAATGTGAAATTGATTTTATACAACAGTTCAATAAACAAGAAGTTAATATTAATAGACTTACGTTTTAGACACCATATTGCCTATTTTTGCTCTATTTTCGACAAAATAAATAAATAAATAAATATAAAAATAAATAAATAAAAGGTTAGAAACACAGCCACAGCAGTGTTTTGCGTCTCTGAGCAACTTCATGGTGTATTGTTCCTGAATGAATCAACCGTTTAAATGATTCGGTTCAATCGAAATGACTCACTTAATAACAGTGACTTGCTGCCACCTACTGGCGGTTTTAATTTCACATTTAACGTATATATTTTTAAATAATTTCAAATATCAGTATTCAATGTTTTAGGATTAAAATATCAAAACATTTATGCATTTGTAACTGCAGGTTAAATGCATTCATGTCTTGCATTAAACAATGAGTAAATACATCTGAATGCCACTTCAGATGCAGCTTCTGTGTTTCCTCAGCATTGCAAAAATGAATTTTGTTGATATTGATTTTAATGATAATGATATTCTAGAAAAAAAGGCTTTAAAAAGGTAAAAATGCCCATAAAGGGTAAAAATCACTTTAAACTTGTTGGAAAATATTAATTTCCATCACTGCTGTGAACTGACCTGCATGCAGAATATGAAGAATATCAAAAACTTTAGGAGCTGTCCACTGCAACACGCAACACACTCAGTAAAATGTCGTCTGATTATCGTTATTGATAAAATCCCAGAAAATATCGAGATATAATTTTTTATTTATTTTTATTTTTTGTCGATATTGCACTCCTAGGATAGATATTTAATTCTTCTTTGCTTAGTGATTGTTTGGTACACATAATTCACTGATCATCGTAAAATAAGCTTAATTAGGTTTTCTCAATGATAACAAGGACAAGACAAAAAATATGAATCATATTTATACAAGGTCTTATTTATTTTATTAATTTATTTTTTTTGAAGGGGGCATGGAGGGGGGTCTGGTTAGGGGGACCACCCATGAGCTTTGACACAATTCGAACACTTAACTTAGGCCTATTTGTCATACGCTTAAATAAGAGGCAGTAAAATTGAAATCTGAAACGGAGACTAAGACTAACGGCCACAATTATGTAATGTAATGTAATAATGCAATGTAAAACAAGCAATCAAAAATAAATAAATAAATAAATGCATAAATAAATAGTAAGTAATAAGCAATAAAAGTGAAGTAAGTAACATGAACTAACCCTGCTCAAAAACCTGGCTGGTTTACCTGGTCAGTCAGCTGACTTGTAGGCCTATAGTAAAACATCTTAGATTTAATTTAGGATTATTCAAATCCATTTAGATTTCATCTTAGGTTTGATTAATAATACTACAGATCAATAAGAAACCCTTAACTGGGTACTTTTGATTTTGACTGATGAAAAATTGATGATAATTTTTTTTTTTCGTACAATAAAAATGTGAATTAAATGATACACAATAGATAGGCTAAATGTTTCTCTTAAGGCTTAAACATCTAACATCACTCTAGTAGTGAAATAAAAAAATAAAAACTTTATACAAAATATTATCCAGATCATATTTTAATAATTAATTAAAAATAAAATAAAATAGATGTTATTCTTTGACGGAGATTGTAGTGTCCATGTGCTGCTCTGTCTGGTAGAGAGCGGTAAACATTCAGCCGAAGCACGGCAGCGAGGGTGAATCACTGTCAATACTCCGCACACCTGGCACACAACATCCGACTGAAAAGTAACCTTGTGCTGTGCACCTGCATTGATGCTAACTTGAATGGTGGTAAATCAATAAACAGGATTTTAGAAGTAATATTTATAGTCTAAATATTAAAATATGAGACTTTTCTGTTAAATTTTGCACGTTCAGATGTTTGCTAAGTTATGTTCCGTACAAATCGGTTGATTGCTGAATTAGCCCAGACCCAGACATACACTTAGAATTAGGACTGTAGGGTAAAGTTAGATGTCAACACTAATTTCACTTCTCATTCTGCCTTTTTAGCATATGTTGGACTGAAAGTCTGACGTTTACACCGCAAGCTGGATGTGAAAATGAATCCTTAGGATCCCCAAAAGATCATTCTGAACAGCACATGGATCTGCTCTCTGGATGACCGGAGAGAATTAGTCTTGCAGTCCTGCTATTATCGAAATGGAGTCCAGAAATACATTTGTTTACAGTGCAGCCACTGCAATATTGTGGTTTGATTCTCTGTCGTCTTGTTCTCCTCCCTGAAGCTTCACCAGTTTGCTGAAGCATCAGCCGGCAGATGTGATGGACATCACAGCCGCAGTGAACCAGCAGACTGCAGCCTCTCTGAAGAACCAGCATCTGGCTCTGGAGATGGCCAACAGACCTTCTGTGCTGGCCGCCCTTCATAACACATCTGTCAGGCACATACAAAATACAAAACTCTCAGAGCTGATGTTCTCTGATAGTAGACTAAATAGTTTCTGTGACTCTTCCTCTCTGCAGAATATAAATAATCAACTGTGCAAAGTGAGCGCGAAGGCGAGACTCGGCCGTCCCATGGGGAGAGGGGGCATGATGGGATTGCAGGGGCAAATGAGAGGAGGCGGTGGGAGAAGAGGACTAGTCAAAGGATTTTACACAAGGAAAAGTGAGTGAGAGAGTAGATGAGATAAACATCAGCGTTACATTATATCGCATGTACATGCATGTATGTGTGTTTTGGGGTGCAGGCATAAGATGTCTGCGAGGGGTAGTCTCCTCTCTAGGTGTTCAGAAGGGGTGGAGCCAGCAACAGCGTGGAGAAAATGTGAATTGGACTGGACCAGTGGGAAACAGAGGGGAGGAGCCATTAGAAAGACAGGTGAGAACATGGAGGTCTGTAATACCTGTCCCAATAACCACACTTAACAGTGTTTGCATTTGACCACTTGTTTACTTACATGACATATTTCCTGTATTTGGTATTAAGTGTTCAAGTGGCCATGAAAAGTGAAGACTGCAAGTGTGTGGAGAACTCACTCACACTTTTATTTTCAGTACTTTACAATGCTTTTACAATAATCTTCTAAATTTCTGTATCAATAAAATGTGCAAAACTTTACTAATTAAGTCTAATTCTAGTGAAAATTGAATTAATTTAACTTACACTTAGGGTAAACGTACCTATTAAGCCCACATACCCATTAAGTGCACTTTCATTTTTGAGATCAGATTATAAAAAGAAAAAATAATTTATTATCCAACTTGATGTCTTAACCAATTGATATCTTTGGTATTATATACCTCCTATAATTTCAAGTCAATCAGGCCATTGCACACTGAGATATGAGTCTCCATGTGTTCACACTGTCTGGCGGACATTTTGAAAGCTGTCTAAAAACTTTCACCAAAAGAGGAGTCCCTTAAATATGCATTTTTTTAGATGTTTAAGCCTTTATTTTAAGCAAGTTTCACTACTTATTGTAAAATTAAGAGATTAATGTTCAGACTTTTGCTTATTATAACCTGGAACTTGGATGTGGGAAATAATTACATTAGATCCAAAAGATAGTTTTAGCAACACAGCGCAGATGCTATGTTAGTTGACTAGCTGTATAAGATTGTGTGCTAGGCTAACATATTACTTCACAGGCATTACTGGCTTGTGCTTTTACATCCATAATATTATGAATTGACAGTTTATTGCTGGTCTGTCGTTTTACAGTGCTGTAATTTTTAAAGATTTCATATTTTAAAGTGAGCTTAAAGGGTACACTACTATGAAAATCCCACAGCTTCAGTGTGACATCAGTAAGAAAAAGTATAATTTCATAGATATTGTTAATAATAGTTTAGAGTTCTGCGCGGGACGCACAGGTTAGGCCGATATTCCGCACCCACCCGCTCCCGCGATATATTCACTGTTTGTTCACCCGCTGTCCGCTTCGAATAATTTTCTTCCCGACCCAACCGTTCCCGCCAAATTTAGATCTCGTTTCCAGAATCTTATATTTAAATTTCTGCTACTAAAAGAAAGAGAGATAGGCTAACAAATAAAAGTGTAGCCTAGTCTGCACAAAATTGTATTTTATTCATCTTGTCAAGAGTCTTGAATTTATTGACTCTGACTTGAATTTATATGAATTAGCCTATCTTAAGACACAAAATTCTTTTAACATTTTAGGGAAAAAAAAGTGTCACAGAGAAAATAAAAATGTACAAAAAATGTTTTTTTTTTTTTTTTTTTTTTAATTCGTCTTGTCAGGATACAATTCGTTTAACGTTTACAACACAATAGGAAAAAATAAAAATGTAGGTTGTACAAAAAAATAGCCTATTAGCTATTTTATTCATCTACTAAATTCAATTATTCTTTATACTAAATTCTTTATTCAATACTAAATTGTCGCAGAGAAAAATAAGTAAATAAATAGGCCTACGGCATCTGTCATTTAAAATTGCTAAGCAAAATATAAACAACCCCGAGTTGAATGTCCTTCAAGGACAGCGCATCCACACTTTGCTCCATCCTTATTCTGCTCTGTCACTCATCGACAACCTGCCTGTTCTGTCTGAGGGCCGTATATTGACCACTGGTAGGCTACAGCCTGCTCTGAGCATCGTTATGCACATGCTGCGCACAGACCCCGGAAATAAAACGAGTGACAGAGAAAGCATGCGTGCAGCGCGTGCATAACAGTCCTGAGTGCAGGCTGTACCGGTGCTAGATAAGAATAAAGCGCAGATATGCTGTTCTGAAAGGACGTCGGGAACGGGATATTGTTAGACCGCCCGCTCCCGTTCAAATTACACCAGAGTTACCGACCGCGTTTTAACAAAAAAAAATAAAAAATAAAAAAACAATAAAACATGGACTAGTCTAGATGTTGCAATGTGCTTAGATGACACTTCATTGTGAATATATAACTGATCGACTTGAATGATTTTAGTGTTCTGTTTTTTTGTGATTGACTTTGTACCTTCAAAAAACTTTTTTTTTTTTTTTTTAAATAATTATTCTTAAAAAGTTTTCCTTAAAATAAACAAGAATTTTTAATAAAACATGATGTGAGCTTAATGGGAACAAGGGTGTGCTTAAAGGGTACAAAAATGTACCCATTAAGCACAGCCAGACTTTTTGAATTTAATGATGTATATCTTAATTGAAATTTGTCATTTAAAATAAAATTACATATTTTTGTGTGAGAGATTAATATTTTATTTTAACATAACTTTTTGTACTGAAACCAATATCTTGTGCACTAAAAATGTCTCAATGTAGATTTTGGTGAGCTTAATAGGCACGTTTACTCAAAGTTTTTCTTGATGTCGCACAATTGTGGGGTGCATGAGTTCAATGCTTGGCCCCAGACGTACGCAACTTGCATGCTGCCATCTTTGCATCTGTAAAACATTGGTTGTGAATAATTGTTTTCATGCCGCACAAAAATAACACCCTGAAAACCCCATTGCTCCATTTTGCACTGAAATTGCTATATTTAAAGACCTAAATGATTAGGGAATTTGTTAAAAAATAAACCTTAGCAACTCTTTCCTAATGTTTGGATTCTTCAGAAGGAAATGCAGAGCGGCAGGTGCCACATTCAGGAACAGCACAAGGTTTGGCAAACATTTCCATCTTTCTAGTTCTTCTGTTGATTAGATAATAGTAGTTATCCTGCATATTTAACTGCTTTGGGAAGTTTCTGTTCAGCTGATTAAGTGTTGTTGCGTAAAGCTGGGTGGTCAGTGTTCATATTTTTTGGGTCAATCTTTGTAGCTTTATGGACATAAATATAAAAAAAAGTTCTAAAAGTTACATTGCTTTATTAGTATGATGATTTTTTTTTTTTTTTTTAATCTCAAAAGGTTAATCTCTGAAGGTACTCTGATAATGATGTCAGATGAAATATCCTGGAATGAAAAAGCCAACAACAGTCACACAAATATATGCTAAGTATGATTAGAATTGCCTGCATATTTGCTTAAATGTACAAATGTAGTTCCATTTGCTTTTTGGCTGTTGACATGTTCAGTGCATTCAGTGAGCATCAGAGAAGATTGCAGTAATTTACCTGGTTATGGAAACACTTTAAACAAATGGGCTCTGTTCCATTTCTTTTCAAAGGGTGCAGATAAATTGATTTCTTGATTATTAATTTTCGCTTTTCTCAACAGCTCTGAGCACTAAAAAACTGGAAAATGTTCTCTCTTTTTTATTCATATTGTAAGTATATCATGCATATGTCACCTCACTGAAGCGATACGATTAGATTCAGTACATGCAAATGTTTTCAGTCATAACCATCACCCTGTTTTAGCTATAAAAGCTAAAAATCTGCACAGGTGGCGGCCATTTTACGTCTGTCAGTAGGGCACATTCAGGGTGCAGTCGGGCCAGATTCGACAGCCACCAGATTCCTTCTCGGGAGCAGTTGGATGAACAACTGGATGAGTACATGTCCATGACCAAGAGCCATCTGGATGCAGAGCTGGATGCATATATGGCTGAGGTGGATTTGGGTGACCGTGTGTGATTGAGCTCCACTGCATATTCCTGAGTTCAACCCTAACTAATGGAGCATGTAGTCTGACTTGCAGATAGACTGCTCTGTTACAGGGCTATTTGTCCTTATTGGTTGACTCCAGCAGACTTGAACTAATTGTAAATAGTTGCTGCGTCCCTCAGAGCTCTGCTGCTTAGGAACCTTTGACTTCCAGTTTGTTACACTAATTGAACAATAATTATTTTTCCCGCAGTCTTACTGAACAAGAAAGATTTGAAAGCTTTCTGAAGGCTTGTGCTGCTTTCTAGGAAAATTCTTTTTAGTAGTCCAGCATGATGATGTTTCTGAGAAAACCATTTCACTTTATTTGGTAATCAGTTCTATTGAATACTCGCATTGAATGGACATGAATCACCCCTCAGTTAAAAGTTTACTATTTAATATTTTTATAAGCTGTTTGCAATTAGAAACAAATGGGTTTAACAGCCAACATGACATCCTTTTCCTCGTGTTTTGGTTGAAAATTGAATCAAGAATCATATGACACCAATAATAAGATTTCAGACTTATTTGGGTTATAACTGGTCTGTTGGAGCTACTTCATGTGTCAGCCATCTTTTCTTTTTCACAACAGAGTTTTGTATCATTCTGATTTGATTAGAATATGCAAGATTGACTATACACATTTATATTGTTGGATTATGTGCTACAGGTGGTGATTAAATAATAATAATAATAATAAAAAAAAAATCATGTGGAACTGTTTAAACACACTCCCTGTGGTGATAGCTGGTTTTCCTATTCTTTAATAAAACATGTTTGTTAATTGCTATCTTTGTCTTGGGCTTCGTTTTTTCTTTATTTTTACTTTATTTTACATGCACTGGTAAAAAAAAAATCCCCTAAAACGACAAATATCAACCCTTCACTTGCATGTCCGTGTTTATAACACAATTTGCTTTGTGATTTTTCTTGATCTATCACAGTCGTGTATGAGCCTATGGTGATTATTTTGAAAACCCCAGACCAAGGGTGAGTCAAATCAAAACACATCTACTAGGATCACTAATATAAAACAATTTCCTTTTTGCATTCTCTCTTATCTGTAGTATTTTTTCCTGCCATGTGCAGCTGAGTAATGATGGACCATTGGAGGACCGCAGAATTGTTTGTGCAGTCTCCTGTTGCTGTGGAAACAACTGAGCTGCCCTCTCTTTAGAAATCCATTTTCACCAAAACTGTGTCCTTTCATGCTGTCATTTTGTAGATCAGTGCTTTTATATAAGATAACCCAGGGAAAGATGTATTTGAGCGTGCTTCAGTTGAATCATGTTTATACTTTTTCCCGTAGTGTGTGGTACCCTGGATTATAGAAGCATCAGATGACTCAACCACTGAATCCCTCTGCACTCGAACCAGCATCCAGAGTTTCTGCCTGTGTCACAGGAGAATGAGGGTGTTCTTAGCACTTCAACAACTTCACACAGGTCCAGCTAAATGGCAGCCCATTTATTTAATCTGATGGAAATATACTGGTGGAAAAGTAACCAGTTTCTTTCCAGTTTTGTTATTGCCAGAAAATGTGGCAATACACAACATTTTATTGCATTAATAATGATAAATTCTGTTTCATATTCTCAAATATATTCTGAGGGTCAAACGTTTTGGATAATTAAGATTTTTAATGGTTTTGAGAGAAGTCTCTTCTGCTCCCGAAGGCTGCATTTATTTGATCAAAGCTACAGTAAAAGAGTTATATTGTGAAATATCCTTACAATTTATAATTACTGGTTTCCATTTTTATATATTATAAAATGTAATTTATTCCTGTGATGGCAAAGCAAATTTTCAGCAGCCATTACTCCAGTCCTCAGTGTCACATGATTTGCTGCTTGAGAAACATTTATTAATATCAAAAACATTTGAATTCAGTTCAGTAGCAGAAAACTGCTGCATGTTTTTGTGGAAACCATACTTTTTTTTCAGGATGCTTTGATGAATAGAAAGTAAAACAAAAACAAAAACAAAAAACTTTAGTAACATAAATGTCTTTACTGTCACTTTTGATCAGTTTAATTCACCCATGCTCATTAAATTGATTAGTTATTTATTTAGTTATAAATTTTTGTTTAATCCAAACCTTTGAATAGTTGTGTATTATGGTTTCCACAAAAAACATTAACCAACACAGCTGTTTTTAGCAATGATGAAAAGAAGAAATGTTTTTTAAGCAGCAAATCAGCGCATTAGAATCATTTCTGAAGGCTCATGCGACACTAACAAATGAAGTAATGGTTGCTGAAAATTCAGCTTTGTCACTGGGGGTAAAATTATTATTGTTGTTGTTATTAGGAAATACAGAACACAAGAAATTGGAGCTTGAAGAGAATTTTGATAAATGATAGATGAGTTCCCAGCAGGGGGTGCTAGATGCCTGTAGTTTCCTACAGTTTGAACATCCCAATCCAGTAGGTTTGGGATAATGTATGAGTTAAGAAAATCGTCCCACAGAAAATTTAAATGGCAGTATAGTTTAATTAGTATTTCAGTAGCTATTACATTGCTATATTCCATTTCAGTGTTGCCGGCTACATCATATTATTCCAGAATTGCATGTGTAACTGCAATTTATGAAATACTAAGATCAAAAGATTAAGTTATGTATTACAATTATGCTATTATAGAAACTGAGTAGTGAAGGATCTGCCTCTCCACACATTACCGTCACCTCTTTGATCAAAGAGTCAGACTTTGAATGCGAGGTGACCCACTCCTTATTTTCTTCAATAAAATGAGAACACCACAGACCCTTTATTTTCATGCTTCCATAGGCATTTAATCTGAATTTATATGTAAAATAAAAGCCTCTCTCAGCCATCGCCCCATCTCGCTTGCTTCATCTTTGCCCCCTGCAACATGTTTTTGGTGCTTCAAGCTGTTGGCTGAAACAGTGCCTATTTGAAGTGCCAGATCACACTGTTTTCTATATCTGTCCTTGGCTGTTAAGGTTTGTTTAAGCATCCAGAAACACTATGTGGTCCGAATCCAATCTTCTTTGTCAAGCTAGATCTTAGAGAGCTAGATCTTAATCAAGTTGCTATCGTAGAGAGTTGTAGGTTTGTTGTTTGTTTACACACTCACGGTTCTACAATATTAATTGTTTTCCTGAATTATTAAGCGTGTTTTACATTCCTGCTCTGTTATAGAAGAGGAATCATGAGCTGTGAAATGTTTCAGATGGCAACAACATCTGAGCCTAAATGCCACTTGCTGTGCCATTTAAGACCCCGTTTATCAATTCAACCAGTTCTCAGTTGGAAACAGGTAAAAGCTATCATGTCAAGCCTTTATTGTGTGCTGTGACATACTTTTTTTTTTTTTTTTCAGCCACCATCATGCATTGGTTCTTAGCAGGAGCCAATTTGGCTAGTGAGCTGCCACCCTTCTCCCTTCTTTCCTGATCTCTTGTGTTTAAACTGTATTGTGCCACTCTGAGGACCAGAGGAGGGTTGCCATGGCATTCCTGCCAACAGCACTTCATTCAGGAGGAGATGCTGTCAGAAATGAAAGCAGCTTGGTAGAATGAAGCTGGCTGTCTCCCCTTTGGCCCTTGTTTGAATGCGGTGCAAGGTGTGTGAAGACAAAGAATCAGGAATAAGTTTACACGAGCAAGGCCGTCACTTTAGCATGATTGCCATCACCATCCTGAGAAATCCTGAGAAATCTGCTGTTCAACACTGGTATTAATGTAGCTGCTCCCTCTGAGCTTTGTGCTGCTCACTGAGCACAGATTTTCATTGTGTGTTTTATGAAGTTTTGAGACAGCTAAATAGAAAGTCTCATTTAAGTCCACTGACACAAAAAGAGAAGAGAGCTGAGGTTCATCCACAACCACACATTTTTATTTTCAGACTTTCTGGATTAGAATAAAAAATGAATGATGTGGGACTGGTGTGATTCTTTTTTTCTCTCCAAAAACAGATGAGCGCACATCAGGATGAGGATGTCATGTCATTGCTTGGTTTATTCTCTTCAGTTTGCAACAACACTCTGACATGTTGAATGTTATCATATGGGGTCTGAAAGTCTGATTTGCCCACTCAACATTACTGGTAGTTTAAGCTGTCATGCTTGTAATACAAAATGCACCTCTTTGTCAGTGTAACCATTACTATCAAACAGAACACACCAACAATCCTACCTTAAAACCTAACCTCTAAGATGACCAATTGGCTATATATAGCAAAAATCTAATAAGTGCAACGGTTTCAATCCTATATACAACAGTGATCATGTTTTCACTCATAATATTACAATATTACATTTTTAGAAAATGCATGGATTTTGGTTTTCTGGTGGGGCTTTAAAACATTGTTTTCAAGGCCAAAAAGAAACATTGTGTAAGTTCAAATGTGACCCTGGACCACAAAACCAGTCATAAGGGTCAATTTTTTGAAATTGAGATTTATACATCATATGAAAACTGAAATAAATAAGCTTCCCATTGATGTATGGTTTGTTAGTATAGGACAATATTTGGCCGATATACAATATTTTGAAAATCTGGAATCTGAGGGTCAGAAAAATCTAAATATTGAGAAAATCGCCTTTAAAGTCGTCTAAATGAAGTCCTTAGCATTACATATTACTAATCAAAAATTAAGTTTTGATATATTTATGGTCAGGAAATTTACAAAATATCTTCATGGAACATGATCTTTACTTAGTATCCTAATGATTTTTGGTATAAAAGAAAAATCGATAATTTTGAACCATACAGTGTATTGTTGGCTTTTGCAACAAATATATCCGTGCGACTTATGACTGGTTTTGTGGTCCAGGGTCACAAATGGTGTGAACAGCACATCTTAAGAAGTAGTTCAGTTTTTCAGAACGGCTGTCTGAGACAATCAAAGTCGGTGCTGACTGCTGGGAGAGAGATGTGAGAGTTGTAATCAACTATAAACCCAACCTTTTCGGGAACACCTACAGGTAAAATTGCCCATTTCTCAACCTCAGATAGGTTGACAGTGTTTTCTCCTTTTTTTACTGTTATTTCCACCTCAATGTTCCAAACACACTTTATGAAATCTGGGGCTTAATAGTACACTTACTTTTTTGCCAGTATCATATGGCATAAATAGTAAGAGTAGTTTGCTGTTATGCTATACATTCTTTCTTTATTAAAATCATAATGTTGTGCTTCAACTGGTTTTAAACTGAGAACAGCACACTTTGCTTTACTCAAAGATCTTGTCGTGTTTTACAGAAATCTTTTATATGGACATGCTGTGGGCTTGTTTTTGCAACTTAGTAGCTGTGGGCACACAACTCTCTCTCTCATTTGAAATAATCCAAAATCTGGATACATCAAACAATAGAACAAGGGTTAGAAAAAGAACTTTTTCTGCATATTTAAATACGGAAACTGTATGGAATTCTAAGTGAATGAGGCCCATGTCTTTGTCCATTTCCAGCTTGATATCGTGCTTGCTGTGTCAACCGATATTTTAATTTTTTTTTTTTTTTTGAGACAGAATAAGTGGTTACAGGATGTGCATAATGTGCTGAGTACAGTTTTTTTTTTTTTTAGATAATGTGACACTAGTTCTGTGTTCTCTACATATCCGAATCTCCTCCTCCAATCTGCTATAATTGTAAATTCTAAAATGACTTTAGTTGTTCCTTTGCATTAGTCACTCTGAACGCACTGTACTCAGATAGCAGTTGTTCACAAAGTCCCCTCTAACACAGAGCTGGGAGTTTAATGCCATGGTAACACAGAATAGACTATAATTAAATTGAACTTCTTGATAATTGACAAGCTGAAGAGTCATTTTAAAATGTTTGTGCTAAAGATTGTTTTTATTAATTAGCAATCCGCACGTAATAATTCATGGTGCTTGATAAAAGGAATATCATTCATTAGCCTTTTTTTTTTGAGTGAGGCAGATCCGATTAGCAAACTAAGGTCCAGCATTTGCTAAACTATAATAGATATGTTTAGTTCCCACTAGTGCATGTAAAGCTCACTCTGTGTGTTTATGCACAATGTTTATACTTCTATATTTTTTTCTGCATGCAGTTGTACTCCAAAGTAACACAAGCATGTCCAGTTGCTGTCATTTCCTGCTGCTCACCAGAATGAGAAAGACAGCGAAGATGGGATCCGCTCTGGAGCCAGGAGCTGTCCTGCTTTAGGACCAGCAATGATTTCCATTTAAGGTGTGTTTACACAATGGCAAAAAACAAAAGAACAGCTCTATTATGACAGTTTCATTGTTGGTCCAATACTGCTTCCTGTGTGCTGTGTGCTGGACTGAACAATCTCACTGGCTTTTTCTGTCTCACTTTCTGATTTCCTTAAATAAGGGAATGGTTATAAAGGAAAGAAATATGGAGATAGAGATAGATGATGGAAAGGGAAATGTTGGGAGAGAGAGAGGGAGGGAGATGCTATTGTGTTGCATCCTGTTTTGGTAATTCTATCCATCTGACCATCCCGGGGCTCTCTGAAGGGGGATGAAGGACACTGATATGAGTTCAGTTTGGGTCTTTCTTTTTAAACATCTCCTGGCCCTAAAGCAGAGTTTCTTAACAATTTTTTTTTTTTTTTTTTTGTAGCCTAACAGCCCCATCAGTAATGCTCACATTCTTTTTATTGACCTCAACCAGAATTGTTTATTTTTAAATATTAAAAATATTTTTCATAAATGTTATTAAAGTATCTCTTAAACATAAAACAAACAATACTGTAGGTGAAAAAGCACATGTATTCTCCTAAGAGTGTCACTCAATTTATAAACTATTTTTATATATACCATTATTGATTTCTTTCCTTAAAAACAGGGATTCACAATATATCAATACCATATTAATTATCTGTCAAGTGTTTTTCTTTAAATAATGTTATATTTATTATAAATATTATTTATAATAAAGTGTTGGCTAATTAGCCTATTTGTAAATGTGCATTTCTTCATTTTTTTTAAAAATATAGATTACCTTTGCTGTCATTCGACTTTAAGTAATCTTTAAAAACACTAATAATTTAACAAAATAATTTAATTTTAATAACACTGTTAAATGTGGTATTCAGCAAATCTCAAAATGAATATCCATTTTTCTATAATACCTAAAATATACTTTGTAGGTTTTGTTGTAGACATTTGTTTTGAATTTATTCAGAGAACATAATATAGAATTTTAGTATCAGCCATTTATTGGTTACTGGCCATAACATTAATAATAATTGTTTATCAACCATAATTTTAATTGTGATTTCCTGCTTAAAAAGGAACCAAATTATACTATTAATCATGATTTATGTTTTTTCAGAATTTAAATTATTATTATTTTTTTTAAAATCACATACTTTCCAAGTACTCCCTTGAATACTTCTGGTTGGGAATCACTACCATAAAGAATTATACACCCTCTTAATTAATTTATCTATGCACTGCAATTTAAATGTATTACAAAAAAAAGAGAGAGGTTATCTGAGGATGTCTATAGAATTACCCGTAACTGACATTGAGATCTGCGACATGCATATCATACCTCAGTGCTTATGATTATTATTTGGACATTCCATTATAAAACTGTTAATGACTGGCTTTGAATATAAATGTCAGAGTCGTGCTGGAACACTGCTGGCTGAAAGCTCAAAAAATAATCTCTCATAAGTAACACACAAACACACCGTCAGTTTACAGAAACCAAGGAGACACTATGCAGCTCCACAGACACACAAACCCTCAGCTGAAAAAGGTTAGTAGAGATTGAACTCAAAATGTGTGGAGAGCAGATAGAGCTGGTCCTGACCCATAGGGGCACATCTTGCTGGGCAGCTGGAAACTGTTCTGACCTGCCTCTCGTAAGGGTCACAACAAATGACAGTGAAGGGATATCAGCTCACAAAAGCATTTAAACCTTTGTAACCTCACTGCTGTGGCCATATGGACCACCACTTTCAGCCCTGTACTTACTAAAGCACAGAAAGGTCTACCTTTCTGAAACAATTAAAAATATTTCCACACTACACCTGGAGAACACTTTAACATTTTACAGTAAGATTTGATTTGTTAACATTATTTAACACACTAGGGATCAAGAAGAACCAGTGCACAATACATCAACAGCATCTGTTCATAACGCTAATTTCTACATGCATTATGCTAATACATTTGTAACATTTCAGGTTAAATGAACATTAATGTATTATGGACAATAGTCTATTTTAAAATCAATATTTGCCTTTAATTGTTGTTGGCAATTGAATCAATTTGTACATTATCATAATTGGGTACTGGTAAAATATCTACTATGACATATATGAACCTTTAGTGACATATACAGGTCAAAAGTTTGTAATAATTATATTTCTTTTTAAATTGTGTTATATAAAGAATCTTTTGCTCACCAATGATGCAGTTCTTTGATCAAAAAATACAATAAAACAGTAATATTGTGAAATCACTTCAATATGCTAATTTGTGCTCCAGAAACATTTCTGATTATTAACAATACTTTTATTCATCAAAGACATGTTAAATTGATTAAAAGTGATAGTAAAGACATTTATAATGTTACAAAAATGTTATTTCTCCCGAAAAGAGTTCTGGAAAATGCATCATGGTTTTCATAGAAATATTAAGAAGCAAAAACTTTCCAACGTTTGAAATAATAAGAACCATTATTAGTAATTGTGCACCAATAACAATTAAGCACCAGATCAGCATAGAATGATTTCTGAAGGATCATGTGACACTGAAGACTGGAGGAATGGCTGCTGAAAATTCACAGAAATTACATATTAAAAATATTTGATTATAAAACAGATACATTTTATTGGAATAATATTTCACAATAGTGCTATTTTTTGTGGTATATTTGATTAAATAAATGCAGGCTTGGTGAACATAAGATATTTCTTTAAAAAACATTTAAAAAGTCTTAATTATTTTTAACCTTCGAACAGTAGTGTATATTGCTTGCATAAAATTTTTACTCAGAGTCTAATATTTAGTTCACTTTTAAATGGTCACTAATGGAGAAAGAGTTCTTTGCTCACATTTAGCTACCAGCAGGAGATGACAGGGTCATACTAACTAGCCAAACCTTGACCTCTTATTTCTTTTAGGTAATATTCAGCTATGGTTATTCAATACACGGTAGAAGCTAATGGATTTTGATGCCATTGATTTCCTCTTACTTGAAATTAGAGGTGTGTTTTCATTGTTGATTTTTTTTATAGCTGGGAACATTTGGAAGTGCTTCTCTGACCAAAGGGTCAACCTTTACCCTGCTGGAATAGAGAAAAGAGAATGCATTAAAACACATCAGGGCTGATCTTCCCTCTCTCACTCCCTCTCTCTCTCTCTTCCTGCCGGCAGTAACTGCAGCTGAGAGGCATTAATACCCTCAGAACCCTGGAGCATGGCAGGGAATGCAGCTCGACATGGAGATGAGGTGGAGCCTTCTGTGAGGTAATGTGATTTGAGAAAATCACTGCTGCTCTTGGCACTCTGAATGACACACAGTCAGCCTGTGGGGATGAGTTTCACAGAGGCAGCGATGTGTTTTGTGCTGTGCTGAATGGACTGTCACAGGATTGTATCAGCTCATGTTGAGGAGACCAGAAGACACCATGTATAAAAGGTACTTAAGAGAGTTTTCTTTTCTGCTTGTTTGGAGTTTGATATGTAGTTGATATTTTTTTAAGTATGTGATTTGGTATTGCATTTTAGATCAGTGCTTCTTTACTGGTTTTGTTTAAGGACTTTTTACACTGGACATGTGGCAAACCCGTATTTATAATGTAGTTGGGTTGTATTATCTTATACCCTAGTTACTTTTCAAAGATGAGCACATATCACTCAAGCTGCCCATGTTGGAATCTGACTACGTTTGGCTAGCTTTCTACCAAGTGACAGATTAATTTCTGGCAAAACATCTCGGAGTCTGATGCACAACCTTTGAAGTGATCAAGAGATATCCAAAATGCATAATTAAATGTATATTTGTATTCTGTTATTTGCATTGTATTATTCCCCCGCAGTGCTCAGTGTATTTCTCTTATTTTTTTGCAAACCACCATTTGAGAGCAACTGATTTTCTAAGGAGAATAATTTTAATGTTTTCTACAGGTATGAGGTGTATTTTTAGCTGTGATTGGATGCATTCAAGTATTTCTGTCATATTTAGAGTTTTTTTTTTTTGTTTGTCTCTTTGTATTGCCTTCAGTTGCATTATATTAACACTGTTTCAACAGAAATAGCATAGAATATATTTTTCTTAGAAATGATTATAAAACAGCTTTTTTTTTAGATTGGAACATCTGGTAGCACTTTACAATAAGCTTCAATTTATTATTTTTAATTAATACATAAGTTATCATGAACTAACAAGGAACAATACTTTTACAACATCTATTATGTTAATCTGTACATAAGCTAATAGCTCATTTCTTGTTGTATAACTTAACATTTCTAAAAAATAATATCAACTTATCTTAATGAATTATGATTAAATTGATGTTGACAACTGAGCCTTATTGTAAAGTGTTACCAGCTATTTTTTAGCATTCCCTTTCACGTTGTTGAAATTTTTGAACCTGCAATATAATATGCTTTCTGTTAGATTTTTTGAAATGTGCAGGCCATAAGATAAATTCAACCAGAAGTAAGTTCTTGAAGAAAAGACAATGAAACTACTTTGAACACGGAAGGTTTAATTTAGCTTTCTTCCTTTTTTTCCTTGTGTGTGTATGTTATGGTTAGCTGTTGTGTAATTGTTTGTTGGGCAATTATATATGAGTGAATATGTGTTTGTGTATGCGTTGTAAGGTTTGGATATATTTAAGAAAAAATCTAATAATAAACTAACTAAAGTACAAGACTAGGGTAATGGAATTTGTTCTCAGAGTGAAAATAAGATTAGTTCATTTGGAAATAGGCTATACCTTCGCTGACCCAAGTATAGAGTGAATGGATTAGTGAAACAGCAAAATCTCCAAAAACCCTTTCAAAACACCTTTCTATTTTAATACCTTTTCAAAGTGTATTTGAGTGTTTATATAAGTGTGTCCAAGTACAAAAATAACCTGTAAGCACATTTACAATGGGATCTCAAAAAGATAAATCTTTTTGTGTCTAGTGTTTCTGATCAGTTGGAAGCTTGAGTGGCAGTGATATGAGTCTGTTGCTCTGGTTCGGTGGAGGCAGACCATTTCTGCAGCTTTTGATCCTGCTGTGCTGTGGGACCCTGCCGATCTGGACCAAGACCAGCAGACACCAAGGGTCCCGCAGACCCGTGCACAACCACACCGATGACATCATACTGGCTGTCATACTCCCTCAGCACAATACGTCCTACCCCTGGGCATGGCCTCGTGTGGGACCTGCGCTGGACCGGGCCATTGCTCGCATTAATGCTGACCCCACCCTGCTGCCCCGGCACCACGTCCGGCACATCTTCGCCAACAGCGAGAATGGGGACGGTATCTGCTCAGAGTCCATCGCCCCCCTCATGGCCGTAGACCTGAAGTTCGAACACAACCCGTGGGCTTTCATAGGGCCCGGCTGCGACTATACCTCCTCCCCCGTTGGGCTGTTCACTGCTCATTGGGGCCTCCCCATGATCACGGCAGGGGCCCCTGCCGTAGCTTTCATGCAGATGGACATGTACACCTCCATCACCAACACCGGCCCCACACATAAGAAACTAGGCGAGTACGCCCTCCACCTCTACAAGCATTTTGGGTGGCACCAACACACCCTGCTGATGTTTAGTGATACCAAAATGGGAGAAAGGGCCTGCTACTTTGCCTTGGAGGGGCTTTACACAGAGATGCTTGAGGACAACATCACCACCGTGGACCTGGTGTTCGAGGAGAACAAAGGGCCAGTTAACTATTCCGAGCTCCTGCACAAGATCCAGGATGATGGAAGAGGTAAGTGGCTTGTTTTTGTTGCTTAGCTAGAACAGTCTGCATCTAATTGGGCATCTGTCCTTGTGTTAATGCATGTCCAGTACTTCTGAGATCTGGATTTTAAAATCCACTTAGCCTCACTTGACACGTTGTCTCCATACCAACTGACTTCTAGATATGACACTGAGGTTAGAGGTCAAATCTGTGATGCACAAATGAGGAACACCTTTTATCATGAGGCCATTATAAAAGCAGTGCCACAATGCTGAATTTCAAGAGCACAAGAAGAGTCGTACAGAGACATTTTCTAGTAAACAGTGTGGGTATTTATTGTTACTGAGGGGGGGCCAGACAGTATCTGCAGACATTTTATGCATTTTCTGTGCTGTATTTGGGGGAAATCTGTGGAAGCTGAATGACTTTGTCTTTTTCTTCCGTAGACGAAAAAGTCAAAACCTGTATGATTTCAACTTCTAGAGAATACAAAAGGAGATATTTTGAAGGATGTATCAGTGTTTTTTGGGCCATATAATGAAAGTCAATAGGATCGAACGTTGTTGTGTTAATTGTGTTGTCATACGGGTTTGAAATGACATGAGGGTTAGCAAATGCCAGAATTTTCATTTTTGGGTGAACTATGCCTTTAAATGCTTACAGAAAAGTTGTGTGTGAGTGTATATATATATACAGTGTGTATATATATATATATATATATATATATATATAGTATAAGTATATATATACAGTATAAGTATATATATATATATATATATATATATATATATATATATATATATTTATTTATTTATTTGTTTGTTTATTTATGTATTGTTTGTTTGTTTATTGAAATTCGTGATAGTTTCAGAATATCAAATAGATGCTAGAAGCTTCTTCTACCACAAGGAACCATACGAGCGAGTGTGAAGGTCTTACTGAGTGATTTTGCACCTGTCTGTGACAGCATATTTTTTCCCCTGAGCTTGATTTGTGCTGCACTCCGTCATTCAGATTGAAATGCTGCAAGAGGTGCTGCTCAAGGCATATGGGTTTAATTGCATGTGGACTAACATTATAATAATTTAGTGTAATACACTATATTGCCAAAAGTATTGGGTCACCCCCTTCTAATGAACAGGTTAGACTACTTTAGTAATTTCCATGAGTACAAATCTTAATGTTTAAGTATATAATGATATTCTAGGGAATTGTGTGCTTCTAATTTTAAAGCAACAGTTTGGACAGGACCCTTTTCTATTCTAACATGACAATGCCTCTGTGTATAAGGCAAGGTTCAAAAAGAAATGATTGATTCAGTCAGTGTGGAAGAACTTGACTGGTCTGCAGTAACCCAAGTCCTAATCCAATCTGAACACCTCTGGTGTGACTTTAAATGCAGATCTTGAGCCAAAAATTCATCACCAAACACCAATGACTTGTAAATATGGGTACACTCATTTTAGACACTTCCAAAACTGTTGCAACAGAGATGGAAATACAATTTTTAAATACATGAATTATGTTTCCATCTTTGTTGCCACAGTTTTGGAAGTGCCTTTTTCTGTTCTAAAGAAGGGGGTGTCCCAATACATTTGTCCATATAGTGTATGTACAAGTCATTGGTGTTTGGTGATGAGTTTTTGGCTCAAGATCTGCATTTAAAGTCACACCAGAGGTGTTCAGCTTGGATTAGGACTTGGCTTTCTGCAGACCAGTCAAGTTCTTCCACACTGACTAAGTCAATCATTTCTTTTTGAACCTTGCCTTATACACAGAGGCATTGTCATGTTAGAATAGAAAAGGGTCCTGTCCAAACTGTTGCTTTAAAATTAGAAGCACACAATTCCCTAGAATATCATTATATACTTAAACATTAAGATTTGTACTCATGGAAATTACTAAAGTAGTCAAACCTATTCATTAGAAGGGGGTGACCCAATACTTTTGGCAATATAGTGTATCATGCAAATTATGACTGACAAGGAGTGAAGGAGAAGGTTAGAGAATCAGGAAATGTTTGGAGTTTGAGTATTTTTGTTGCTTTCCTCAGCCATTATTGAACAACTTCTATGGCGTAACTACTATATATCATTTTTAATATAATTTTTATATAGATTTTTTATTTTATAATATGCTTGATTCAGGCCTGACTCAAATGTGAGTCTTTTATGAGCACCTGATCTCAGTATTTCAGAGTACTTGCACTGACCAGCAGTAGGAGATTCAGTTTTATAGTAACTATGTAGTGCATCACAAAATTTAGCTTGTTATTGTCTCTGCAGTTAAATATTCCTCGGTGCTCTGACCTCGGGATCAGATTAATGCTTCTTCCGCAAAGGGGACCTCAGGAAACCTGTATCTGAAAGTTTTTAATGGGTAAAATGTGCTTTAAACCTTTTTTTCAAGTCCCACAGGGACATAAAAATGTCAACCAAACAACATTTATTAACAGAGGTCATAACCCCTGTGAGCATGCAAGAAATTTAGCACACATTATCTGATCTGTTGGCATTTCCTGCAAATACACAGTTTGAATTCATTCATTGAGTTTATTCAGTCTTTCTAACTGGTAGATTTGAATGGTTCATTAGTCACTGGATGCTCTGTTGAGTCACTGAATGAACAGTCAGTAAGAAATGTAATGTACTAACACATAAAAAGTCAAATGAATGAAGCAGCAGGAAGATGTCTCAGGTGGAGGCTGCGTGTATGTCATAAAACCTTTTGAAGACACAGAATCCTATAAGTAAAGCACATCCGGATGTGTTTTCAGGAGATGGCATCAGCAATATCCCATTTTTACGATCATCCATAAAGTGAAAAATACAATCAACCTCATGATGTAAAACACTGTGCTCATAAAACACCAGCAATAAAGTCCAACCAAATTTCTTTGTTCTCTCTGGAGGACAGGCAAAAGCTTGGTTGATCGTAATGGTGTCAGATTAGGGTCTGTGTCATAGAATAAGTATTAAATTTCATTTAGTTCTAAGTACACTTAACAGCGTCATCCACTTGTACAATCTGTTGTCAGCCAGTATTATATGTTTATTAATTCATGGCATTGGTTGATGTTATTGTTGGATGTTTATCCACTATTTATGTTTTGTTACGATTTTGCCTTTTTGGATTTGATTTTTTACATTTAAATTGTAATTTTGCCATCATCTAATGCTCACTTAAAGATAATCTTAAAAAAAAAAAAAACTAATAGTTTAATAGTACTTGTTAAATGTTATCTTTAGCAAGAATTTAAAAAAAAATGATTTGATAGTTTTAATTTTTCATTCTATACATTATAATGTTGTCATGCCTAAATTCACAAATGATTTAGACAAAATACTAAAGAATTGGCCATCAGTTGTCGACCACAACCTGAAAATAATTATATGCCTGATATCAGTGTGTACTTAAATTAACTTTTGGGAACAGATGATAGAATATTTTTGCAGAATTTTTTTTTTTTTTTTTTTTGGGGTCTTTCTGACTGATTAACATGTGGGGATTACCTGTGGAGCCATAACCTTTTCCGGAGATCTCAGAAGAGCGGAAATGCCCTTCCTCACCTCCTGCCTCTTTCCCCTCAACCCTATAAAAACATCCTCACATCATCAGCAGCAGGAAGACAACACATGGAGACACACCACCTGCCATGAGAGTGGAATCTCTAATGTATTCCTGCTCTTGTGCTGCAGTTTTCCATGTGAATGCTCTCTCGTTTGGAGATTCAGAATGCTTGTCTCTTGAAAGCACAGTTCTATATTTATAAAACTGAGAACATCACGTGCATAACTTTATTACCAGGACGGGGCAGTTTTGAAAACACACAGGTTGTAAATGTTGATGAAAGTGGACTTGAACTTTGCGCCGGGACATTGAAGCTTCTAGAGAGCTTTAGATTACAAAGCTGGACATGCAACTAATTACATAATTACAACCATCTGAATGTCCATTTGGTACTCGGAACATTAATTTTTTGTATTGTTATTTGCTCACATCATTACACAAACCCAGCAACAAATGCACACTCATTCATAACCTTTCAGACTTCCTGTTCTCTCTCTGCAGTGCTGAAGTGAAGTGCACTTAGCTGCTGCTTTGCTTCTGAATAAAATCTCCAGCACAGCAAGGTTGTTAACGGCCAGAAGTCAGCAGGTGCTTCAACATCAATCTCTCTCTCTCATATACACACACGCACACACAGTTCAAAGCTGCTCTGTTGATGAGGACTGTGCTCCTCTGGTTTAATTTTTCCATGTACCCAATCACTTCAGTCACACCTGATTCTGCACATGGTGGAAACCAGCATCAAAGAGGACCTCGGCTCCTGAGTGCCAACAAGAAGATCTGGTTTTCAGGCCCCTGACCAAGATTTTGGAAGTCGTGAATTCTGATCGAGGACAAACAGTTCTGAGTCAGGACAAACAGAACTGCAAGATGTCTTCATAGTGAATTGAGCTCATGTTATGGAATTGTTTGTAATAATTCCTCTCCTGATGGAGTGGTAGCATCTCTAAATTGCCAGTCTTTGTGACTAGAGCTTCTTGCCCTCTTGTCATCATGGTTGCAGAGCACAAGAGCGGCCATGCTGAACTAAACTACCCACAAGGCCGTGCTCTGCTTCTCCCTGCTTTTCCATCCATCTGGATCAGCTTAAAAATTAATCTGAACTGAGGGGTAACGAAGGATGTGAAGAAAACTACACAAATTTGTACAATCATTACATGCACTTCTATAAACCCAGCACTGCTTCTCTGCTTACTGAAGGAATGTGCTGTATTTTGATATTTCAAGTCGATATCTCCCATCGTTTCTGACCTTTGGATGTAATGCAGAGTAACTGAACACCTCCAGACTTAAACCCAAACATTTCAAAAGCATCATTCACGGAGGTGAAAGCGTGTCTTTGAATCTACCCCCTCGTGAACAGAATACTCAAGTCATAATGTCCTCTGCGTGACAGCAGAACATAAGGTTCGTTTTATTAGAACAATGACCTCACATCCTCTAGACTGAGATAATGTTAGGCAGACCTCCCTTACATCACACAGATTCTTGCACTAATAGAATTTGTAACCTTACACTGTCTTGTGTTAAACAGCATTAGAAGGGAAACGTGACAGACTTGACTCGACCGACAGAAATTAGTTTATTTTTACAGTTAATGCCAGAACCTGTTTTTAGTGGTTTACAGTCAAACATTAGATTTATGTTAAGCAGTCCCCTCTAAATGTGCTCAGTTTTTTTCAAAGGCATTTTTTTTTTTGTTGGATGGAGCAAATTTAATTGTGTTGGTCTATTGCTGATGAGTATTATTAAAAATCTCAAATATTGTGCAAAACCACCGTTTAAAGACCTGTAAAACTTGACAAGCAATTTTCTTTCCTGTGTTGGTGTAGTTTCAGGTGGTACTGGGGGCAGGACTCTCATTCTAGAGAACATTTGATTGGACAAAAATCTGTGTAGTGCAAGATGAGCCAACAATATTTTTAGTCTGTTTCAAGAAAGAAATACTGCAAATTTTAAATGTGTTTATATTCTAAATAGTTTTGGGCGATATACCGGTAAAAATTTGTCAACCGGTAGAGATTTTGGATTATCCTCTCTATCGCGGTTACACACTCACGTGATGTTGCTGTGCTACGTGGTCACAAATATCGTTTGCACGTGTTTTTATGCATTGCGGTTTAAAAACAACTGATTTTAAGCCACTTAAATGCAATCAACAGCGAAAGAGAACTCATTTTGCTATATGCACGTGCTGTCTGAGATACTGTTTCTGAATGCTGTCAGAGAGGTGCGCGCACATGAAGACGGTGCTCATAGCTTTATAGGCCTTGAACGGTTAAACACACACCCTTATATGTAATTTAGTTCTTAAGTAAAAGGAAATAGCTGAGAAAGAAAACGTGTAACAGTATTGGATCTGGGCAGCTCTTAATGTGACAGCAGTCTAATATTCCTGCTGTCTGTCATTCAGGTTTATCAGACAACAAAAGAAAGAAAATCTCTCACTGTTCTTGACTAAATTACTTTTGAAACTAAGAAATAGGCCTATATATGGCCTATACATATTTAATTTACACAGTGAAGAATATGCAGTGTTTTTATAGCTACATTTGATTACATTATACAATGTATGTATTTCTTATTTATTTGTTCTGCTGTAGTTTTTTTTATCCTATTGCTTGTAATTAGTTTCTTATTTTTATTTAATTGCTGACTGTTTACTTGTCTTCAGTGAGCTTGAGTTTTGTTTTGTTTTTTGCTTTTTGGGCTTGTATTAGTTTTTTTGTGATATCGACACTGGTGACAAGAATTAATAAATTTCTGTGGTATCAAAAATGTTGATATCATAAAGACCTTATTTAAAGCAAAAATAACTATATTGTGCTATATATCGTTACAGTGAAATAAAACGACTCATATTGTGATATATGATTTTGGTTATATCGCCCACCCCTAATTCTATAAGTGAATTTTGTCAATGTTTAGAATTACACTAGACCTAAAAAATAAACTAAAATCCACAAAATTCCAATTTTAACTTCCTGATTTCTATGATATACCATACATGTGTCTGGGTCATAAGATGTACTGCTGGTGTGCCATTTCATATGAATAAATAATACATTAACATTCATATATATCCATAAATGCTGATGCAGTCCCTTTAAACCCCATCAGGCCCTTCCATCTCATTTGATTTTTGTGCAGAGCCAAGCAGAAAGCTCTTGTGAGAATTGTGGTTTAAGCTTTCCTTTGCTTCCTCTGCACCCTGTTTAATGCTGTAGAATTGACATCATTGTGATAATCGACGTTTTCTTCTCTCTCACAGTAAGATTCCATCCAGATGCTTGTAGAGTGAATCTGAACACATCACTCAATTTCTTTCATCTTCTGTCAGATCACTCAGGCCTATGGATTATCTTGTCAACAAATAGCTAAATAAATGAGCATGAATGAAGCCTGTTCATGTCCCTGTCTGCTCCCACTTCATGGTCAACAGATATGTGAGAAAATAGGCTTCAAGGATTCCATCCAGATCAATAGAACTGCTGTTATTTCCTGTTGTAATTTCTCTGATCGTTTTTTTTTTTTTTGGAGCTGCGGAGTGCTGTGCAACTGTAATGTCAATATTCTTTTAAAAAAATCTACTGAAGCACTTTAATTATTGGTTAAAGGGAAGGATAGAACAGCTTAAACTTAGTTCAAGTTCTGCATTTACATGGTATAGATTGAGTGAAGCTCTTACAGTCTGCTATGATCGATCAAACATTTTCATATATATACACTGACAGAGTAGAGAAGAAATAGAGAAGACAGAATAAAACAAACAGCAAGAATAGAGCATACGCTGATGTGCATGTGAACATAAAGTTATGTCTTAATGGTGTTATTTTCCGAGAACACAACTAAAAACACACTTCTTCCCCGATTCTGGCTGTCAGTGTAATTGTAGCACGTTTGTATTTAGAGAACGACATCACATTTTCTAAGCTGAGTCCATCATTATCGTTCGAGCGCAGTGTGAGGCCTTTTTTCTCGATTGCAATTACAACGTACCTCCTCATCTGATTCCATGCAAGCAGGGCTGTGATTAGCTCTTGTTGGGAGAGCAGACTCACTCCTACTCATGGTCTAGTTGGTGTGGTGATATAATGGAGTGCAGAGTTTTGAAATGATAGACAATTCTTTTGTATAATATATATATACAAGTTAAGATTTTTCTTTTCTCAGCCTAATTTTTTTCCATAAGAATAGGAGCCCATGTTTATAAAGTTTAATAAAAAATGTAATATTCATTTCGCTAGTCAACAAGTTTAGCATGTTTTTTATTTTTATTTTTATTTTTTTATATCAAGATTAAAGTTAAAATGTATGTGAGTAATTGGTATAGGAGCATTTAAAAATTTGAAATATCTGAATACCAATTCAATGACCAAATCAACAGTAAACTAGGCTTTTTTGGCACATAATCAGCAGGTAGCATACACACATTTTATCTAATTATATGCAAGTATGATCAAAAATTTCTAAAAGGAGCCCAGTCAAATTAAAGTTTTTTTATTTATTATTTTTTTTTAAGTTTCTCCATTTTTTTGATCCCCATGTTTTTTTTCCAGTTCACATAATGGTGTAATAATGAAAAAAAGTACATATAAAGGAATGAGTAATACTGTATAAAGTAAAAATCAAGTACACACACAAGAACAATTATATCAGTCAAATAAAAATGTTAAAAAATAAAGAAATAATAAAAAATGGGTCATCTCTTGGGGATGGACATTGTGTATTGAGATCACATGACCAGCTGAACATACTGTGTGTAGCTTTAAATAGTTGTGGTGTGACAAATGAATATTTAAAATGTCCCATCCTCAATTAATTTGAGGTCTGTTGTTGTTTTAAAAAGTGGTTTATATTAGGTATAAGATGTCATGCTGCTTCAGAAGTCATGTCAACTACCCGTTCACAGTATATTTAATAGACACTTTCTTACTAAAGCAACCTACTAGTTCTATTTGTACACTGAACTCTGCTGGTTATATATGCAGACATTAAACTCTCTTTGGCCTGCAAAAACACCCACTCATGTTCTGTCACTCCTGTCCAGGGAAAATATGTTCAGGAATGTTACGTGTGCATCTGAGAAAAGCAAAGAACTCATTTGCTCAGTGCTAGTTAATGTTTAACAGCGTTGAAAATAGCGTTTCCCTCCCTTAGGTTGGATATCTGCCAGCAGCCCTTCTCAAGGGCTTTATCTGATAATGATGTGCATTTGAGTGTGTAATGGACTGTTTTATCTCAATGACAGGTTGCTTCTCACACCTGATGTACTCCTTTCCCAAACAAAATTACATTTATCCTATGGACATGCCTTTGTAATCATAGCAAAAAGGAAGTTGATGCAGTTGCTCTTGTGGGTCCTGATCTGTCATGAACTGGGGAAATCAGAAACCCTGATTAAATTTGCATCGTTGGCGTCAGAAGAGTGCACAAATTATGCAGTTTGATATTTGATTGAGCCTGCATTTTGCACATCCTAGTTGTTTCTTCATTCTTTCTATTTCGTTCCTTCTTGTTAGCGTGATAGACAGCTGGGTTTTGTCATGGCAAAAGTCATGTGGGCAGATGTAAAGGTCTGGTTCTATGGTAGTTCAGTATTGATTTCAGACACAAAGAGCTGAACCTCTGACTCACTCACAGTAGGACTTTTTATATTTCCTGTTTTTCTTCGCAGTTATGTGTTACTTTAGTAGCCTGCAGACTGAAAAATCTCACTGAAAAGTAAGTAAGAGGGTAACATCCAAAATGTAGTGCCACACAGTTTCAATCAGATTTTAAGATGTATACACTAAAAAATGCTGGGTTGTTTCAACCCAATTTTGGGTCAAATATGGACTAACCCAGCTGTTGGGTTAAATTTTTACATTACATTTTTAACCCAAAAGTTGGGTTAGTCCATATTTGACCCAAAAACCCATATTTCTGAAACTTACAGGATGTTTTCATAGTACAATGACCTTTTATATGTGAAACAGCAAGGGAATTTTGGTTTCTTAGTTCATGACTACTTTAAAGTCTCAGATGGATGGGTGGGTTGATATTCCCCACTCATTTCCATTATATTGGCACAGATGCTTACAGATAGATGTTCATTTACAGAACTCTTCTAAAATTCTAAATCCATCCCTCAGCTTGTGTTCATTATTATCCATATACTGAAATCACATTGTGTCTCTGAGCAGTAGACACACACACACACACACACACACACACACACGTGGCTGTTAGCATAAGTCTCCTGCAATTACCCTCACTCTGCAAATGACTGTCTGGTCTGGAGTCAAGTTCTATCGTTTTCTCTCGCTGTCTCATGTGATCACTTCACTCATTTGATCAGAGTTAATGAAGCACTTTGTTTTCTTGTCCAGATCTCTTTCTCTTCTTGTTGGAGGTTCCTTCTCTCGCCTGTATGTTTTTATTATCTGAAATTTTGAGGAGAAGCTTAACATCCATTTCATATTAAACCTATTCCTTATCATTCTTATGAAACATCCTGTTTAACTCAGTAACAATGAGAATGTTCCTGCTGGTTCACTGCAAAAATCATTTTCTTTATCAGCATTTCTCTCTCATTTTCCAATACAAACATCTAAACATCTTTTAATCAAGATAAGTTTACTTGAGAAGCAACACTGCATAAGATATTAAGATATTTTCAGAGAATATATTTTATTCTCAGAAAAAATACATTATATTGACCAATCCCATAAGCTTTAAAACAAAAAAGTCACAAAAAATTAAATAAAATAAATGTACAAATTAATTTAAATAAATGTTACCTGAAAACAAGTCTTAATATTTCATGCAATTTTGCATAAATGTAAATTTATCTTGCAAATAAATGTATGTTGTTTTTAGGATATTTATATTACTGGAAAACAAGGCAAAAATACTGTTTAGGAAAACAATATTATGCAGTGTGGATGAATCATGAAAAACATGTACAGTATGACGTGTGAAGCTAAAAGCATAGAACAGACAGTCCAGACACATTCAGAGCCATAAATACATTAATGCACCATACAGACACATTTACACGCATGAACAAAAATGCACACACGTGCTAATTCCAGTCTGGATGTGTTAAATTGACACGTTATGCTGAGGTAATGGCATTATGGTATTGATTACCAAGTCATTTCTGGTAGAAGTCCTAATGGGAGTGTAAAAAATGCCATATTTGTGCTTCTATCTCATATAAAGTAAAGGGAAATATGAATGATGAAGAGGCTAAAGTTTTCTCATGTCGATATCCTTTTTTCTCTCTCTCTTTCTCATTACAGTGGTGTTTGTATGCTGTTCTCCGGATATTTTCCGGCAGTTAATGGTGCACTTCCACAGGGCAGGTCTCCCTAAGGAGGAATATGTCTTCTTCTACATTGACATCTTTGGACGCAGTTTGGAGTCCAGGCCTTCTCAGCCGTGGGCCAGAGGAGACACAGATGACGTGTTTGCAAAGGAGGCCTTCCAGGTGATTAAAGCTTTTCATAATACATGAGAGAAAATGATGGACAAATAGAGATTAGGAGATACAATTTCAGGAGACAATCATTTTTAGTTTCAGTCATTGAGTATTTTCTTTTTAGTAAAATTTTTCAGTTTGAGATGATAATGATTATAATGGTGATGGAAGAGGAGAGAGACAGTTATGGATCTTTATGAAGATTTTTTTTTTTTTTTTATCAGAATTGTTGTCTTGTCACTTGAACCTTAACAAAAGCCTTGGTTTTAGTGTGTCTGGTGACACAATAACAATGCGTTTCATTTAAACACCCTTAAACACAAAACAATCACTGTTATGCCTCAGGGGGCTCAAAATCTGAGCCATATTCTTATCAAATGCTCTGCAGGTCACTCTGGCTTTGGTTGGTGTCACAGAACTGCAGTCACCAGCTCCTACTGTGATAACAGCCGCCTGTTTTGAGAGTAGAAGAGTTTCTGTGCAGAGCGTGAGAAACAGTCTGAACTCCAACACTCAGTACCTGCTGATGAACCCAAGCACAGTTAGATTCAGGACATGCTGACGCTCACTGGAGCTTAGCTTTGGTAGATTATGTTTGCACACAACATGCAGTATGTTGAATAATTTTCCTTTTTCTTCATTTTACTACCTGGCCAAATTAACAAACTATTCATATTTAAGTTGGGAATTATAAGAGAAATACTTCAGTCTGTCAGGAAAAGAGAGTGTTAAATGTTTGTTGATAGGTTTTTAGGATTTTATGAATATTAGCAGTTCATCTGATTGCGATTTGTCTCTGAATGTGATGTAAATCAGAAGTTATGCATCAAATGATGGAGAAGAGCATTATAACCGGGCATATATCCAAATGCACCATGTAGTCAAGCATACTTTCGGTATTTTAAAGAGCTGATTCGAGTGCCTGAATCACAGTTTTGATGGAATGTTTTAGAGTCGCAGTCAGATTGTGGTAGTCTGTTGCATTTTCCACAACTTAACACTCAGAACTAACCAACAAGATGGGCATTACAAAGTAAATTTGCATACTCTATTTATGTTAGTGAAAAATATTTTATGTATTTTACAATATACACTATCAAAAGTTCAAACAATCAGTAAGGGCCACAAGGATGTTTTAAAATGATCAAAAATGACATTTAAATTGTTACAAAACATCAATTTTAAATAAATGCTGTTCTTTTTATTTTATTTTTTATTTTTTTAGTCAAGAAATAATTTACATTTACATTTACATTTACATTTACATTTACATTTACATTTATGCATTTAGCAGACGCTTAAAACGACTTAAAGTGCATTCAGGCTGTACTTTTTTTTTTTTTTTTTTTTAATCAGTATGTGTATACTGATGCTGAAAAATGCTGAAAAAAGTATGGTTTACACAAGCATGTTATGTAGCACAAGTGTTTTCAGCATAGCTGAAAATAAAATGGTTCTTGAGCACCAAATTAACATCTTAGAAAGATTTCTGAAGAATCATGTGACACTGAAGACTGGAATAATGACTGTTGAAAATGCATTTACATTTTGAAAATATTCCTCTTAGGACAAAATGTATATTTTTTTGTATGTTTTTCAGAGTGTGAAGATTCTGACCTACCTAGAGCCACAGAATCAGGAGTACAAGGAGTTTGTCAGTGATCTAAAATCGGATGCCAAAAGGATGTTCAACTTCACAGTGGAGGATTCTTTGGTAAGAGAGATCATTGTGAAGCGATATATTATTTTCATTTCATTTTTGGTTGTTGTATTATTATGCCTTTCTACCAAGACTCTAATATGCTCTCCATCTTTTCTCTTCCCTTGAAATCACTATATATTTCTATCTTGCTAGAAACTCTATGTGCCTCTATTACAGCCAGGGTTCTCTCATAAAGAGCTTAAAGGGACACAAAATGATTAAATGAATGTTTTTTCATCCAAAATGCATTGTGTATTTACAGCTTTTTCTGTAATAGTCCTCTATTCACTTAATAATGCACAAAGAAACAGGCTGCAATGCACTTTTGCTCTCTTTCTTCAAAAATCGTGCTGCATCAGTAAAGGTTGAACATAATTATATATCTCTGTGTGAGGCCCAGAATATGAAATTAATGTGACGTACACATGCAAATTTCCGGTCAAATGGATTTAAGCTTCACAGCGTCAATCAAGAGACTAAAGTTCATGCATTTTAATGTAGGAACATATGTTTGTAGTTATGGAGCTCATGTGATGCATTTTTCTGTTAATATATGTTCTGCTTATTGAACTTAGAGTAGGGAACATATAATATGCATTTAGAGGGGTAATTTAGTTCAATTCAGGATCTTTATCTTTATTTCACAGTGCATCTCAAAACAACGTACATAAAAACACATTCACATAGACACGTGAGAGAAACAGGGCTTGTTGAGCCATTTCATGGGGTGTTTAAGATCGGGTGTGCTTCTGAAAAGAACTCTGTATGTTTATCACTGTTCTCTACCAGACAAACAAGCGATATGAGCACATCTGTCTTAATTTGTCTGAGACTTTGTGGATTTCCCCTCAGTGTGGATTCTAATTGAGAGGCCTGAGTCTCAGATCATCTTTAAGTGTTTTTCTGAGTCCCATTTCACATTTAGAAAGTGACAGGGGGCTTGAGTGAAGTGAAATATGAAAAGAAAAACTCTTTTCCAGTGACTGTGCCTTAAAAAAAGCAAGTCCCTCATCAGTTCTGTTCATTTGCATGTAAATGGATCTCTGCGGGGGTAAAATGGTCAGAATGGATCGGGAGAAAAGATTAAGAGATGAAGCACTTTACCCTGTGCCTCACTTTTATTTTTCATTTGTGGCAAATATTTGATGAAGGATTCAAATCAGATCAGGTATATTTAAAAAATCAACAGAATAAGGATTTGTGTTGAGAAAATCATTCTAACACGTCCATCAGGACCAGCCTAGTTATGATTATGAATTTGCTCTTCTTTGTATTCATTTGTGTATTTGATTCTTTCAGATGAACATCATCTCAGGTGGTTTCTATGATGGTCTAATGTTGTACTGCAGTGCTCTAAATGAGAGTCTTGCAGAAGGACATGGTCGACCTTCAGGAGAGTCTGTCACAAAGAGAATGTGGAACCGGACTTATTACGGTGAGCACATGATCTAACTGAAACCCAAAATCCAGAACACAAGGATTTGTCTTTCATAGAAAACAAACTATGAAAGACAAATCCATAGTCTTTAATATAAAGTAAATTAAATTAAATAAATTTCAAGTTCTGTCATGAAACTCTTGATGGTGCAGGCTGATGGGTCGTAAACGTAAAATGATGATATTCATAGCGTTAAACTACTTGGCACAAGCTGATTGATTCCTTTTGCATACGCAGCCAATGAGTTTACTGCTTTATATTTAATTAGCTGGTTAACATTCACTAGAGCAGTTCGCAATGCGCATTCAGAGTTACTCTGAAACCCTCCATCTTCCCCAGCTCCACCTGTATAGATCTGCTACGGGTTATTATATATGCTATTTGTGCAGCAGCAGTATGTCTTAAATACTCACAACACAATAACGCCATATGCATTGGCAGTAGCAAGTTCCTGCACCTGCTTTGCAGCAGCAGCAATAATCTACAACAACAGCAATAACCAACAGCAGCAGCAATTCATTAGCAGCAGCATAGCAGATTAACTCCACCAAGACCAAATACATTAATACTGTCATATGTATTATGATGCTAAAATCTTCAGAATTGTCATGATAGAAATAATCTTATTAACAAAATATAATAGTATATTAATAATACTCCTAACTACAAAAATTCCATAAATAATTTACTTTTTAAATTAAATTTGGACACATCTTTTTTACCTTGCTGCAGTGCTGTTTGAGTAATGACATGATGATGATTATCTTTTATCAGTGGCAGGACCACATCTCTTTCTACTTCTATATTTTTTTAGTTCAGTGCTGATAATGTGTTATGTGATGCTGATTCATTTTAATAAAGTTTTAAAAGCTCTCAAAAGCAACATGGGACTGTCTTGATTAATGGCCACCAAAGACAGAAGTGTATCTGTGGCCTTTTCTGCTCTCTTCTGTAGAGGTCACATACTAAACAAATGTCTCTCTGGTCTATTATTCTGATCAATGGAGATTACTGAAAAAAGAGTTATGTTAATGTTCCTGGCTGAAGGTCAGGCATTGTAAAAAAGATAATTACTCAGTTCATCATAAACAAATTCTTTTTATCTTCTCACGGTGGTCAGGTTGTGTTATGTGTGGATTTGGTAAAGGTTGGTTAAGATTTTTTTGTCTGTTAGTATTTTGTGTGTTCAGCTCAGTGATATAAAACTAAAAAACCTCAGTGCGGAAACTCTGAAGGGCAAAGTGATTTCATGAGTTCATTTGCTACATTAAGATTTTCTGCTATGTGTAAGAATAATGAAAAAAAAAAACATATTTGCAAATTTTTTCCTCTCGCTAAAGTTTTAAGCTTTGATTTGTCACATTTTATGCATAATTTTAATACAGTGCAGTTTCCCCCATCTGTTGCCTTTCCAGGGACCCTCAAGAGCAAGTAAAAATGTGCATTTATTTTTTAATTTAAATGTTTCTGTGTGTTGCATGCTAATTTTTAATTGTTTCTTTCCCAGTATGCTTTAATTATGCCTCTTGTATATATGCCTTCCTTACATCTTTTATATATATATATTATTGTCATATATATGTATAATGTATTATTGTCACGGTGCACACAGCGGGGATGAACGAGGAGACAAAGGTAAACTCAAAATATACAGTCTTTAATAAAATACAAACAAGACAAGGCAGGGCTGACACACAGGAACACCGGAAGTAACGAGTAGACCAGACGAAAATGGACAGAACAGGCAGGAACTAAATACACACTATAATTAAACACACACCTGAAAGAAATCATAAACAATCAAACTTGATGAGGACAGGAACAGGAAGGACCAAATAAGGGCATGGAGGGGGAAACACAAGACAAGACAGACAAGACTGTGACAATTATGACATAAAAAATCTTACAGACTTTACCTTTAAAGTAATCTTGATTGTGTAATCATAGCAACCAATGGTTTCAGCGTGTAAAATTTAACCATGTCAACATCTGCCTCAATTCCATTAAACCTTATCAGCCTCATCTTTGACTAATTACTAACTGGTGAATGTTTTTTTGAGGTTATTTTTAACCTGTTTTCAATTTTATTTTCCTAACAACGAGACTGATTTGTTTGGAGAGATTATTTTTTGTGTGAAATACAATACTGCATTATTTATGTCTATATGTTCTTTGAAGGACTCCCTGTGTCCCTGATATAAGGTAATATTATTATTATTATTTTTTTTTTTTTATTCCTGTGCTGTTTATGATGCTAGATTATTAAAATATCTTAGACTTAGGGCATTGCTTCTTTTAACTAAACATAACATTCTTATTCATGCTGTAATAGCAAAACATCACTCGCAGAAGATCTGCTCAGACTGTGCAGAATGTGTAACATTCAATAGAAAGCCTTTATTTGGCTGCTGACTGCAATTTGAGCTCTGCAAAAATGAAAACACTCATTCAGACATCTGTAACAGCAGCCGTCCCAAAAATTGTAATTACTAAGTTACTCTTGATCCAGCTAGTACTATTATATCCTGTAATCCTGTCTCCTAAAGACTGCACTTACAAACTTGGGCACACAAGGGTTTTACAGCGATATGAAGCCACTGAATAGACCAGAAGCACAAGAATGTTCTACATACTTGTTCTGCCTTTTATATGACATTTGAAAGGGGAAGTAGACTTTCTTAAGTTCGCTTCTAAAATCATTCATTCTCTTTATTGTAAAGATAACGAAATTCTTTTCAGATCTATTGATTGAGTGCATACTTCAGTTACACTGTGCCAGTTTGCACAGCTGACTCAGAAAGGGACTGACTCAATGGATCAAATCAGTAATATCTTCCAACTGCCCATTATTTCATGCACCTTTAACAGTTTCTTAGAACTTAGTATCTTTTCTTGTTTTGCTAATTTTTATGACCATTGTATTTTCTTTACCTGTGATGGTGATGTATCACAGGTTAAAAAAAATAAAATAAATAATAATAATAATATAGATAAATCAGTAGTTGATGTGAAATACTTCACTGTAGCATAGGCTATATTTACATTACATTTAAAACTTTCTAAAAATTTTCAAAAACATTTTGCTAATTGTTTTCTAATTCTAATTCATGCAATTCTTGCTTTTACGGCCTTATATTAATTTATTTTTTTATTAATTAATTTATTACCACAGGACTGTTAAAAATTAACTAATAAAAGCAAAAGGTTAAAAAGACATAATTATGCTGTTTTCTATAGATATTCATCTTTATCAAGGTATATATAAAAGGTATATATAAAATAACTCCAAAAAGATAATAAAGAGACAAAATATAATGTTTTCCATATATATTCATTTGAGGTTTAACCTAAAATGTTAATTTTGATATTAAAAATATTTATGTTTCATTAAATGTTAAGTTTTAATAATGTTTTTACATAGCTATAAAATAACTCCAAGTTAAGTACATTAATAAATACACTTTTGCTTGAAAATGATGGTATCAGACGCAGATTGTTTTTACTGATGCTTCCAGTTCTATCAAAGGTCATTCTCACAATTTAGACAAAACCTCATCTATATTATTCAGGTAGATAACGAAGTTTACAAGGCATAAATACAGATGTACACATCATAGGAGAATGTTTTTGCTTACTTTATTCAAATGAGTCCTGTTTTTCCTGCTTTCAGCATCAATCTGCAATTACATTTTCATTCCGGTAATCTGTACTCAAGTAGTTTCCTGCTGAGGTAGTCATAACACTACAATAAATGACCTGTCTTCAATTCAAATGACTCAAACTAACATTACACTTACACTCATTACATTATTTTGATTACATGGTACAAACACATACTCTCTCTCTCTATCCATATATGTGTCTGTGTGTAATGCAAAATTTATGAGCTGAATTTAATATCCTCCAAAATAGTCTGTATGTCCTCTGAGAGAATGTTGGCTGGAGATGATAAGTGTCAATGTTCAGAGATATTTCCCTTTATTCTCCAAAGGGGAATATGTGCCAAAACATTCCTTACAATCTGAATACAATTTGCACAAGATGGGCAGTCATGGTCCACTAACTGTCTATGTGTGTCCATCCCTTTTATAACTCATGCAGGCTTAATAAAGCTATCCTTATCATCAGCCGATGTGAGGACATCTCTCTCTTCCTTTCTCCCTCTCTCTCCAATGGCTTTGACATTTCCAGTCTGATAAAGCTTGAGATTTTCATATCAGTCTAAATGTCACTGTGTGTTTCCTCTGAGCTGGACTCGGCCTCTATCTGTAGCCCATTTAAAGAGGTGAGTGGCCTCCACAGGAAATTACAGCCCGCACCTGACCCTCATTGGCAGATGGGCACAACCGGAAGCTTTTCAAGAGACTCAATCAGATTTGATTGAACACTTGTTGTATACACATTCACTGTGTGTGGATTGATTTACTATGTGTGATTATAATCACTTTGATTACTCATATTGTGACAAAGTGGTTGGTATGTGATGTTAATGTCTTTGTAGAATTATTGCTCACTTACTGAGATAGTCCAACCAAAAATGAAAATTGTGTAAATTTGCTCACCTTTATGTCATTCTAAAATTTGTATATCTTTCTTCTTTTGAATATAAAAAACAAAAAACAGGTCCCGCACATTATCTATGCAAAAGGTATCAAAATATTAACAACGACGTTTCGGTCGCACGACCTTCATCAGGAATTTTTTCAAACTTAATTGTTTGAAAAAATTCCTGATGAAGGTCATGCGACCGAAACGTCGTTGTTAATAAATATTTTGATACCTTTTGCATAGATAGTGTGCGGGACTTGTTTTTTATTTTTTAGTTTTTGACCTAGCTGGCCTTTGTCTCCTATGCACCTACCTATTGCCGTCAGGTGTGCGGAGTTTAATTATTAATTTCTTTTGAATATAAAAAAGATATTTTGAAGAATGTTGGTAACCAAACAGTTTTGGTTCCAGTAGACTTCCATTGTATGGACAAAAAACAATGAAAACTAAAAATGTTTGATTACCAACATTCTGCAAAACATCTTTTTTGTTCTGCAGAAGAAAGTAAGTCATACTGCTTTAAAACAACATGAACCTGTGTAAACAAAGACGGAAATTTAATTTTTGGGGTGAACTATCCCTTTAAGGATTTGATCGTTTGTTTAAATGATCATTTTAACTATGGGGCTCCTGCTTTATGTGTTTGAACTTTATATTCAGATTTAAATGGAATATGTCAAAGTTTATGTTTCACTTTTTCAAAGCTAAGTTTGTTTTTGTTTTTTTGGTGGTTCTGATGTGAATTTGTTGCAATGAGCTCTATAACACACTTTTTGTCACTTGGTTTTCCCAGGTGTCACCGGTCTGGTGCAGATTGATGAGAATGGAGACAGAGAGACTGATTTTGCCCTGTGGGACATGACTGACACGAACAGTGGCGACTTTCAGGTCAGTGGTAATCACATACTTACTTTGTTTCACACAGTTTTGTCATTTTGTTATTGGTATTCTCAAATGAGCCCAACTTTGAATAGCAATGACACTTCTGTTGTTAGTAATAGACAGATGAAATGCAATCTCATTTTTCTTGCAGCAGTTATGTGTGTGTGTGCGTGCGTGCGTGCGTGTGTGTGTGTGTGTATCATCCAAACAGTTTTGCCTTTGTTAGAGGCTAATGAATTAAAATTTAACACCCGAATCTCAAAACCAAGTGGCAGATTGGAGGCATACATTTAAAACCAAAGCCCCCCCCACACACACACACAAACCCTCCTTTCTGAAAGACATTTGATTGGTAATTGGGAGGCCAGGCTGTAGAAAGGTTAATTATAGGATACATATTCAGTCAGGGGAATGTTTTTTGTTTGTGTGTGAGCGAGTACAGGATAGATGATGAATAGATATTAAAGATCTCAGCTGCTCTCTGAATGAAGCTTGTCCTTGTAATTTTTTCTTAAATACTGGCCTTTTTCAGTTTAACATTTTTGATTGATGTTGCTGCCATTAACAAGCTATTTGTTCACTTTACTTTTGCTTTCTGTGAATTTAAAGAAATCGCGTGATGAGCAGATTTTTTTGTACTAAGATGACGTCAAGGGGTCAAGGTTCAGTTAGCCCCAGTTGGTAGATGCCATAACATAACATTTTATTTATTTTTTTCCTTATCTAATGTGTCTGAAGTCATAGCTCAAGATAGTCGCCAACAATGGACTTTTGTGTGAGTATAGCCAAGCAACTGACGTTGGGATTTTCGGTGCATATATTTTCTAAGAATTTATTTCTTCAGCATTTAGCTGTATTTTTTACAAGTCACAAGGCCGCCTATTTAATTATATCTTAAAATGTAATTTATTCTTGTGATGGCAAAGCAGATTTTTCAGCCACCATTGCTTCAGTCTTCAGTGTTACAAGAAACATTTCTTCTTTTTTTGCAACATTATACATGTCATTATATTTGTCAATTTAATGAATCCTTACTGAATAAAATTAATTTCTTTCAAAAAAGGAAAAGAACATTACAGACCCTAATCTTTTAAACGGAACTATAAATGTTCTTCAAACTAATAGACATGAACTAAAAGCCACAATTTTAATTTAATTTTTGGTCTTAAAGGTATTGCAACAAGTCTAACATGTTTGTGTTAGATGTCTGGTGTTTCTTTCATTTTACAATTAGAATTTAATTTACTAGATAAATAAAATTATATTTCTCCATTGCTTACATGTGTGCTGCAGATCGTGGCGGTGTATAATGGCACACAGAAGCAGATGAAGATTCTTCCTCGGATGGCTATCCAGTGGCCAGGTGGCAACATTCCCTGGGATGTGCCCCTCTGCGGCTTTAAGAACGACAACCCTGCGTGTCGTGCACGTGGGTATCATACACTAGTTCTGCAGTCCAACTGCTTACCTGCATCTCACTATCCTTCAATTTCCCTCTTAACATTTAGGAACCATCGCAATGCACCAGATGATTTCCATTGTGCTTTTTCTTATCCTCGTCATCATCTTCACTGTGACTGTGTTTATATACAGGTGAGAGCTAGCTAGATGATTCTGATACATGACCAGTTATTTATAAATGTGATTTTGTTCTGCAAATATGGCTGCATTTAAAACACATACTGTATGTGCAGAAAGCTGAAGCTGGAGAAGGAGTTGGTCGCTCAGTTATGGAGAATTGCTTGGGAGGACATTCAGATGAGCAATCTGGAAAAGGCCATGAGGAGCACCGGGAGCAAACTCACACTTTCTCTAGTAAAACACAGAGACAGTACATACTACATAATGCACAGTCATATTTTGAAATGTCTTCTCCATCTCTTTGGTTTTCATTTAAATAATAATTTTATTTATTATTTATTTAATTATCATCACTGAGTCATTCGATTTCGCTCATTCTCTACAGAGAGGTTCAAACTATGGATCACTGCTGACAGCTGACGGTAATTTCCAGGTGTTTGCTAAGACTGGCTACTTTAAGGTATCATTCTGACAAGCTCTGGTTTAAATGTTTACATGATAACATTTTATTATAAGGTTCAATTTAGTAACATATTTGGTATAATGAATTAACTATGAACAACATTATTTACAGCATTTATTAATTATGATCATTTATGATCAGTTAAGTTCATGTTTGTTCATGATACATTCAATAATACATTCAGTGAAGTTGAAATGTTAAAAATGTATTAGTATAAGTAGTAATTAGAATTAACATAGATTAAATGCCTTAGCAGTATTTTTCTTTGTTAGTTTCATGGTACCTAATGCATTAACTAACAATAACAACTAACCTTATTGTAAAGTATTACCATTTATATGCATGTTAGAACCTCAAATTGCAAATCTCATTGCAAACGTAGTGTGTGTGTGTGTGTGTGTGTGTGTGTGTGTGTATATTTGTATATGTGTGTGTGTGTGGTTCAGGTATACTCTACGTTATGGGGACAAAATGTCCCACAAAGATGCCAATATCCAAAATCTTTGTGGGGACATTTTTTGGTTCCCATGAGGAAACAGTAAGTAAATCATACAGAATGAAAGTTTTTTGAAAATCTAAAAACTTTTGTGTGAGGGGTAGTTTTAGGGATAGGGGTAGGGTAAGGGGATAGAAAATACAGTTTGTACAGTTTAAAAACCATTATGTCTATGGAATGTGCCCATAAAACATGGAAACCCATCATGTGTATGTGTTTGTGCTTGCTTCTTCGCCAGGGAAACATTGTGGCCATTAAATACATCAACAGAAAGCGCATCGAGTTAACGAGGAAAGTGTTGTTTGAACTGAAGCATGTGAGTGTGTCATGCTGTTATTTTGCTCTACTGAAGAATTATTCTGCAAATCCAATTATAATCATTATGACAGATTCACAGTAGAAGTTGTAAATAAAATAGAAAATGCTATTTCAGTCTTTCTACTTAAAAAATTTCAAGTTTAATTCAGTGTTACTTACGATTACTTTGTAATTAATTGTGAAATTTGCTATCAATTTCCGAGTGAAAAGAACTGTTTCTACACCAGTTTATTTTCAGTATAGTTGTAGTGTTTTGTTTCAAAAGATTTGTAAGGATATACTGTGAATTAAAAAATAATAGTGTGTGTTTGTTCTCTAGATGAGAGATGTGCAGAATGAGCATTTGACCCGTTTTATCGGCGCCTGCATCGATCCACCCAACATCTGCATCGTCACAGAATACTGCCCTCGAGGCAGCCTGCAGGTACAGACGCTCGTGATTCATGATGTTTCCTCTCCTCCAACCCTAAACCTTACCGTTACTCTAAAACTATCCTTTTGATGACATGCTGAGGCACACTCATGCATCAATATGAAAATGTGCATGTACCTATAGTTGTGGAAGACCTCAGGTTGGCGAAATTACGAATGAAACAATGTGGAAATGTCCTGAACGCCTAAAAGTGTGGTCACACTTTTAGGTTACCAGCCTAAAAGTGTGGTCACATTAGTGAAATTTCACAGTCAGAAAAGGTCCATTATCAGTTGTCAGTTGTGCCGTGATGTATGAATCACAGCTCACACAGAATTGACTGTCAAACCAAATAATTTACTGTTGGGCTACTTGAACCTGTTGCGAAATCTGCATGGGGAAATCTTTCACCCTCACATGTAATTCCCAATCATGAAGATTCCTTTAAGGGAGACACTGCAGGTAAAAACACTGTTTTTTTTTTCAGGCAGCTGTCAATTTTGAGATTTTGGGCTTTTTGGTTTTTCATAAAATGTTTTTTTTTCAGACTACAGTCAATAGATTTAAATTACAATACATTTTTTTAAAGGCTGTTTTCTCAAAATGAGTTTTTTATCCTACACTTAGCCATAAATCTCCACTTCAGCAGCACTTACACACACCATACTTTTACATTTTTATTCCTGTCTATATCCTGAAAGTTTTTACAGAGGGATTTGTTCATATATAATTTGCTTGATTATATACAACATTTTATATAATATGTCAAAAAAAAAAAAAGAATTTTGAAACTGACTTCATCCAGTGTTCAGATTTTTGTACTAGACATTTATGCAAATTAGCACATATTTCATTAAATAATGGATCTATTGCATATTTAAACCTAACATTTTAGAAAACTTGTTTGCAATTATCAATGTAATCAATCAACTGGGTAAGTAAGGTGATAACTATTAGTTCAATTTTTACCCTATTCACCTGCAGTGTCTCGCCTTAAAAATGACTGCATTGTTCTCGTGAAAATTTGGCAAACAACGTTAAATATGACCACATATGCTACTGTTAGAACAATACTTTTTTGTTGGCCATTTTGGTGGATTTGTTAAGTCGGTTTCTCTCAAGCACTTTATTTTAATGTTTTATCTAATGCATTTGCACATTATTAAGTCTAAATACTTGTTGGGCTGTATATGTATGTATATGCAATTATCTCAGATTTTTCTGCATCTGTGTACAGGACATTTTGGAGAATGAAAGCATCACACTAGACTGGATGTTCAAATATTCACTAGTCAGTGATATAGTAAAGGTAGAAGCCCCTCTCTACTTTCAACGTGCATTTATTTTCCATGATAACTTTCCAAATGTGATTAAATTCATTTTTCTGATTGTGCTCTGTCTCTGCCCTCTTGCTTTCTTTTATACTTTCCAATCTTTCTCTTCCCCCAGGGCATGGCTTTCCTTCACAACAGTGTGATTGTATCCCATGGCAACCTGAAATCATCCAACTGTGTGGTTGACAATCGTTTTGTGTTAAAGATCACTGACTATGGGCTGTCCAGCATCAGGACAGAGTCAGACACGGAGGACGCCTACTCTTATTATGCACGTCAGTCATGTGACCTTTCAGCTTTGTCATTTCGTGTCAGTTTGAACTCAAGTGGCTATGATTTCCACAACACGCATACATGCAAACCTCAGTCACAGATTCTGTTTTTCACTGTCAGTCCCCTGTCTGTGTCTGTGTGCATCTGCATACGCCTGTGTGTAGGTAAGCTGTGGATGGCTCCAGAGCTGTTGAGAATGGAGTGCTTTCCTCCAGGAGGCACACAGAAGGGTGACATCTACAGTTTTGGCATTATCCTTCAAGAGGTGGCTCTGCGGAGAGGAATCTTTTACCTGGAGGGAGACTTGCTTAGCCCCAAAGGTCAGAGATCCAATCTTACCAATACATGTCATAAATTACATGTTTAGCCTAAATCTGCCCATCTCCAGCCTGTTTTGACCTTATATCCTAAACTTTAAACATTTACGCACCCTCACGTTCCTTAAAACCTGTATGACTTTCAGTAAACCAAAACAAAATATCCATACAAAGTCAATGGGTTCCAGTATTGTTTTGGACCTTAGTGACTCTTATGTATAGACAAAAATAGCTGAAATATGTAGCTGAAAAATAGCTGCTGTTCTTCAAAATATCTTCTTTTGTTTATTCACAAAAGAAAGAAAGTCATACAGGTTTGGAACTATGCAGTTCTTTCAAACTTCATAAAGATGCAAAAGCATCGTAAAAGCAATCCATATGACTCATCAGGTCTTCTGAAGTCATGTGACAGTTTTGAGTGAAGAAAAGACTGAAATTTAAGTTGCTATTCAATGATAGTTCTTTCCTCCTGTAAACTGTTGGCCAGATCATTAAAGGGTTAGTTCACCCCAAAATGAAAATTCTGTCATTAATTACTCACCCTCATGTCGTTCCAAACCTGTAAGACCTTCGTTCATCTTCGGAACACATATTAAGATATTTTTGATGAAATCCGAGAGCTCTCTGACCCTCCATAGATAGCAACACAACTGCAATGTTCCCAGGTCCAGAAATGTAGCAAGAAATGGCGGAAGACGTAACTCTGGGGAGAAGAATTGTTGAATAAATTATGTTCTTTTTGTTTTCTTTGCGCACAAAAAAAGTATTCTCATAGCTTCGCAAAACTGAAGTTGAGCCACTGATGTCACATGGACTGTTTTACCGATGTCCTTGCTACGTTTCTGGACCTGGGAACGTTACAGTTGTGTTGCTGTCTATGGAGGGTCAGAGAGCTCTCACATTTCATCAAAAATATCTTAATTTGTGTTCCGAAGATGAACGAAGGTCTTACGAGTTTGGAACGACATAAGGGTGAGTAATTAATGACAGGATTTTCATTTTTGGGTGAACTATCCCTTTAAGTCAGTTAACAAGATCTGATTTGTGAATGAATCATTCCATTTTGTGATTCTTTGAAAAGATCTGACTCAAAAGAACTTGATTTGTTCAGGAGGCTGACATGTTGAGATGTTGAGATTTTTTAGTGAATAACAACTTGACACTGAAATGCACTACTTGGCTTTTGCTCAGATTTTTGCTTCGATCACCAGTCCAAAGGATTTGACACTAGTCACTGAAAGTCAGGGTCAGTTTCAGATAATGGGCAAAGCTGTCAGAGTTTACCAAAAATCACGTGGTGTATGATGGGCACAGGCTTTTTTTATCTTTAGACTGTGATTCCATCCAGTCAGAGGATATCAAACATGTTAGATATTTTGGAACACATACTGTTTATATTTGTCATGCATCTCCTAACAAGGTGTATGTTCCAGCATCAGTTTTTTGTGTTCAGAATGCCTTGAATGTCTGATAGTGTGTCTCAGTGGTAATGTAAGAGTTTTTCCTGTGACCAAATTATAAAATCGGCAACTAAGTGCATGATGCCTAGTGTTTTCAAATCTGTTCAGATTTGATATTGTGTACTGCCTTGAAATTTAGTTTCTGTTTCATCTGTTTCTCACACAAAGCTATCATATGGCTTTAGAAGATTGGAAATATTACACACAAGTCAGACTGAACTGATTTTTTCATTATACTTTCATGTTGTTTTTTAAAGCTTAAAAGCCATAGTTCCCATTACATTGGCAGAAAAGGCAGTAGAAATGTCTTGTTTTTTTGTGTGTTTTCCATTTAATTAAAAATTCATATAATTAAGTGTTTTTGCTTCTCTGTGAGATTTGGGATCTGAAACTCTTAATTGTCTGAGAACAGTTTGATGAGTATGAAAAACTTGTTTTTCCGCTTCTTTCCGAAATGCTTTAAAATATTGATGCACGGCTCTGCACTCAGAACACTCACGCAAATTACCCTCAAGAGCATCCGCAGTGACAGGAATCAAAGACGCTAATGAACCAAGTTCTTCAGAGAGGTCAACAAATACACAACCAGACACATACACATGAATATTATCATCCTCTCTTTACCACAAACACATCAAAGATGATTCTTTAAACATACAGTATGTATGCATAAGAACACCCTGACACGCTCTTAATTTGCCAGTCCACTACCCTTTTCACTCAGCCGCCAGTGAGTTTGTCTGAAGAGGAAGACACTTGACATTATCTTGTCATCCTGCCAGCATCCTCACACACATTGCATCCCCTGCTTATGGTTCTCTCTTATTTACAGAGAACAACCCTTAGAGTGTGAAGAGCTCTCATTCATACATACAAGTTATTTCATATCAAACTTTTGCATTTTGATTCCATATGATTATACAGTGTTGCTAATTGCCATAAAATATGAAAATCATGACATACTAAAATGTTTCTGAAGTAACGTTCTCTAATGTCTCCATTGCATCTATAATTTCCATGTGAATGAAATGAAAGCAAAGCTGTATCAATCACTGTCACTTTATATCATTTTCAGAGACACTAAAAGGTTCATTTGTTATTGGTCTCTCTCTCTCACACACACATACTGTATATCCATCCACGCTTGTCTCTTTCACTCTCTTTCCCTCTCTAATCTAATTCATGGATTTAATCATGTGATTCAGAATACAGACCAGAGAGTGATGAGTGTGTGTGTGTGTGTGTGTGTGTGTGTGTGTGCTTTTATGCCAAGAAAAGACTTCTGCTACACCCACAAACACAGATCATGTGCTGTCAACGTCCCTGGAGCTTGTGATCTCAGCACTATAATCAGAATTGACATAGAAGAGGAGATCTTATCAATCTTCACACATGCATTTGGGCCTTGCACCTTGGTAATAAGATTACTGTTGGTGAAGATTACAGTTTTGGACTGGTGAACCAATCAGTCTAGTGTATTCCTGGTCAACCAATCAACCTGGCATCACCGGCACACATGTAAATACAAAACACAAACACAAAGAAATTATGTAGCAGTAAAGACGTCCTGAGCTTTGAAGAGCTGTTTCTTATCAGGCCAGATTGTCTGTGAAAAGCCTCAGACGGAGCTGAGAAATGGTGTTTTTACTAGAGTGCTACAACCCACAACCATTTCTTCCAGGCTTTCAGAGCTGTAAGAGCCTGATGAATAGAGCTGAGAGAGATCAGGAAGAGGATGGGAAACAGAGATAAAACATTGTGGGAGTTTGTGGGAAATGGTGGAAAATGGCCTGATGCAATTGATAGCAGAGAGAAAGCACTTTGACAGGCAAAATATCTTCAGACTGTTGATACTTTGGAATTAAAGGAGCAGTTCACCCAAAAAGCTACACTTGCTTTCTTTTATACCCCGATATTAAAGTTGTAATGTAATGGAAGAAGCGACCGATCTTTTCATCTGTATTGTGACATCCAAGTAAAACAGATTATTGAAAAGAAGAAAATTCAGGGCTGGATCTTAGTTTAATCCATCAGTTGTTGATTGGAAGGAGGCAGATCTGAATGCGAATTATATGACATTTTGATTAAAAATTACAAGGTCAAGAAAAAAAAGAATCAATCATGGCTGAATCATTCACAATAGGATGCATTAACATGCATTTTGCACATGAACTAACAATGAAAAGTGATGCATTAATTAATACATTTTTAAAATCAGAAGTTGTGTGTTATTTACCTGAGCTAGCATGAACAAACAATGAACAGTTGGATTTGTGTTTTTAAAGACTAACTTTAACAGAGATTTAAAAAATGCTCATTGTTGGTAAATGTTAATGCATTAACTAATGGAACCTTATTGTAAAGTGTTACCGAAAATGGATTAAGGGAATTTCATATCGATTTTAAATGGCTGCTAACCTGATAATAAATGGCCCAATTTTTAAATTCAGTACTATTTTATGTTAATAAGGTAAAAATAAAACACTAAAAACTAAAATCACTCATTTCCATAATTGCTACTTGTGAACAATGCAGCACTACAGTGTATGAATAATGTATATTTATTTTGATATTCACTAATGGTTACGTTTATCAGTATTGTTAATAGTGTTTTTAAAGATGAATTATAAATGAGCATAAGATACTGGAAAAGGTTATCTAAATGTAAAAATAGGATTTTGAGTGCGAGTAAATAATGACAGAACTTTTATTTTCTGGGTGATCTGTTCCTTTAAGTTCAAAATTTCTCTTTTTCTCTTACTTTTCCTCTTTCTTCCTTGTGTATAGAGATTGTGGACCGTGTAGCTCTGGGTGAATGGCCGTATCTACGGCCATCCGTGAACCCTCAGGCCCACAGTGAAGAGCTGGGTCAGCTGATGCAGCGCTGTTGGGCTGAAGAACCATCAGACAGACCGGAGTTCAACCATATTAGTGTGTTACTCCGCAAACAGAACAGGTCTGTCCCATTCTGCACTCTAGTTATTGCTGTATTGGCTCACTTGTCTAAGTCATTTAACAAACACTTTTATACATCTTATAGCTCAGTTATTACTGGTGCTCGCAAAGCATCCAGTCTATTAGTGTCACAATGCTATAAAGTTTTTGTTGAAAATGTACATATCCTCTTATTATTATTCGCCTTATTCTGTTTCTTTATCTGTCTCTCATCCTCTTTCTCAGGGAGCACAGAAGTAATATTTTGGATAATCTCTTGTCTCGCATGGAGCAGTATGCTAATAATCTGGAAGAGCTGGTGGAGGAGAGGACTCAAGCCTATCTGGAGGAGAAACGCAAGGCAGAAGCTTTACTGTACCAGATCCTCCCTCAGTCAGTTGACTCACAAAATACACAGCAAATAAATGAACAATTAAATACTTGGCCAAAGCTCATAGGGCTTCATTTCTATTGCATTAGTTCTGTGGCAGAGCAGCTGAAGAGGGGTGAGACTGTGCAGGCCGAAGCTTTTGACTCTGTCACCATCTACTTCAGTGATATTGTTGGCTTCACGGCTCTGTCAGCAGAGAGCACACCTATGCAGGTAACTTACTCTTAAGCCTGGGAATATTTCTCTTTTGTTTTACTATTTCACTCTGTAAAGATTTTAAGTGGATGTCTCTCCTGTAGGTCGTCACCCTCCTCAATGATCTCTACACCTGCTTTGATGCCATTATAGATAATTTTGACGTTTACAAGGTATTGCCACCTCATATTTGCCCTAGACAGCTATGTGTCTTTTGCAAACAATTTTTCACTTTATGTATTCTTCTTTTTTTCCTTTGACAGTTTTAAGAACATTTAAGAAGTTAATAACAGTATATATATATATATATATATATATATATATATATATATATATACACAAAACGAATTCTGGAAATGTTGGGACGTTTTTTTTAAATTTGAATAAAATGAAAACTAAAAGAATTTCAAATCTTTCAAATCACATGAGCCAATATTTTATTCACAATAGAACATAGATAACATAACAAATGTTTAAACTGAGAAATTGTATAATTTTATGCACAAAATGAGCTCATTTCAAATCTGATGCCTGCTACAGGTCTCAAAATATTTGGGACGGGGGCATGTTTACCATTGTGTAGCATCTCCTCTTCTTTTCAAAACAGTTTGAAGACGTCTGGGCATCGATGTTATGAGTTTCTGGAGTTTTGGTGTTGGAATTTGGTCCCATTCTTGCCTGATATAGGTTTCCAGCTGCTGAAGAGTTCGTGGTCTTCTTTGACGTATTTTTCGTTTAATGATGCGCCAAATGTTCTCTATAGGTGAAAGATCTGGACTGCAGGCAGGCCAATTCAGCACCCAGACTCTACAACGAAGCCATGCTGTTGTAATAGCTGCAGTATGTGGTTTTGCATTGTCCTGCTGAAATACACAAGGCCTTCCCTGAAATAGACGTCATCTGGAGGGGAGCATATGTTGCTCTAAAACCTTTATATACCTTTCAGCAGTCATAGTGCCTTCCAAAACATGCAAGCTGCCCATACCATATGCACTTATGCACCCCAATACCATCAGAGATGCTGGCTTTTGAACTGAACGCTGATAACATACTGGAAGGTCTCCCTTCTCTTTAGCCCAGAGGACAAGGCGTCTGTGATTTCCAACAAGAATGTCAAATTTGGACTCGTCTCACCATAGAACACTTTTCCACTTTGAAACAGTTCATTTTAAATGAGCCTTAGCCCACAGGACACGATGGCGCTGCTGGACCATGTTCACATATGGCTTCCTTTTTGCATGATAGAGCTTTAGTTGGCATCTGCAGATGGCACGGCGGATTGTGTTTACCGACAGTGGTTTCTGGAAGTATTCCTGGGCCCATTTAGTAATGTCAATGACAGAATCATGCCGATGAGTGATGCAGTGTCGTCTGAGGGCCCGAAGACCACGGGCATCCAACAAAGTTCTTCGGCCTTGTCCCTTACGCACAGAGATTTCTCCAGTTTCAGAATCTTTTGATGATGTTATGCACTGTAGATGATGAGATTTGCAAAGCCTTTGCAATTTGACGTTGAGGAACATTGTTTTTAAAGTATTCCACAATCTTTTTTACACACTCTTTCACAGATTGAAGAGCCTCTGCCCATCTTTACTTCTGAGAGACTCTGCCTCTCTAAGACATCCCTTTTATAGCTAAACATGTTACAGACCTGATGTCAGTTAACTTAATTAGTTAGTTGCTAGATGTTCTCCCAGCTGAATCTTTTCAAAATTTCTTGCTTTTTCAGCCCTTTGTTGCCTCATGTCAACTTTTTTTTAGATCTGTAGCAGGCATCAAATTTGAAATGAGCTCAAAAGTGTAAAATTTCTCCATTTAAACATTTATGTTCTCTATGTCCTGTTATGAATAAAATATGGCTCATGTGATTTGAAAGTTTAGTTTTCATTTTATTCGAATTTAAAAATGTCCCAACATTTCCGAAATTCGGGTTGTGTGTATATACATACTGTGTATATATATATATATATATATATATATATATATACACTGTATGTATATACATATATATATATATATATATATATATATATATATATATATATATATATATATATTTATTTATTTATACATGTGTGTGTGTGTGTGTGTGTGTGTGTGTGTGTGTATATATATATATATATATATATATATATATATATATATATATATATATACACACAACAGTTCTTTCTGGTTCTTGAATCTGATTGGCTGATAGGTATGCGATATTGGAGTCCAACAGAGCTCCTTGTCCTCTTCACCATTTGTATCACTCCGCTTGCCGAAGTTGCCATATTTCTCACAGCGAGTGTCATGGCGGATGACCAAATCCACTATAATTTTATAAATAATACTGTTTTGTGTCACGGAATGCAGTTTTAAGAGTTTTTTAGGCGAGAATGTGCTTGCCTGGACTTCAAATATGCGGTTTGTTAATAAAGATAAGGTCTATTTCAAAATTTGCTTTTGAAGTTTTCGGAGACGGGAGATCCATCGGTTCAGCGGCCGTTCAGAAATCATTACACCCACAGATAGTGCCTGACCACGGCCAGATCTTCTGGAATTTACCGCTGGGTCTGATGTCTCTATAGTGGTTAAACACGATATATAATTCGTTTTGGGTAAATCTAATGGCCAGTCTTTGGTCTCATTAAACTATTATGATGGCTGTTGTTGTTGTTGTTTATTACAGTAAATATGATTATACAATAAATAATATTTTATATAAGTAGTAATAGTATTTAATAATAGTGTTTAGTACCGAGGCATAGTGCGTGTTCGTAATGGTGATTTTAGTTACATTGTTCCACCATTAGATGGCGACAAGAGACTGTTTTTATGAGTCAGCGCTACAGTAAAGACTTTTACTTTGAAAAATAAACTTTTGTGAACAGAGGTTATTTTTACTTTCAACGACGACGCGGCTAACAAATGACCAGTGCTGTCATCACAAATCACACTTAACGGATGAAAGGATATTGACGACACGACAAAGATAACGCTTTCCTTAGTGGACATTCAGACTTATGTTTTATTGTCTGTAGGAGATGCTGTATCAGATACAGGTAATCACAGTCACTCAGTCCATCTCTCTCTCATAATGCTTCACTCTACATAATACAAGCTTTTACTGCAGTAATACAATAAGTTTTCAATGAAGCAACTCAACGTTCCTTCGTTACTAATTCTAAAGTGACGTTTTGGAGTTCGTAACGGAGGCTTGGGCTCAGCTGTTAAACTGTCAACTTTAGATTTAAATCTGTGGCGGAAGGAAGTAGTTCTGCACAAAAGAGGGCTTTTAAAGACACTTCGTTGTTGTTTCTAATTTATTTACACACACTTTACGCCGTCGAACTGTTGCAATATCACACTCATAGACGTGCAATATGGCTGTATATCGCACGACTGTGATTACTTACGGCTGAATCACAGCCACTTCTACTCGTGTGATATTGCTTTATATATATATATATATATATATATATATATATATATATATATATATATATTCCATGGTCTGTCTGAATACTGGATTCTGATTGGCTGGCAGGTATGAAGTATAACCGCGTTTAATGCACAGGTAGTTCCAAGTCAGTTTAATCACCGTTCTATATTAATGCGCTGCATTAATTGATGCACACTAACCAACACGCATCACTCGCACACACACACACACACACACGGAGAGAGAGAGAGAGATCGCAGATTGTGCTGCACACACACATAAACTTCCAACGCTTTCCCGCGATTTTTATTAATAGAATAAAAGATAGATACTAGATAGCTACATTATATTCCCCAGCAACGAGGTGATAAAATCACTGTTTTTGAAGTATTTTTTTTTTTTGTAAAGAGAGACGTGCAGACCCAGTAAGCAGGTACACACAACTGTCCCCCCCCCCCCCCCCCCCCCCCTCTCTCTCTCTAATTCATTCAAATAAATGTGGTCTTACCGCACTATTTCATCTCTGTGTCTGATTTGAAGCTGTCTGATTGTCTGATTGTCATTTTTACCCATTCGTTCAAATATTGCGCTGCAAAGAAACTTGTCTATTACTTGGCAAATGACCATGGAATAAGCGGGATAATCAACGGCTAGCCGTGCTTCGCATCGGGCGGTTCTTTGCCTCCACGTCGTGCATTAAAATCCTTTAATTAAAATCCTTTAATGCACGGCTAGCCGTTGATTATCCCTATGTATATATATACATGAAATATAAATATATAAATGAAAAATACAATTTTCTTAAGAGGAGGTTTGGTCATATAGCTTAGAGGAATATATAACTTAGAGGAAGAATCCATGTGGTATTGATTTAAAAAAATTCTCAATATGCATATTTAAGATACATTTTGAATGGATACAAAGAGAAAAAAATGTGTTTCATATCAGATAATGTGTATTTTACTTTTAGTTTATTGTACTTTCATATAACAAAATGTGTCATTAAATAAATAAAAATAAGGCCTATTCACCTGTAGTACCTCCCCTCAAAACATTTACTGTAATTAATAAAAACATCTTCAATTTTAACAGTTTTTTTGTTTGTTTGTTTTTTAATCCGCATGTGTAACAATTGTTTTGTTTGTGCCGATATGAATCTCCATCTTGTGCTGTGGTGGTTTTGTTTCCAATCGGATTAGGTGGAGACAATAGGTGATGCCTACATGGTGGTTTCAGGATTGCCGGTAAGGAATGGGAAACTGCATGGTCGTGAGATCGCAAGCATGTCCCTTGCCCTATTGGAGGCTGTCAGAACATTTAAGATTCGCCACCGACCTGATGAGCAGCTGAAATTACGAATCGGCATTCACAGTGGTAAGAATGATGGCTTCAAAAGCTTACTTAAAGGGATAGTTCACCCAAAAATGAAAATTTGATGTTTATCTGCTTACCCCATCCAAGATGTAGGTGACATTGTTTCAAACGAAGATTTTTAACTCAAACCGTTGCAGTCTGTCAGTCATATCATGGCAGTCATTGGGCTCCACGGCTTTGAGAGTAAAAAAAAAAACATACACAGACAAAACCAAATATTAAACCCTGTGGCTCGTGACGATTGAGATCTAAAGACACCAAACGGTCGGTCTGAGCAAAAAACTGAACAGTATTTATATAATTTTTTTTACCTCTGATTCACCGCAATGTCCAACTGTCCTGAGCCCATTCACAACAGCCGGTGCCTGAGGCATCTTCTTCTTCTTCGTGCTTTATGGCAGATTGCAGACTTATAAGGGCATTACCGCCACCTATCTCTCAAATGGACCATTGACACTCCTAATTGAGATTGTAGATAGAGTGTCAATGGTCCATATGAGAGATAGGATACTGTTCAGAAATACTGTTCAGTTTCTTGCACAGACCGATCGTTTCGTGTCTTTAGACTTCAATGTATTGTCACGAGCCGCAGGGTTTAATTTGGTTTTGTCTGTGTATGTTTTTTTTTTTTTTTGACTCTCAAAGCCGTGGAGCCCATTGACTGCCATTATATGACTGACAGACTGCAACGGTTTGAGTTAAAAATCTTCGTTTGTGTTCCACTGAAGAAACAAAGTCACCTACATCTTGGATACCCTGGGGGTAAGCAGATAAACATCAAATTTTCATTTTTGGGTGAATTATCCCTTTAAGTTGAACTAATCTTCAACACACTGATGGACTTTTAATTAGCAAAAACCTGACAAGGATTCTTTTGGTTGTAATGAGCTTTGTTAATCTACTTTCTATTCATTACAGACATTTTGTCAATTCTCTCATAGAATAGAGCATTTTTTAAATTAGCATGCATAGTTGCCACAGCATTTCCCATGTGTATGTGTGTTTCAGGTCCTGTGTGTGCAGGCGTAGTCGGGCTGAAGATGCCTCGGTACTGTCTTTTTGGAGATACAGTGAACACATCTTCTCGTATGGAGTCGAATGGAGAACGTAAGTACTTACTGTTCCCATTCCTACCAAAATAGCAATTTGTGCTCGTAGCCATAGCAACTGTAAAGGTCAAGAGTGCAGGTCATTTAGTGGTTTGAGCCATGACTCTACACTAAGGCTATGAGACAAGAACTGAAGAAATATTGAGTGTCTTTAATTTATACAATAGATTGGTATAGAAAAGACAAATATATTAATGTGTTCCTAAATTATCTGGCCTTTTTTAAACATCTGCTTCAATATTTCAACAGACATGCTTCTTCAGAAGTTGTATTATCGACACCAGTTTTCCATAATGAAATTCACAATCATTCACAAAACCCAAACAAAAAAAGTTGATGAAAAGATTCCATTGTAATTCAAATTTAATTATTTCCCCCACCACCTATTTCCCCATATAAACGCTGCTAGATAAATGAGAACTATCAGCGTTAGATAACACTTGACAAAAGCAAAACAAATTGCAATCAGGAAAGGGTTGAATCGTAAGCGTTGCTAATTTATTTCTCACAGGAGAAGATTAGCATACATGCCTGCCTTGACCATCACAATCCTGACTTAAACATTGTACTGTGGCAGTTTTACTGCCCACTGTGGCCCTTATGTGCATTTCCAATATTTTGACCCTGCTAGACTGTTTTAGTACAGTCCTTCTTAAAATGTGTTGTTATTTTTAAATTATTTTAAAATGTTTTTGTTAATCGAAATAAAGCTGAAATACAGATTATGAAAAACTGATTAGAATGGCAACTAACTAAAATAAGTTTGTTAAAGTTCTAAGATTACTAAAAATGAAATAAAAATAAAGATAGATATTAATGTAAAAAAAAAAATAAACCACATAAAAACTACAATTAAAATAAAAACTGAAAAAAGCTTATTCAAAATATTAATAAATACAAAAATATTACATAAATAATAATAAAATAACACTGTGTGTGCCAATATGATTGGCTCTTTTAATATACCTGCAGGTGGAAAGTACACGCGTAAATCATGTTTGCCAACACACGTTAGTCAACCCGGTGAAGTGAGCTGTGCGAATGCAACTAATCAGGATTTATACAGTAACACTAATCATTCACACGCTGTTATCCTGCAGCTCTGAAGATTCATGTGTCGTCAGCCACTCAAGAAGTGCTGCAGGAGTTCAACTGCTTCCAGCTGGAGCTGAGAGGAGATGTGGAGATGAAGGGAAAAGGGAAGATGAGGACCTACTGGCTTCTGGGGGAAATAAAGAATGACTGAGACAGTGGGGAGCAAAAAAGCTCCATGGGATCAACAGAGACACACTGACTCTAGTCAAACGCATCCACAGGGAAACCAAGCAAAGACTGTTCTGTTGGCCAAATGCACACGCACATAATCTTGTACAGCACTAGATGATGTCTGACTTGTATATATGTACTTTAAGATGTACAGCTGCAGCTGTAAATGGAGTGAAGGTTGAGTGTGATTGAATATCGTCCCCTGGTGGATAAGTAGCAGCACTGCTGGCTTAAAATATATTTGGCTAAATAAACATTACTTCCAGGGTGTGTGTGAGAAAAGACAAGTAAATATTAAAGATGATGACATAGATTTTAGCTCACCAAAAAAATCACTTGGCTTTCATAATTCAAATGTTTTGAAGACAAATATTGATCATTTACTGTTTTGTCATTTATTTCACTTGAGTAATATTTATAGAATTTTTTTATTTATTTTTATTTTTTTCACCCAGTCAGACTCTTGCACACATACACTATGCTTCTTCAAGTCAGCTAAGACACATTAATCTCTGGCTCATCTCCTGGATACTTCTGCTGAATGAGAGGAGCTCCAGTTTCGAGAGACAGTTGTTGGTTTCTGGTGTGAATGACGCAGGAATTTTGTGAGTAATGCAGAAATACAAAGCATAAATAATCCATAAAAATAAAACAGATTAATAACTTTTTTTTTTTTTTTTTTTTTTTTTTTAATTTTGCCCAGCTTTTTGGCCATTACACTTGTGAAGTCTACAGGTATGTTACATGGGAGATTGACACTTTTTGATTTGACATTTGAAAAGTACTTTGCCTTTGTATTATTTTACATGCTTGTATGTTTCTATGTGTTTCTGTTCCTGCAGGACAGTTTTACATGATTTTACTTGAGTAAGAAAGTATAAAGGTTCTTTGCAAAGTGTTTAGGAGTGATAATAAAACCTCTGGCAACATAGTCATAAGAGCCAGCATACTATTTGCTGCATAGAGTCTACCTCTAAATTACCCACATTAGGTCAAGACTATAATGCAACACATTCACACAGACCCTGACAATAGTTTCTGGCTATAATCAAGATTTGAATCCACTTAGTCATCTTTAATTTCTTATCTATTCTCTTGAGAGCCTGCACAAGTACCTGCTTGACACTTAAATTACTTTCAACCACCTTGATTTTCTCACTGATTTCAGATTGTCATTCCCATGAGCACTTAAAGGCGACAGATTTGAGAGTGCAGGTTAAGTATTACTCTGTGAGAGACTATTAAAATCTGCTCCTATGTGTTTGATCTTTGCATTAGGGAGACACATAACATAAATGTTGTGTCATATCATTTGAAACCCCATATAATACTCATTGCTTCCATTATGGTGTTAAAAGCACTGATGACATTTAAACGTCATTGTTGAGGCACACTTATGAAAGAAAAGGCTTAAGTTCAATTTCTGCTCGAGGTTTTTTTCTGATTACCAATGTTGCATTATATTCAGCATTTCATGGTTAGTCCAGACACACACACACACACACACATATATATATGTGTGTGTGTGTGTGTGTGTGCGCATATATAAATATATATATATATATATATATATATATAAATGTGGGGGGAGGGAAATACCTTGGCTTTATTTTTAATAAATCATTTCTCACCATTTCTCGCTCAAACAATATTTGTTCCTTACATATTGTACATGAGTCATATTTTATTTACATGATCAATACTCATTTATGTACTCATTTATGTATCTGAAATTCTGAATATATAAGTTTAATGGTAATGCATCAACATATCAGAAAGCATTTGAAGTGTAGCATTTGTTTGCATATATAAACAAGACAATTATGAGCAGACTGGACCAACAGTCTTAAAAATAAAGGTTCCGGAAAGTTTCAGATGCACAAAACATTCTTTCTATGGAAAAGGGTTCTTTAGATTATTAGAATGCTCTTCACATAAGAAAAAAAAAAGGTTATTTTAAGAACCTTTTACTGAAAGATTGTTTTACAGTATGACAGCTGCATTATTTGGAACTTTTATTTTTAAGAACAGTTCTGTTTTTAAAAAGTTTCTTTCACATTTGTGTTATATATTGGAAAATGCTACAAGTGGATGTATACAGTACAAAGTCAAATTCCCACAAGATAAGATCGATGCCAAACCTGTGTGACATTTGTTGACCCTGTGTGAGACAGACATACAGTATGTGGTTGCTAATTAAGTTAATATCCAGTTTCTTTAGACTTCACCGAGACCAGGGAGCCGCCTTACGTAAACATTTTTTCCATCCTTTCTGTAGGAATCCATAAGGTCCATTGAGGTGAGCACTCGCTAGTTCTGAATGGCCACATGAATCTCGCAGTTGCAGAGGAGCTGTGTCACCTGAGGCCCGCGTTTTCACGTGTCCAACTTGTAAACAAGAATTGTAAGACTGGTTCTTTGATTTCACAGGTCCATGCGTAATTAAACAATGCGTTTGTTTTGCATTTCTGAGAAATTCCTGCAACAGGCCTACACTTTCCTCAAAAAACGATTCCCTTCTGCAAACGCACGGACTTTCACCAAGTGTCAGAAAGCCATACGGAGTGGTCATTTTGCTGAGATGAGGCAATGACATTGCAGCTCTGGTGGTCGGGTCTGACAAAATATGAGTCTGAAGATCATCCATGAAGCTCAATTCGTGCTCCTCTGAGAATGAGCAGTAGCGCGTGATTGCGCGGACTGACGGTGATGGGTGCGTGGACCGGGGAAGAGTGTGCCGTCGTCCACTCCCGACTCCAGCCTTCTCCCTGCCGCATCCCTCGAGTCTCGCCGGGCACAGTGAGGGGAGGGTGAACTGGGGTACAGTGTCAGGTGTCACGACTGTGTTGGTTCCAAAGAGGCAAGTGTCTCGTTGCTGCCGGTTGAATCTGCCGAACGCTTGATTGGCGAGGTTTTTCTCGCTCAGCAGAGGCAAAATCACGAGCTGGTAGATTTCTGCCCATTGTTTACAGCTGCCATATAACTTTCAAGTTAAATGTTGGCAAAAAAATTTTTTCCCGTTGAGCCAATTAATGATGGTAGTTAAGGGCATTTTCTTTGCAGTACATTTAATTTAAGATTTTTCACAGCTTATGAAAGTCTAGAGGAAATCTTGCACAACTCCACTTCTGGACAAGAGCGAGAAACTCGAGTGGAAACTAGGGCTGGGAATAGATTCCAAAAAGAATCGATTCCGCGGCGTTGGGAAATGAGAGTCGATTCCAAAGGTTGGAATCGATTCTATCAAGAGGAATCGACTCCTTATTCAGAACCTTTTTCAGTTCAACAAAGCTTATCTATGGGTGCCTCTCAAACGGAAGGCTGCACACATTTAAATTCACGAAAATAAACTGAAAGAAAACGAGTCGGTAAGGAGATCATCTGAATTTGAATGCAGCCTTCTGTTTGAGAAGCACCATTCGTCTCCCTCATGCTCGATAAAAGCCATAATTACGAGAGTTGTGAGATAAAAGATCATTCTTTTTTATATATATAAAAGATCTATTTCATTTTTATATTTTTATTGCCCTTCGCCTCATGCTCGCTAAAGTGATTAGAAATCTGATTCGTTTCCACGAAAAGGTTCTTTCGGATAGATAGTTTTAATGAACCAGTTTACAAAAAAATAAAAAATAAAACGATTCAGAGGTTATTTTACGGTGGATCTGGCTTATGTTGTCCACAACGACAGAATAGATCATGACGTGATCGAGGGTCTTGATCTTATTTCCATCAAAAATACTATTTTTTATTTCTATCAGCCAATGATAATTCTAAAAGAAAACGTCACGACAGATAAACCACGAGCTCTATCAGTGTTATAGTTAATGTTTTGGCTATTTTGTTTCAGTGTACAGTTTGTTAATTTTGTGCAAAGCATAGCTGAATTTAGCACATTTATTTTAGACACTTCATGTCTTCTTCAATTCATGCAATAAACAGGGACATGCTGAGCAGAGCTATGACTAACTTCACAGGCAAAGCAGACAAATTTACAATTTAAAAATCAATCAGAGCTATAGAAATGTATCGTCATTTTTTACAAATAAAACTTCATATTATGAGAAGGATACTTTCTACGACCTTTATAGTCTGCAGCATGGCGAGATTAGGTTACTTCAATCTAAAAAAAAAAACAAGAACCGAAAAAGAATCGAAAACAATAGAGGAATCGATTCTTGGAATCGAATCCCATCGATTACAGAACCAGGAATCGGAATCGGACTCGATTCCAAAAATTTCGGAATCGAACAGCCCTAGTGGCCACTGAAGATAGCCTTCATATACAGCCCCGACAATAGACTCCTCCCTTTATGATAACAAAGTTATTTTACTACTAGTTAAATTTTACATACATAAATGTAAAATTTAGAAAACTATGTAGGCCTGTCTGTTAATTTTAGTAGCCTGCAAGAAAGCTAAAGACCATTTAGCCTACTGCTCTCTAACTAAAAGAAAAGCATTAAGATAATATAGACCTTTGTAGGATCTAAGGTCTATTATCTATCTATCTATCTATCTATCTATCTATCTATCTATAAATAAATCTTTTCTTTTCTTTTCTTTTCTTTTCTTTTCTTAACCCCCTGCCTGTAAAGTTAAAAAATAGACTCACAGGCTGACATCAGGCCAGGGTCAAATAGAGTCATAATAATATATAGACTAATTGTGCCTAAAATAAAATATAAGGAAGCAAATCAGATGTAATGAAACTATAAATCATTATTGTGATTTTGAGGGTATTTTCCTTGGGGAAAAAACATCAAAGAGCCATATTTTCATCGCTTTTTCTCGCAAAACGCTATGTAGATTATTAAAACTACGAATGTAGAGATGCCATTAGATTTCAGAAGAGAAAAGCTTGCGATGTATTGGGTTAACTTACAGGGTAGTAATAAGAATCATTGTACACATACAATTTTAAATGATTTTTGAGAATATAAAAAGAATAGTTTTGGATGAAAATATGAACAGTGGGTCAAGGATTGTGGTCTGGAGAATGAAGTAATCTGTCCTAACATGCCATTAAATGGTGTATCGGTATGGAATATTCCTGAACCTATTGTTGAAATGAGATAATTGGAGGCCCGGGAAAAAGCAGAAGAAAGATATAGTAATAGTTATGAAATCAATGTTTTTATGAGAGAACATTTTTATTCTTTTATACAGATGGATCTAAAGATCCAATCGAACAAAAAGTGGGCATAGGAGTGAACATTCCAAGATTTAAGTGACAAATTGTCTGTATGCTCTACAGAATTGACTGCTATAATAGTAGGATTGTAATGGGTAGAACAGATTAAGCCAAATAGGATTGTAATTTGCTTAGACTCTTCATCAACTCTTAAAAGTATAAAGTCGACAAAAACTAATAGAGAAGACCTGCTAGTAGAAATTTATACATTACTGTACAGACTGAAAGTAGAGGGTATAATTGTATACTTATGTTGGGTACCGGCACATATCGAGATAGTAGGGAATGAAACAGCGGATAAGTTAGCAAAAGAAGCATTAAAGAAAAACTTAAGGTGCCTCTGGGAAGAAATGAGATAAAATCAGTAATTAACAGGAAAATAATAAGAATATGACAACAAAGATGGGAAAATAGCAGCACAGGTAGGTGATATTATAATATTGTAAAATCAGGGAAAAAAGAACAGTTTTATGGAAGGCACAGAAAGGAAGAAGTAATGATTTCTAGATTAAGGATGGGACACACAGGACTAAATTCAACACTTGCATTAATGGGGAAGCATGTATATGGTATGTGTGATGAATGTGATGTTTCTGAAACAGTAGAGCACGTGCTGTTTGAATGTAGTAAATATGATGATCAGCGTAACAGTCTTTTTAGCAATATAAGGAACAGGCCAGTGAGCGTCGTGGACCTTCTAGGAAAGGGTTTGAGTGATAATCAGATATTTAAGGTGGTTTTAACATTTTCAGAGCTTACTGGACTAGATCACAGGATTTAGAGTTTGAGGATGAGGGTCATGATGTTTCTGCCCATCTCGGAGGTTGAGGAGACCAGTGCGGAAGCTGGAGGAGCTGAACATGCAGCACCAGCTGAAGCTTGGGGTATGATCCTCTGGGGTGGGTGGGGCATTACAATATTATATATATATATATATATATATATATATATATATATATATATATATATATATATATACAGCAATACAGATTCATCACCCATGTGCGCAAGATATACAGTAGGTGGCGGTAATACTCTTAAGGAGTGAACGGCCATTGAACCAAAAGAAGAAGAACTTCCATTGAAAATTAGTTTTTTTTATTTTTATTTATTTATTTATTTTTTTATTAAACACATGACATTCACAGGGGATACAGTCAAAGCAATAAAATACATACACAACCAGAATACAAAACAGTAAATACACCACTGAAAATTAGTTGGCAACACTGCTGAGGTGTGGGAACGGTCTGTAGTTGTCTGTGTTTGTAAGGGAAGGAAATGAACGCAACACCCGCCGTTTGTTGTGAAGCGGCGGGCTAATGTGTATTAGAAAGCCTCCGATGGCTACAAAAACTTGTTCGTGGGTAAGAGGATTTTTTTACATTATGAAATGTGAACACAGCAAATAACATCCTTCCGTGTCACAAATGTAAACTGTTTCCAAGTGATATGTATTATTTAGGGGCGCAATGCTAACTTCAGTTAGCCAATAAGCTAACATCTGAAGATGCAAATATACAGATCCACTGTTTGTGTTCTCCATCTCTATCGGTTTAACAGTGAATCAGAAATAAAAACACACATTTTACTGTGTGCATTGTTCTGGTATACCAATTTTTTGGTTTTTACTGAATATAAACATTTCTGTATTTATAAATTATTACTTTTATTAATGGTCTATGTTCCATACTAGATAGCTGTCTAGGTAGGTGGATCGCTGGGTTTTTAGACATAACCATAAAGAATGTTGTACTCTTAGTCTTGTTTATCTGACTGTTAATTAATTGTGTTTTTTATTTCTTGAATACACACTTTTGAAGATTAGTTGTAAGAAGGGATTTAACGATTAAATGCGAAACGTTTGAAAATTGATGCAAATATGTGACGATTCAAATCGGTTGAGATGCTAAACAAATCGCGATTCAGTTAGGGGTAGGAGTTTATATGAATGTATGTCTGAGGGGAACTTACTATCTTTAGAAAAGTTTAGATGGTGTTTTTTTTTTCATCTTGCCTCTGTATATGTATATTAAAGTTCATAAGTGCAGCGCTGCTTTGTTTACAGCGGAACCCGAGGAAACGCTTTAAGCAGGGTTGCCAGGTTTTCACAGCAAAACCCGCCCAATTGCTACTCAAAACTAGCCCAAACGCTTTTCAGGGGGGATTCCCGGTAAAATTCGCGTTCCGGTGGGGTAAAATACACATTTTTTGGTGAGGTTTCCCTGATAAAAGTCGCATTCCAGGGGCTAAATATCACGTTATTGGGGTCGCTTCAACCCGCGGAAAGAGCGTTAAAGTAGCCCAATTTCGCGGGAAAACCGCGGACTTGGCAACACTGGCTTGAAGCGCCACCTGCTGACAGAAAGTGAATCTGCGTCTCATTCAGCTCGTCTTTTATTTGTTATGTGTAGTTTCACAAAACTGAAGTCAGGCCATTCTGTTTTTGCTTCAAATTTTGAAATTATACAGTCTAATTTAGATTAAAAACTGCTCATATTGCATGTATGCTGCATCTTTGTTTGGATCATGATTAAAATGCAGTGGTTGCCTCATTTTAAATGGAAAGAGCACAGACAAAGCCTTATTTTGTGTATATGAAGAGATTTCTTTTATTTGTGTTACTTATTTATTAGATTTGGGGCTTGTTTTAAAATTTCAATTTAGCTTTGTTATTTACATTTGCATTATATTTACATTTTGTTATTTAGCAGACGCTTTTATCCAAAGCGACTTACAAATGAGGACAATAGAAGCAATCAAAACCAACAAAAGAGCAATGATATGCAAGTGCTATATTAGTATATTATAGTGTTATATTTAAATTTCACAAAGAAATGTGCAGCATTTTGTCCAAGCAATAACAAAAGGACACATTTAATTTATAATTTGTCTTAAATCTCATTTTGTAAAAAAAAAAAAAAAAAAGTGCATCGAATCGTGAAATCAAAATCGTGAATCAAATTGTGAGTTGACTGAATCGTTACATCCTTAGTTGTAAGACATTAGTTTGTATCACTAGTGTTTCTTTAACGTTACCTGTCTTTTCAGGCTGAGAGACAGATTGAACATGGGGTGGAAACGCAAGTCGTCTTCTCCAGAACCACAGCCAAATCCTGCCAAAGCACCTAAGAGAGAATCTATCAGCAGGTCTTCTTTCTCTGTCAAACTGTCTCCTAGTTCCTGGAGAAGAAAGGTCTCTACCCCCACTAAGAACAAGAGCTGGACCTCAATCCAGACACTGTCTCCAGACAGAAATTTTCATCTGTCCAATTGCCATGAACAGAACTTCAATGCAGGTAGTGTAGATACAAGCAGAATTACTTAAGTGAAGTTTAGACCAGAGCTTGATATTTGGTTATTTCCTGTATGTGTGTGTGTGTGTGTGTGTGTGTGTGTGTGTGTGTGTGTGTGTGTGTGTGTGTGTGTGTAGGCTATGGTGAGGATGACAGTGACAGTGTCCAGTCCTCCTCTTCAATTTCATCCACACTGCAGTCAGAGGAGGATGCAGAACTGGGTCTGGTCATCACTGTGGGTGAGTCAGACCATTTAGCTTTGCCATTAACTACACTTCACTTAGTTATGTTACTTTCTAACTTCTAAAGATAAACATCACTATTGAATTTAGGGGTTTTCCAACTCTGATTGAAGTCTCATTGCTTGTAAACCTTTAGATGAGGACAGGTGTGAAGGGGAGGAGTGGCTAAAGAAACGGAATGGAGTTAATGTAAAGAAGAGTGGAATGACTCTGGTGGAAGGAGAGATCCCTGAGAAGAATGGAGATATGGAGAAGGCTTCAGAAGAGCTTGAGGAAGAGGATGAGAGTGAGGAAGAGCTGAGGAAGCTGGATAGAGATTTAACACTCAGATCAAAAAAGCTTAAGCTCTCCTCTGTCAACGTTCGTAACATCATCCACGTGAGTCTGATTTCTACGAGATGGAAGTCCGTTTAAATTTTATGCGTGTGTTCTTGAGACATCAAACGAATACTCTAGTAGTAATGAATCTGTGTGCCTTCAAGAAAAATGCTACCTTCAAATGTAGTTTGAAAATAAATGACAAACATTTTAACACGTTTTTCTTTTAATATATATATATATATATATATATATATATATATATATTTGACCTCAGGATGTGGTAACCAATGAGCATGTTGTGGCCATGATGAAAGCTGCTATAAGAGACACACAAGATATGCCCATGTTTGTAAGTTCCTCCTTTATTTAACTCTTATAATGGAAGTCTATTTAAAAATGGTAATTTTAATTAGACTTATATTTATTTTCTGTTTAATGTAGGAGCCTAAAATGACCCGTTCTAAGCTCAAAGAAGTTGCCGAGAAAGGGGTGGTATGTTTTTTTTTTTTTTTTTCTTCTTATGAGCAGGTTTTGAGTATTTTAAGCTCTTATATGTGAAGGTGTTGATTTTTTATTTTTCTATTTTTTTCCCCCAGGGGATGGGCAATTGGAACATCTCTCCAATAAAGAAGCCAAGTGAGATTAAGGTATCAGATGGTTGTCATGTATGAGTTTGTGTTGTTTTTTTGTTGTTTTTTTTTAATTGATGTTCACTGCTAATTGGTAAATGGGACTCTCTCCGTAGCCACCCCAGTTTGTGGACATTCCCCTGCAAGAAGAGGAGGACTCCTCTGATGAAGAATATTGTCCTGATGAAGAAGAAGAAGATGAAACAGCTGAGGAGGTGCATATCATATATAATATCATACTTCAAAATTTTTTTAAAAAAAATTGCTGAAGAAAAAATGCACAACTGTTTTCACAAAAATATTAAGCAGTACAAATGTTTAGACAGACATATTTCTTGAGCTCCAAATTGGCATTGTACAATAACTGCTGAAGGATGTTTGAATTTTCTCTCAGACTTTTTTGGAGAGTGATGTGGAGAGCACGGCCTCCTCACCACGTGGCAGCAGACGTTCATCCTCTCATACACCTCCCCAATGTGATGATGCCAGCAACAGCCCAAGACTGGTACTTTACACAGTATTACAATCACATACACACTTATATTTAATACTTTTTGCACATTGTTGAAGGTTTAAGTCTCTTTTTCTTCCTCCTCCATCCTTGTCACAGAAGCCCAAGCTCTCCAGGCACTTGAGAGTTGAAGCAGTGCCTATGGGTCCCCCTGCCCCACCTCCTCAATCCAGTGGCCCCTCACGGTTTCTTAGGACCCCTGACCCCTTCATTGAGAAACTACATGCTGTGGATAAAGAAATTGAACTCAGTCCTCTCTGCATGGAGCCTTACCAGGTACAGAATCACATACACACAAAAAAAATCTCTTTGCCTTGTATATATGGTTTTCTCTTTAAAATCAATCATCTGTCTGCCAAAGACTTTGAGCAATGGTGGTGGAGCAGAGCCAGATGACAGTCTGGTAGCTTGTCGTACTCGGTCAAAACGTCCGCTGAGGGACGTCCCTCTGGATCAGCTGGAGGCAGAGCTCTGTGCGCCGGACATCACGCCAGATATGTACGATAACGTCTCCACACTAGAGGACCGTGAATGGACACAATGGCTGCAGGGACTCATGACCTCTAACCTGGACAATGAAGGTCAGCTGGTGTAGTGTCTACTGCACAAGATGTTCACAAATGTATTGTATTTCCTTTTTAATTTTAGTTTCTGTTAATATTATATATATAAAATTATAATTAATTTAATATAATTAAATGAATTATAAGGTTCTTACACAAGTTCTTAGAAGTTGCAAGAAGAAACTCTACTCCTAAAACTATTTTATACATTACCCAAAATAACAAATAATAAATATTTAGCAAGGATGCATTAAAAGTGAAAATAAAAAAATTGCATTGTTACTAAAAATTGTAAATATTTGCTATTCCTTTGAACATTCTATTCATCAAAGAATCCTGAAAAAATTTATCTCAGTTTTCAACCTGTTCAACTGTTTTCAACATTCATAATAATAAGAAATGGTCCTTGAGCAACAAATAAAGCATATTAAGATGATTTCTGAAGGATTAGGTGAAACTAAAGACTGGAGTAATGGCTCCTTGAAAATTCAGCTTTGTGAACACAGGAATAAATAGCTCTTTAAAATGTTAAAATGGAAAACGGTTGTATTAAATTGTAATAATATTTAACATATTACCATTTTTACTGTATTTTTGATCGCATAAATGCAACCTTTGTGAACATAAAATACTTATTTCCCCTAACTTTTGAATGGTAGTGTATATAATATTATTTGGGGCTGTTTTGACACCCCTCATTCTTGTTTACTGGCCTGGGCTGAACCAGTGAACCTCCAAGTGTGATCGTGTCCTTTAAACAAATCACTATCATGCCTGTTGCACTCAGACAGATGCTGTCAAAGCACTTTTCTTAAATGTCTTAATGGCTTCCTTTGAGTGTGAGGCTAGTTTAGTGTGTGTGTGTGTGTGTGTGTGTCAGTGGTTAAGTACTACCTGTTTTTTCCACTCGTTTTTCCTCCCCTGACCTTTTCCCCAGTTTCCTCTCAGCATCACTGCTCTACGTGTGTGTTCTCACACATGAAAGGTACAGTTCTTCTGATAATTCCCTCTCTGTATTTCAGAAGAGGCTGATGAAGATGATGACCCTGAATATAACTTCCTGGATGATTTAGATGAGCCAGATTTGGAGGATTATCGAAACGATCGTGCTGTTCGTATCACAAGTGAGTTTTTCTACTGGTTGTAGATTGGATAAAATTCTCAGTTTGAAGTATTCGCTTTTAGTAATGATTTCATCTCTCTTTTGCAGAGAAGGAAGTCAATGAGCTCATGGAAGAGCTGTTTGAGACAGTAAGTGGACTTAACACTAACAGGAACAAACTAAATCCAGTCACTCCTCACTCATTTTCCCTCCTGTTTTATAGTTCCATGATGAGTTGGCTGCCAGTGAACAAGATGAGGAGGGTCATGAAGAAGATGAAGAATGTGATGAGGAGGCCAATGACGCACCACAATTCAATGTCCCTCAAGCCATTAGGTAACACACACACTCCCCCAGTTTAGGACTCAATAATAAGGATTTTGGCCATTTCTATGGACATTCTGTCCTTATTTACACTTCCAAATTTTTTTATTTATATATTTAAAAATATATGTTTTATTTAAAAATGTTTTATTTACATTTTAGTTTTATAATTAATTTTATATTGTTTTTCAATTTCATATAACTTATTTGTAAGTGTATAACATTTTACATTATTTATTGTTTGAAATATTGACAATTAAATTTTATATTTCTTAGTATTATTAATATATTGTTAGTATGATTAAATTATACGCTATATATGTGTGTGTATATATATATATATATATATAATTTTTTTTTTTCCTTATATTTTTATATTATGTTCAGCCTGTATTTCTTTCCTCCTGTATTTGCATTTGCTTTCTGATTAAAAAAAAAAAAAAAAAGTATTTTACCACATACAAGATACAAAGCAAGAAGAAATATTAATACACTCTCAAGATGAGTCCTCCCTTTGGGACAGAGCAGCAAAGGAGTGCTGTGTCTGTTTGGGTAGGGAGGCAGAGAAATGCTCTAATGTGTCCAGTTGTTTCACTATAGACCCAGGACATTGAATGGACACTGCAGAGCTACATGTACACACTCACTATAGACCGAACACACACACCCTCCCCCCACTGCTGAGTACTGTACAGGTGCAGGTGTGTACGTCACTGTGGACGTGCTGAAAACATTTCACCATATGCCTGTGCTACGTGTAGAATCCAGGCACAGAGGCTTTAAATAGAGCTAATTTACTGGTAAACATAATGGCTAAAAGCATGTACGAACACGCACACAAACAAACCTCTGACACCGACTGAAAGGGCATCCCTTAAACTGTATGCAACAGTACCTGTCTGAGCCCTTATTTAAAACCCTTTACATCAGGCTTGTCATCTCTGGGTTCTTTGAGTATGTATGCAGTTAACATTGTTACGGAAATAGCACAGTGTCAGTCAGCACAAAACTGTCATGAGATGGACATGTCACACACTGTTGCAGCTTATTATTTACCCTGAGAAGGGGTCATTTCAGCTTGTGTGTGTGTATGAATGATCCATGTGCGTCACTGTGTGCTGGGTACAGACACAGATGTGGTTGATGGGGTTTTTTAAATGTTAACGAGGTACATTGACGTCTGTGCTGTCTTTTCCACACTGAAAGTGAGTGAGTGCACAGTGTCCCTGTAATGGTCATTCACTAGGATGCAGAGAGTGTAAGAAACTTGGCCTGTTTAATTTGCTAGTCATATTTGATGATTGACGGAACAATCATTTGATTTTTAATTAATGTCAGCATATATGTGGAGGAAAATATACTAATCAATGAGTCATAATTATGTTGTCTGTTGATAATTCCATTATGCAATTAGTATATATGCAGCTGTCAAATTACTCGCATTTAGGCTTGGCTCCATTTTTCTATGGAATGCCCACTTTTCATGATTCTGTAATTCTTACTCTTGATAAAATCAACTCCCACTTCATTTTTCTACTGGAAATGCTTCACAATATGGAATTAAAATGGATAGTGATTTATTTTTTATTTTTATATATTTGTATTAATACTTTAGTTCTGGTACTACAAAGGTAGGCTGAATGGAAAAATTGAGGAAAGAGCGTGTACAATTCAATAGCTAATATCCAAATACAGCTGATAAAGTAAATTAGAAAATCTTATATACTGCCCAGTAAGCGATAAGTTACTGATATATTATGCATTCAAAATAATTGAGATTTTATGTTTCACCAGAATGCCAGTTCAACAGATTTTCTTTGCGGTAATTACATATCAGTGCTTCTTGTGCACATATAAAAACATCCCATTCACTGTGTTTCTATTTGTAATCAGATTTGAGGAGCCGCTGGCTCACATGTTGACAGCATGCAGGCGGACAGTCAGAGGGCAGCTGGAGGCTTTGCAGCAGCGACGGGAGAACCAGGTTCGGACCACCCAGCATGCATCTGGGCCTGGCATGGTTCTTGTGCAGCCCAGCTGTCCTCTAGTGGTCACGTCTACACAGAGAATACAACTGCAGCAGCAAATTCAGCAAGTAAGAGAGTTTTAAACACCACCATGCACAATGAACATGCTTAATTTACTTAATTTACCTTGGTTACAAGGATCTAGTCTTTTGCCCAAAGAATGTTGCTTTTTGTCTGATAGGTGTGATTCATGCTCTTGCGTGATCTTGATATTATTTAATTTTGTCAGTAACTTTTTCTTTTTCATTTTTCCTCCTCTGCAGCATGTCCAGTTACTGACACAGGTCAATATGCTGTGCAACCCAGTGGAGGCACTACAGAGTGAAGCTCAAACCACCAAACATTTCCTGGTAAGAAAATTGGGGATTAAACACACCAGTGTCTTGTTTTTAGAAACTTTAAGCAACAATTAAAGAATTCTGAACATGGTTTAAAAGTGACCAGTGAAAAGAAAATTTTGTGTTGCTTGCTGATTTACATAAAAACATTTGCAAAACATTTGCAGTTTTAACACCTTTGACAGGACTTTAGAAGGAAAACAAAAAAGCTTTATGCCACGTTCAAAATGTCACATTTTTTAATTTTATTATAATATTATCAGTGATATATACATTTCAATTGTTTTTCAAATTAATTTTTATATTTTTTATATTTTTATATTTTACATAATTAAATTTTCTTTTATCAAAATTAAATTTGACTATTTTCTCAAAAGTTGATGAGAGTTTGCTTGACAAGTTGTTGTAATTTTACCTTTTATTGTTTCCTGTCCTGTATCTACAGGGGGAGTTGCTGTCATTTGCGGAGCGGGCAGAAGAGGAGAGGTCAACGGTTAATCCAGGTTTTAGAAGCATGTTTAGGGTGTGTAACTTGCAGTCCTCCCTCAACTTGTTGGAGGAGTTAAAGCAATGTCCCTCTCCTCTGTATCTTTCTCCCAAACCCATTCGCCCAAACTCAGGTTAGGCATCTCCTATCTATTCCATATGATCCAATTAATCAAATCAGTCGCACGTGTAGATGTGTGTATATATGATGGCGGTATGTTTTCTTTGTTTCTGTAGCTCGTTCGTACCCATTGCTCCCTGCTGGTCTTGCATGGTTGTTCGCCACACGCTCTGTGTTTCTGTACCCAGAGCTTCTACCACACTGTAGGCTGGATCCAGTCCTGCATCCCCCACGCAGCAAACATTCTTACACCAAAGGAGAAGACGGGTACAAATGGCTTTGACTCAATTACAGGAGTACATTTTTAATGTTTTAATATACTGTATAAATAATTGCATTATTTATATATAGTATATCATCTAGTGTCTCATATATTTCACTTTTTAAAAAACGTACAAAAAAAGTCCCAATTAATGTGGAAAGTTTTAAACAAAAAAAGATACGTTTTCTGAATTATGCACATTTCCCTTGGTTTATCTACAATACTGTATCGAAGGTGGAAAAAAAATGTATAGAGATTTTTCTGATGTCTGGGAATTAGTACTTTGTCTGAGAATTTAGATTTCACCTTTTGCTTGCATATGTCACACCAATAATACTGGAATTGGTCAGTGAAGGAAGAAATGCTAATATGGGCTTTTTGCTGAGTCTTGTTTCAAAACAAGCACTTTGTGTGGAGTTTGGACAACTGACTCCACCTAGCAAACACTTAACGAAGCAGTGAGCCATACCTTCACCCAGTTTACACTCTGCCTCTCTCTGTCCCCTGTTCTCACCTCTCTACAGTCTCTTAGTCTTGGGGTTAAAGCACTTCGCTCAGACAGAGTTCCCATATCACCTGATGAGCCGTTATCTGATCCGGCCCAAGCGTCAGGAGCAGCTGCGTGTGCATGTGAAGGACATGGTGGCCCCCAGAGCTCCGCACAGCATCATCAAGGTGATCTATCTGTTCATCTACCTATCTTTATATACAGTAGCAGGGCCTAAAATTAACACTTGCCAAGCGCCAAATGCCAGTGGTGTAATGTAACGAAGTAATAATACTTCGTTACAGTACTTAAGTATTTTTTGGGAGTATCTGTACTTTACTTGAGTTTTTCTATTTCAGCCAACTTTTACTTTTACTCCACTACATTTCCTAATTAAAATGTATACTTTTACTCCGATACATTTCCCTGAAGCATATTCGTTACTTACTACAAAATAGTCAGAAGAACACGGACTGCTGGAAAGCATGTTTGACGAATCAGTGGTCTGGCGCTTGCAAGTTAGACTCCTAAAAACACCTTTGCTCATGTGCAACAAGTGCACGCACAACTGTGGATGATTCATTTTCCACTCAAGTCGAGTCTGGTGTGTGCGATATACAGCATCGTATGCGATTAATATGGTAAGTGTTGTTGTAATGATGTGCGATTTGACATTATCAGGTAGGCTATATCACCAAATCACACACAGAGTGCACGCACGTTGATTTATTAGTCTATTAAAACTCAAAATTCCAGGCATTCTAAATTGTAGACGGCAAAAATGCTTCTGTATGCTTTTTATATTTATATAATTTAATATATTTAACTTAATCTATATCACACAAAGAGTACCGTTTTTCTGCAGATATCAGCATGATAACATTTAATGATCATTTTATACAAGTTCAGTAAAGCAATAAGTGACTTACATTTTAGACATAATATTGCTTGTTTTTTCTCAATTTTGGCAACGAAAAGAGTTCCAAACAAAGATCACAGCACTGTTTTGCGTCTCTGAGCAATGGACGGTGTTTACTTATTGAATGAATCAACTTTTTGAACGAATCGTTTGAATAAATGATTCAGTGATTCACTCATTAACACAGTCAAATGCTTTGTTTCTGAATGCATCAGTCGTTTGAATGAATCGGTTAAATCTCAATGACTCACTCATTAACAGTCACTTGCTGCCATCTACTGGCGGTTTTAATTTCACATTTCGACTTATGTTAAAAACATTAGGCCTATTTATGCATCTGTAACTCCAGTTTAAATGCATCCATGTCCCCTCTGAGATATATAAACTGTGTAAATACATCTAAATGCTATTTCAGATGCAGATTCCAGAAATGTTTTCTTATGTTGGAATGAAAGACACTAAGCACCGGATGAAGTGCTTCTTATTCTTACCCAAAAATACAAAATGGAAGAAAGAGTTAAAACTGAACACAATCTTGCTACTCAAGCTGTGTATGAACATTTTTATATATATTTATTTGCTTATTTTCCATTTTGCATTTACTTGTACTTAAGTATTGAAAGCAAAAGTACGTTTAAGATTTTAAAAAAATACTTTTCGTACTTAAGTACAATAAATATCACATACTAAGACTTTTACTAAAGTAATATTCTAAACGGTGACTTCAACTTCTACCAAAGTCATTTTCTGGTAAGATATCTGTACATTTACTTGAGTATGGCTTTCAGGTACTTTATACACCACTGCCAAATGCGAGTAAAAATTGACGTTGGCTAGTATATGTGCAGTTGGCGGGTAAAACTTTTACGAAATATAACAATGCAATGTACAACAGTCAGTTTTTAAAGTGATTCGCTGTTTCTGACGTAAGCGAATAAAATAATCTTTTCTGAAGACAAGATTATCGTGATTAGTTGTTCTTTAAAACGACAAGAGCGAATCAAATAATACAAACGGACTGATAAGGTCAGAGCAGTGTGATGGCCAGCTTGTCCCTATACGGTTCTAATAAGAGAACCTGAGAAGATATTGCTGCTTCATTTCGGAAGATTAACTTTTTCCCTTCTTTATTCTTCATAACCCGAGAATGCGGCAACACATACCAGGGGTTGCGCCGCAGAAACGGTGCAGTAAAGTATAGTTTGAAAGGTTGCATACACCGAGCCGCTTTAGACAGTGCTTCAACTAACGAAAACACACATAGTTATGTCAAAATGGGCGGTTTTGGCGAGTTACCTTGTAAACGTAGTCTTAAATGAGTTACAAAGTCTTAAATGACCGTAAAGAGAGAAAGGCTTTCAATTATACTGTAATATTGAATGGCTATAGTTAATGGGTAAAATTGAGGGAAAATGCATTTAATAGAGACACCAGTAGCAGGACAAATGAAAACATTGTAAATATGTTTAGTCATTGTAGTAGTAATAACTGCCTGTTTTTGCAAAATGAGTTTCATGGCCAGTAAAAAAAATTTTGGCTGGTAAATTTTATCTCGTCGCCGGCCAAAAAGTTAGTTTTAGGCCCTGTACACTAAGATATGAATTGAGCCCTGATTGGTGGTGGACATTTGCTCCTTGGCTTCCCCAGTTTCTGTAAATTATCTATGATGTCAACACCTTCTGAAAGCACAAATTAAAATAATAATACTCAATCATGATGAATGGAGGTTAAAAGTTATGACAGTGTAATATTGTTGTTTTTCTTAGTTTTACTGCCAGAATCATGTGGTTCCTCCTTTGCCGGTGATGTGCAGACCTGTGGTGCCTGGAGAGGAGCGCCCACCTGTGGAGAGAGAGCAAGATGTCATGCCCAACTGGCTGAAGGTATCACAACTTCCTAAACCAGTGATCCTCAACCTACAAGGCCCCCTAGGTGGAGCTTCAAAGACAATATTTGAAGGCTGTCTTATCTAAACTGATATGTATCGCAGGTACTTCTGATGTAATAAAAATAAACTTTACATTTTTTAATGTTCTATTTTAGCATTAACATTGTTAAAATAACAAAATTCAAATTAAGACTTATTGGGCCCCTCAGAATGTGGTTAAGAATCACTGCCCTAGACTCTTTCACTAAAACCATTATAAAACATTTTTATCTGTCTGATTTTAAGTACACTCCTGATGGTTTCAAATTTCTTTACAGAAAAGCTTGCCATACATCCATAGGACAGTTTGTCAGGGCAGTTTAAAGGTGACCTCCACCACCAAATCTCCTACCCTTGTCTTCCCGAAAGGAACACGATACCCACGGTTGCTTCCTAAAGGCGTCACTCTGCGTCTGCACCCTTCACAGAGACCAATTCGCCCTTCACAGCGCAAATCTCGGCCTCTACGTGGTTTCGCCCCTTCTACTCTCGCACCACTGGCTAAAGCACCTCCATGTCCTACAAGTTCAGGAAATTTATTGACCAATGGCTCCACACCACTCCCAGCACATGGTGTAATATTATTAACCCAAGCACCTAGCACTCCTATAAATGGGGTGTTCCCATTGGTTCAGCCCCCTTTGACCCCTACCCATGGGACTGTCCCACTGAGCACCTCTTGTCCTGTTAACTTCCAGTATGTTACTCCAGAATTGGAGGTTGGTAATCCAGCACACCCTCCTGCCAACTTGCCCCCTACTGCAGTCCAGAGACCTCCAAGTGACATCTCTCTACTTAGTACTGGGACAGTCAAGATGTGTGGCATGCAGCAGACGTCCAGTAAACACAATAAACGGACCATGCCTAGAAAACTTGCTCCTTTGAGACCAGCCCCGCGGCTGCCCCAGCTCTTGCCCCTGTCCTCTGGGAATATGGTAAACGTAAGCAACCCTGCTGTCATTATGGATCAGCCAATATCCTTGAATGTCACACAGAATTTTCCATCAGATAACGTCACCATTATCAAAGCCCATGAAAATGCCGCCACACACAGACTGGTCACATCTCCCTCTCAGGATGTTGTCATACAGTTAGTCCCTGGGACACAGACCTTGGAAAAAGCCTCAGATCCCTACATTGGAAAGACTAAACAGAGATCAGAGTGTGACACTTTTCAAACCATGAAGGACGTCACTCCCATACAGCATAGTGTGGAAAATGGTCAAAGGAATGTCTTCTCTCCTCTGACAGCAGCACCAGCAGCAGACAGTTCTATATTTGTGTTGGTTCAAACCGTTTCATCTGCAGGTGTTCCTCAGTTTGTTCTTCTGCCCCAAGACTCCATCGTTCTGAACCAACCTGCTCCACTTCCTGCTGAAGGCGCACCAGGAAGTGTATCCCAGCAAACTAACTGTTCTGACATTACTACTAGCTCCATAGTCCTAAATGACAAAGGTAGGACTGAGGTGCCTTTAAACACCATAACACCAGCCACATCAATGCCAATTAGAGGAGAAGATGTTGGGGAAAGAAAGGAAGAGGTTGAGGAAATGGTTGGCGACAGATGGGAAGAGGAAATGGCAGGTGCTTTGTTTGGTAGTCCTCTCCTGGCACTCTCCGAGTCCTCCTGCAGCCCTGACTCCAGTTTGACCAGCACGGACAGTGGTGCTGAAGCTTCCGCAAGGCTGGAGACGGATACTGTAGTGTGTCCTCCTGTCCAGTCCACCTCTGGCAGACAGGAAACACCAGGTGTGCACAAACACAGCACTGGAGATGGGAAGGAGCAACAGTCCAGCGGGGAAGAGAAACAGAGCAGTGGGAACGAGGAGGGACGGGGCAAGGAGAGAGAAAATGGGGGAAACGGAGAACGTGATGAAGATGAAGGCGAGAAGAACGGTGATGGAGAAGGTGGCAGGAAAACAGATGGGGATGGAAGTGGCGACAAAGGAAGGGAAGAGAAAGATGGAGATGGAGAGAGGGATGAAGAAGAGGAGGATTTTGATGATCTCACACAGGATGAAGATGAAGAGGAAGTGATGTCATCAGCATCAGAGGAGTCTGTGTTGTCTGTTCCAGAGCTTCAGGTTTGTCTAAATAAGTTAAAACTAAATTACTAAAATCAGTCTTTTTTTTATTTTTTATATAAAATAATAAAATGATAAAATCAGTCATTTTAAATGCTACAAGTAAATCTAGGCATCACAACATTAGAATGTGCAGGATGAAAATACATATTAATTTTGAGATTTGAGAGATTGTGTTTTCAGAGATTAGGTGAGTGTTAGATGACTACAAAGATTATAGATATCTAAAAAAAAGATTAAATGAGTATGCACAATTAAATATACAATATATAACAGATACCAATAAATCGATCTATAACCGATTTGGTACTGATATATCATGCATTCTTAAATAAGTATCATGCTTAAAAGTTTCATTGTATTCCATTTCTTTCTAGAGTTATATTAATTTTTTTCCCTCGGTAGGAGACAATGGAGAAGTTGACCTGGTTGGCATCAGAGAGGAGGTTGTGCAGAGAGGGAGACTCCGAGGAGGACAACTCGCCAATGTCCCCAACATCCCCCACCTCCCCAAACTCCCAAAACTCCCCTGCGTCCCAGAATTCGCAGGAGGAGAACTCAGAGGATGAGGACGATGGTGGGATGAAGGGTGATGAGATGGAAGCAGGGGAGGGTGAAGGTGGAAAACTTCCTGAGGGAGAAGCACTGCCCGGCGACGACCCTCCACAGATCAGCGGGAGAGGAGGGGGGCGTGGAAGAGGTCAGCCCAACATTTAACACCTGATTGTGTTGTTTTCAGGGATGTCAAGTTGAATTGAAACCTGGTTGGTTAATTTTTCAATATGAATTGTTCAGTTGATTCAGTTTATTTACTCTTACAGGCCGTGGTCGCCCACCCCCACGTAGTCTGAAGCGCGGTCGACGTCAGGAACGAGGAAGTAAAGATGCCTCAAAGCTGCTCCTGTTATACGATGACCACATCTTGGACAACGATCCAATGAGAGAGAGCAAAGATATGGCTTTTGCCCAGGCTTATCTCAACAGGGTCAGACCACTTGGATCTTTGACTCCCTAGTATCACCTTTATATCGATTAGAGAAACGCTAATTGTTTCTCTAATTAGTGAAAAGTGTTTCACTAATTGTGCCTCTCTCATCTTACTTCCATTTCTTTTGCTGTTGTAGGTGCGTGAAGCCTTGCAAGACATGCCTGGTAAGATGGAGGAGTTTTTAGGGATGCTTTATGAGTTTGACCAGGCAGGGGAGAGTCGCAGTGTTGTAGAGTTGTTCTCCCAGCTGAAACTTCTGCTTAAAGACTGGCCTGAGCTCCTCAAGGACTTCGCTGCTTTCCTTTTGCCTGAGCAAGCTCTGGAGTGTGGACTGGTAATTATAATCATTTTATAGACAGAAAAATGAATTGTTCAAATAAGTAATTCAAGTAATGTAATCACTAAAAAAGAAAACAAAACTGTATCTATATATTCGCTCTCCTGTCCCCAGTTTGAGGAGCAGCAAGCCTTTGAGAGGAGTCGTCGGTTCCTGCGTCAATTGGAGATCAGTTTTGGGGAGAATCCGTCTCATTACCAGAAGATCGTGAGAGCGCTGCAGAGTGGAAGTCCTCTCAGTCCTGCTGGGATTGAAGAGGTATGTATAGATGGATTCGTGAATAAAATGAAAGATTTTCTGCATATGCTACCATTCAAAAGTACACTTGTTTATTTAGAAGAAATAAATCTTAATCAGCAAGGATGCATTCATTTAATAAAAAAAAAAAAAAAAAAAAACACTGAAGATTACAAAAGATTTGTTTCTAATAAATGCTATACTTTTTGAACTTACTATTCATCACAGATTCCAGACAAGAATATCATGGTTATAAGAAGAAATTATTAGAAGAAATGTTTCTTGAGCACCAAATCAGCTTATTAGAATGACTTCTGAATCATGTGACACTAAGGACTAATGTAATTGCTGCTGAAAATTCAGCTTTGCCAACACAGGAATAAATTGCATTTTAAAATATATTCAAATAGAAAAGTTATTTTAAATTGTAATACTTTGCAATTTTTCTGTTTTCACTTTTCACTGTATTTTTTTGACTAAATAAATGCAGCCTTGGTGAGCATAAGAGTAACATTAAAAGAATCATATCAACCCCAAACATTACATCAAAATGTTCATGAAATAGCATTACTTGATACTATTCACTCGTTTGACTGTAGTTTCACTGCGAGTACCTAATAAAACTCTTTTTTTGACTGTTTATTGTTTTTGTTTTCCTAAATCCCATTATTTCTGCTTTTGTAACTCAGCTCAAAGCACAGATGGCCACCCTTCTTAAGGGCCACACGCACCTACAGGGAGAATTTTGGATGTTTTTTGACGAGATGCGTCCACCCCCAGCACGTCCTGGCCAGTTTGAAGAGGCGGTTTGGCCGGAGGACGTGGGCACTGGGACAGATGGAGAGGCAGGGATGAGTGTGGGCTCCAGAGTTGGTGTGTGGGGAGGATTTGAGGAAGTCACTCTGCCTGATCTAGAGGAGGATGAAGAGTCCCACAAGATTCGACAGATCAGCAGCAGGAGGAGGAAAGAAATGCGCACGCATGGCAACTACAAGGCATCTTCATTTTGTTCATCCCAGTCAATTCACAGTTGTTTTCCCCATTCTTGTTTAGTTTTTAATCTCATGTTTTTCTTCAGGACTGTGATTGGCCTGAGAAAGATTGCTCATGTCCTTGTCATGACTCCAGCCTTGATGCCAAACATCGCAGGCATAAGAGAAAGGGATGCTTGCGTTGTCATGGCAACAAGGTGCTCACTGTGTTTGTTTTGTGATTTGACATAACTTGTCTTGAAATATGTTTTGATGGAGGCCATGTTTCCTTATAATGTGTTTTTTTTATTTTTTGTCATCAGGCCACTAATGGCTCTAAGGTACTGAAGAGTCGCGATTCTGTGTTTCCGTCTGCCGATGCCCAGTCTGACAGGGGAGGGGAAGAAAACGAAGAGGAAAGAGGACCAGGGGAGGATGGAGAGGCAGAGAAAGAGGTTAAAGATGAGACTGGCAGTGGAGCAAACAGTCCACATCATGGTAAAACATAATTTCTTTAATTTCTCTAAAAGTTTGTTACTTTTAGTTAGATTTTTAATGTTTGCAATCAGCATCTACAGGCATTCTTACAGAGTTCCTTAAGTTATTTTTGACTGTTTATTTATTTATATATTTATTTATTTATTTATTTATTTTTATTTAATTAAGAACAATTTACTTGAATATACGTTAAAAGAATTTAGTGTTCAAAAGTTTGTGGTCAGCTATTTTTTTTTTTTCAAAGAAATGAATGCTTTTATTCAGCAAAGTTGCTTTAAATTGATCAACAGTGACATTTATAATCTTAGAAAAGATTACTATTTCAAATAAATGCTGTTCTTTTCAACTTTGTTCATTAAAGAATCCTGAAAAAAAAATATATCAAGGTTTCCACAAAAATAAGCAGCACAACTGTTTTCAACATTGATAATAATAAGAAATGTTTCTAGAGCACCAAATCAGTTATTAGAGTGATTTCTGAAGAATCATGTGACACTGAAGACTGAAATAATAGCTGCTGAAAATTCAGCATTACTATTCCAGAAATAAAATTAAAAAACAGTTATTTAAAATGGTAACATTTCACAATATTGTTTTTGCTGTAAAAAAAAATAAAAAATAAAAAATCCTGTCGTCCCCAAAACGTTTGAATGGTAGTTTACATTATTGAGCAAATACTTTTTATTTGCTAATATTTAAATTAAATAATATATTGTTTTATGTATTACATGTAGTATAATATACATTTGTTTTAAAATGTAGGACTGTTCAGTATCATATCTACAGTGTACTGACTGTTTACTGGAAACAACAAAGATTTAAAAAAAATTCTTTATCTGAACTGCAGATGGTGATGGGCCTGTATGGGAGGGAGTAGAGAGACCCCCTTCCCCCATCCTAGAAGAGCAGAAAATACAGAACAAAGATGACGACAAGAAAAACGAAGAGGAGAGCCATCATACGACTGCACAGAAGCACAGTAGGGATGAAGATGATTCATCTGAATCAGGAGACAAAGATGCCACTCAGCAGAGCACACTGAGCCCAGCCTTAGACACACCAGTGTGTGCCAAAAACATCTCCCTCACTCCCAGTGGAGAAAGGGTTATTCTCTGGACCAGGTGAGCACAGCCACAGATCGTAATGGGTTTTTAAGCATCATCTGATGGTGCTTGTGTTTTACATGGCCCTCTTTGATCGTCTGGCTCATAGGGAGGCCGATCGAGTGATCCTTACTGCCTGTCAGCAGCAAGGAGCCAATCAGAGCACCTTTCAGGCTGTGTCAGAGCAGCTCGGCAACAAAACAGCCAGTGAGGTACCAGAATTATAAAGTTACAGGTCTTTTTTTCTTTACAGCATTCCTTTCTTTGCCTTTTTTAACATCAGTGTCTCTGCAGGTTTCAAGGAGGTTTCGGGACCTGATGCATCTGTTCCATACATCAGCGTGTCAGGCCAGCTCAGAGGACGAGGCTACTGAGCAGCAGTCGGCCACTGATGAGGAACAGGACTGAGCCCTGCAATCATAAAGGATCAGACTTTTCTCCATCCGTATGAACTGTTGACTTTGAGCGTTAAAACACAGATGCAGTTCTTCTAGTTGGAAACTAGTCATGCACAAACACCCCATGTCTTGCACTAACACCTGCCAAAGACTCATTTTAAGTATGGTGACAAAGGGTCGGAAGGTCTCTCTATAATATATGAAGTATAAATCCACTAAATATGAAAGTGTTTTCAAACAAATGCTAAACACACAAATCCAACATACACAGTTATACCTGAAAAATTGTTGCACAAAAATGGCTCAGGTTCTGACAGGGCCTGATTATTGAATTGCCATTGGTGGGCAAGTTTTATAGCCCTTTATTGAGCACAAAATGAAATATTTGATTAGTCAAACAATGCAGGAAAAAAAAAAACTTTTTTTCGTTGTAAAGCACTAACCAGCAGATTCACACCAACATCGTTTCTAACAGATTGATTGTAAATTTTGTGAAAATATGAACATATTGGGGGGGGCATGTACAGTATTTTTATATCAGGGTGATTTTGTTTTATTTTGCTTCAGATGTTAGTTTTGTGAATGATGCACAAGTTGTTGGTAATCTGAAGAGACAATTAATAAAATTACTATTTATACTGCGATTTGTACAAAACTTAATGTTACAATGTTTTAATTATAATGTATATACAGTGGGGCAAAAAAGTATTTAATCAGCCACCAATTTTGCAAGTTCTCCCACTTAAAAAGATGAGAGAGGCCTGTAATTTTCATCATAGGTATACCTCAACTATGAGAGACAAAATGAGAAGAAAAAAAAAATCCAGAAAATCACATTGTAGGATTTTTAAAGAATTTATTTACAAATTATGGTGGAAAATAAGTATTTGGTCAATAACAAAATTTCATCTCAATACTTTGTTATATACCCTTTGTTGGCAATGACAGAGGTCAAACGTTTTCTGTAAAGTCTTCACAAGGTTTTCACACACTGTTGCTGGTATTTCGGCCTCTAGAGCAGTAATGTTTTGGGGCTGTCGCTGGGCAACACGGACTTTCAACTCCCTCCAAAGATTTTTGATGGGGTTGAGATCTGGAGACTGGCTAGGCCACTCCAGGACCTTGAAATGCTTCTTACGAAGCCACTCCTTCGTTGCCCGGGCGGTGTGTTTGGGATCATTGTCATGCTGAAAGACCCAGCCACATTTCATCTTCAATGCCCTTGCTGATGGAAGGAGGTTTTCACTCAAAATCTCACGATACATGGCCCCATTCATTCTTTCGTTTACACGGATCAGTCGTCCTGGTCCCTTTGCAGAAAAACAGCCCCAAAGCATGATGTTTCCACCCCCATGCTTCACAGTAGGTATGGTGTTCTTTGGATGCAACTCAGCATTCTTTCTCCTCCAAACACAACAAGTTGAGTTTTTACCAAAAAGTTCTATTTTGGTTTCATCTGACCATATGACATTCTCCCAATCCTCTTCTGGATCATCCAAATGCTCTCTAGCAAACTTCAGTCGGGCCCGGACATGTACTGGCTTAAGCAGGGGGACACGTCTGGCACTGCAGGATTTGAGTCCCTGGCGGCGTAGTGTGTTACTGATGGTAGCCTTTGTTACTTTGGTCCCAGCTCTCTGCAGGTCATTCACTAGGTCCCCCCGTGTGGTTCTGGGATTTTTGCTCACAGTTCTTGTGATCATTTTGACCCCATGGGGTGAGATCTTGCGTGGAGCCCCAGATTGAGGGATATTATCAGTGGTCTTGTATGTCTTCCAGTTTCTAATAATTGCTCCCACAGTTGATTTCTTCACACCAAGCTGCTTACCTCTTGCAGATTCAGTCTTCCCAACCTGGTGCAGGTCTACAGTTTTGTTTCTGGTGTCCTTTGACAGCTCTTTGGTCTTGGCCATGGTGGAGTTTGGAGTTGGACTGTTTGAGGTTGTGGACAGGTGTCTTTTATACTGATAACGAGTTCAAACAGATGCCATTAATACAGGTAACGAGTGGAGGACAGAGGAGCCTCTTAAAGAAGAAGTTACAGGTCTGTGAGAGCCAGAAATCTTGCTTGTTTGTACGTGACCAAACACTTATTTTACCGAGGAATTTACCAATTAATTCTTTAAAAATCCTACAATATGATTTTCTGGATTTTTTTTTTCTCATTTTGTCTCTCATAGTTGAGGTATACCTATGATGAAAATTACAGGCCTCTCTCATCTTTTTAAGTGGGAGAACTTGCACAATTGGTGGCTGACTAAATACTTTTTTGCCCCACTGTATATACAGTGGTGTGTTTGCTGTTGAGCAAAAAGAACATAAAGGCTCGTCTCAGTTTTGCCAGAAAACATCTTGATGATCCCCAAGACTTTTGGGAAAATACTCTTTGGACTGACAAGACAAAAGTTGAACTTTTTGGAAGGTGTGTGTCCCATTACATCTGGCGTAAAAGTAAGACAGCATTTCAGAAAAAGAACATCATACCAACAGTAAAATATGGTGGTGGTAGTGTGATGGTCTGGGGCTGTTTTGCTGCTTCAGGACCTGGAAGACTTGCTGTGATAAATGGAACCATGAATTCTGCTGTCTACCAAAAAATCCTGAAGGACAATGTCCGGCCATCTATTCGTGACCTCAAGCTGAAGCGAACTTTGGTTCTGCAGCAGGACAATGATCCAAAACACACCAGCAAGTCCACCTCTGAATGGCTGAAGAAAAACAAAATGAAGACTTTGGAGTGGCCTAGTCAAAGTCCTGACCTGAATCCTATTGAGATGCTGTGGCATGACCTTAAAAAGGCGGTTCATGCTCAAACCCTCCAATGTGGCTGAATTACAACAATTCTGCAAAGATGAGTGGGCCAAAATTCCTCCACAGCGCTGTAACAGACTCATTGCAAGTTATCACAAACGCTTGATTGCAGCTGTTGCTGCTAAGGGTGCCCCAACCAGTTATTAGGTTTAGGGGCAAGCACTTTTTCACACAGGGCCATGTGGGTTTGGATTTTGTTTTCCCTTCATAATAAAAAAAAACTTCATTTAAAAATTGCATGTTGTGTTTACTTGTGTTATCTTTGATTAATATTTAAATTTGTTTGATGATCTGAAACATTAAAGTGTGACAAACATGCAAAAAAAAAAAAAAAATCAGGAAGGGGGTAAACAATTTTTCACACCATTGTATGTATGTATGTATGTATGTATGTATGTATATGTGTATGTATGTATGTGTATGTATGTATATATGTATATATATATATATATATATATATATATATATATATATATATATATATAATATATATATGCACATTTTACATATACAATATATTTGTTCACTGATCATTTTTATTAAAAAACTGAAATCTATTATGGGTATGTTTTAATCTATTGCATCTCATTATCTGTATAATTATTTGCTATTTTACATGAATATATACGTTAATATTATTTTTGTGTGTGTGTGTGTGTATGTATATATATATATATATATATATATATATATATATATATATATATATATATATATATATATACAGGTGCATCTCAATAAATTAGAATGTCGTGGAAAAGTTCATTTATTTCAGTAATTCAACTCAAATTGTGAAACTCGTGTATTAAATAAATTCAGTGCACACAGACTGAAGTAGTTTAAGTCTTTGGTTCTTTTAATTGTGATGATTTTGGCTCACATTTAACAAAAACCCACCAATTCTGTGACTTACCCTCTTTGTGGAGGGTGTCAATGTTGATTGCTGATTTCCTTTTCCAGCAGGACTTTAGCACCTGCCCACAGTACAAAACCACTTCCAAGTGGTTTGCTGACCATGATATTACTGTGCTTGATTGGCCAGCCAACATGCCTGACCTGAACCCCACATGGAATCTATGGTGTATATTCAAGAGAAAGATGAGAAACAGTGGATCCAACAATACAGACGAGCTGAAGGCTCAATAGTGCCTCAGCAGAGCCACAGGCTGATCGCTCACTGATGCTGGAGTTTGTACTAAAGGAGCCCCGACCAAGAACTTGAACTTTTCTGTTTTGCAAATCCTTTATTTTATTTATTTATTTATTTTATTTATTTATTTAGTTTTTTTTGATTGATGTTATATTCTAATATTTTGAGATACTGGAATTTTTACTTTCATGAGCTGTAAGCTCTAATAATCAAAATTACAACAACAACAAAAAACTTTTTACTTGTAATGAATCTAGAATATACGAAAGTTTCACTTTTTGAAACGTTACAAAAAATGAACTTTTTCATGATATTCTGTTTTGAGATGCACCTGCGCAACACACACACACACACACACACACACACACACACACACACACACACACACACACATATATATATATATATATATATATATATATATATATATATATATATATATATATATAAGCACACAGACTTGTGTGTGTGTGTGTGTGTGTGCGTGGTGAAATATGAAAACGCGTTTAGTTAATCACGCGCTGACCCTGTCCGCTTTCCATAGTTGTGTGTCGGTGTCATGTCTGCTCTCTTGCTGAACACGTGGTAGCGATTATTGCCCATTTTCTTCTTTTATTTCGCTACGAGCCTAAAATTATTTATAGTGTGTTATCGGATTTATAGTTCTTTGACAGATTAAGAAATTATTTTGTATTAACGCACTTTTAAAACAGTTATGTGAAGTTGCCCGATCCGTGTTTTACTAAGTGCTTCACATGTGCAGATTCTGAGAAGTTATTCTGGAAATGGCAGAAATGGTCCAAGAAAAGAGTACAGGACTAAAATTTGCAGAGGAGCAGCTTCTGCGACACGGATGGGAAAAAGGTACAATCAGAACAGATTTTAGGACACGCGCAGGCAGTTTTATACATCACAAACCCTGTGTAACTCAGTTTCTAAACTTTCATATAGATATAAACAATTCTACAGCATAATCGTTGGCAAATCGACTGACGCATGCCAAGTCTGTGTGCTGATGCTAATATTTAGACTTGTGTTGTAGGTAAAGGTCTGGGAAGATCAGAGAATGGCATCTCAGAGTCTATTAAAGTCAAAATTAAATGTGATAAAGGAGGGGTGAGTAGAAAACATATTTTTGTTTTAGATAATTGCATTGAATACAGCATGAGGGCAGCTGACAACACGGACATGAAGTTTGTTTATAAACATTTATTATTATGTATAATGGACAGTTATGGTGCTCTAACTGGTTCACCATCCTAACCCCATGTCAGTTTCCTAATGTCAGATCATAAAACCAGGATGTATCATAATTATACATGAATTAGAAATGCTGTTGAACACAGTTTAGGTAAAGTGTAGCATATCTCTCTACAGGTCAATAGTTTTTACAGATCTAGCTTTTGAGATTTTAAGGTACCAGCTGTTATAGCCTTTACGCACTTTGTTTGTATTCATGATGTACTGTTTGTATTCAGATGGGCCATAAGGAAGGTGAGCAGTTCAGTTTCCACTGGTGGGACCATGTTTTTAACAAAGCCTCGTCAGGTCTGGTTGTGGAGTCAGGGCAGGTAAGTAATATGAAGAGGATTTAAATACATTTATGCAACTACCTCGAAATCACTGTAGCTGTTATTTTTTTTTGTTAAACATTATGAATCACATTTTGCAACTATATTTATCACAATTCCGTTGTATGTGTAACATTTATTTTATTGACATTTATGCATTAAGCAGACACAGATCCAAAGTCACTTACAAAGAACATATGCAATTTGTTACAAAGCCAACAATATTCACAAGTGCATTAGAAAGCTAGATTAGTAAATGCAGAAAAGAAGGCTTTTTTTCATAGTTTGACAATCAAGCTCTTTAAGTTAATACAAAAAAAATCATAAGTTGTTGTAAAAAATAAATAAATGAATTAAAGCAAATGATAGTAAACTGGTATAGCGTGAATGAGTGCATGCTTGTTTTTTTGTTTTTTTTGGCTCATCAGGTGTTGTCATTGTGGTTTAGAATGGTGTGGTGGTGAAGTCGTCAGATGACAACAATGATGGTTTGATCTCCAACAAGAGGCCAAGCAAGGCTCAGCAAGCCAAGTCCATGCTCTATGGGTGCTTTGTCAAGGTACAAATAATAAATGAAGAAAAAAAATCCAGCAGTGATTTAGTATTCGGATTGTGCAGTTGTTGTAAAGTCGTCTGTCTTCGTTCTTAGTCAGCTACACTGCTGTCTGGTGTGGAGAAGCCAGAAAAGACCTCAGATTCAGATGACAGCAGCAGCAGCAGTTCTGAAGATGAGGACCAGAAACTGGACCTTTCCAGCATGACCAAGTATGAGCTGCCAATATTACAAAATCCCAACACATTACTTTAAAAACCTTGTAGTTTTTATTAAAAATTACTTCTTTTTTTTTTGTTGTTGTTATATACCATCATTGTAGAATGTTCTGCACTAAACATGTTCTTTCAAATGTTCCTGTTCTGTAAGTGGCATGCAGAAGCAACAAAGAAGCTTTTAAAATGTGTTAGATTTGAAGGTCAGTTATGCTTTCAGGCGAGCTCAACTCTGTATTTCTGTCTGTCTCTTTTAAGACTATCAGATACAGATCTGCTGAAAGCTTGCGGAGGACGAACCGCACACAAGTAAGCTCTGATCTCTTCAGGTTTGCACTGCAATGCATCCCAATCTGTGTTATCCTTACATCAATTCATGTTAGCCAAACTGGTTTAAATTGTAATACTAGCATTTACCCATTTCCATCCATCACATTTGAGCAGTATATGAATCATAGATAGCGTAAGTGTAATATTATCAAATCAGTGTTATTTTAGGATAAGTTATGTTATTGTAGTATAAATAACTTAAATTTGCATTTCATATTTTTATTTTTTGTAATTTTAGTATTTAAACTAATACCAAGGCAACATTTCTAATTTTATAGAAAGCTCTCTCTATCTATATATATATATATATATATATATATATATATATATATATATATATATATATATATATATATATATATATATATATATATATATATATATATATATATATATATATATATATATATATATATATATAGATAGAGCCAGTTTTGTTGGTTACTTATATACATGTTTGTTTGTTTGTTTGTTTGTTTGTTTGTTTGTTGTGTGAATAGAGGAGCCAGACATGGACTGACTATGAGCGCCAAACTAGCCCGGCTTGAGCAGCAGGATCAACAGTTCATGAACAAGTATGGTAAGAAGAACCACACTGCTGAAACATCCACAAGCAGCACAGATTGTCTAAACCCTGAGGCACGTCTAGATGTGAACGAGAAAACAAAACGCAAGAAATCAAAAAGGCAGGAGGAACCATCAGAGAATAACATCCATGAAGATAAGATAACAACACACATCCTTTCAAGTAATGACACTGAGGACTACAAACCCAAAAAGAGGAAAGACTTCAATGGTGCATCTGTGAACGACGATATGATCGCATATAAAGAGCCGAAGAAGAAGAAAAAGAGAAATCGCAAAGAACAAGAAGCACCTGAGGATTGTGTTAATGGAGACTGCAGCATAGATATGAACGAGGCATTCACACACACATCAGAGGAGCGTGACACACACCTGCTGACGGAGGGCAGCATGCACAAGAAGAAGAAAAAGAAAAAACGGTCCAAGGTGGATAATGAGACGGCCGACACAGATGAGATCAGTGAGGGTTCCACCGACATACAGAACAAACAGCCACAGGAAGGCAGTATTGAGCATCAACAAACATCTAACAAAAAGAAAAAGAAATCCTATATGGAGCACTACGAAGATGTGGATAACTCAAATACTGGGATGACAGTAGCAGAGGACACTAGCAACGAAGCACAAATAATGGAAGGACAGGAGAACGACAGGAAGAAAAACAAAAAAAAGAAACGAAGCAAAAAGGAGGAGCAGGAGGTGGTAGAAAATGTGCAGTTTGAGGAATCTGTGCCAAAGAAAAAGAAAAAAAAGAGGAAAGAGTGAACTCACATGCTGCTATAATCACTACAAACACAAGCTGATCAGAATCTGGGCTGCTGCTGAAATGCTAGGATCAATTCTCCAGTATCAGACTATTAGCTTTTCAGATCACGTTTGTGATCCAGCACTCGTATTTATTCTTCCAAGTCATGGTCGATTTTTAAAGCTTGAGACCCACGGGTGACATGAAATGTTTTTAATGGACTGATTTGTGAGACATTTGTGTAATGCATATTAAATAGCATATCCACAATGACAAAAATGTGATGAAATGTGAACAGCTGTGATTTGTGTGGAACTGGAAATATTGCTAACAAATCAAACTTCAACTGAATTGGAAAATAAAGTTATTCTTGAGAAGGTTGTCTTTTGTGTCTTCTGCTTATATTGATTGGTCATTTGGGTTTGATTGGGCTTGAAGGAAGGTTGGCCATGTTAAAATGTCCACTTCGCAGATCCATCTATTGTACGTGACATCTTGCTGATATCCAGCTTTTCAGTGGGTTTTTGCTGGTCATTGACAACACAGTCCATGTATCCTTCTGATGGGCCACTAATCCAGAATCTGAAAGGAAAATATGGAAAGCATCAGATAATTGCTTTTAAATTGTAACTGATTCATTTTTGTTTTCATGGTTTATCAAAAGGAAAATTGTCAATTAAAATGGAAACTAATAGTTATACTTTTTTATATACATTCTGCCTCTTACTACAGCAAAAAAAAAAAAAAAAAACTAAAATAATTATAAAAATTAAATAGTTTAGTTAATTTAAAAATTGAAAGCTATTTGATTTTATCAAATAGCTCTTCTGTTGCCATTTTTTCAGACATATTTTAGACCCAAGCTGTTTCTGACTTTTCAGAGAGTCCAATCCAGAAGCCATGATATGCATCATAATATGATGTGATGTGCTGATTGATGAATTCCTGAATTTGCATAGTATGAGAACAGAGTTAAAATCATCTGGAAATCACTGTAGATTTACTGTTTGCAATCCTTTGTAATTTTAAACTGGATATTTGCCATCTGTTGATTTTGCTGAACACAAAAGAAGATATTTTGAATAATGTGAGTAACCAAACAGTATGTGGTCCATATACTTCCATAGTATGTATTGAATTATTCCATACTATTGAAGTCAATGGCTGCATCATCTATTATGAAACTCATACAAGTTTGGAACAACTTGAGGGTGAACAAATGATGACAGAATTTTCATTTTTTGGTGAACTATCCCTTTAAGCGCTAAATGTTGTTTCAGGCTTTGGTTTTACCAGAATATTGTTGTATTTAGACTTGTGAATATAGTCTACAAGGCAGAGAAACAAAACAGGTACATTGTTAGTTAAATCTACTTGTAGACTATTTTTCAACTGCAATATAAAAGCTTGAATAGTACATATTTAGTTATAAATTACACTAGTTGTTAAAAATGTTCTTTTTTAAAGATTATATGATAGGTATACTCTGTGATTATATGATAGGTATACTCTTGTCAATCAAAAAAGTCAATTTTTTTTTTTTAATGAACACTGCAGCTGCTCAGGAAAGAGAGGAAAAGAAAAAATAGCATGTAACTCTTATTTTGAATTTGAAGGAAGTAAAATAATCTGTATGTCAGTCAGATTTGTAAAAAAAAAAAAAAAAAATCCCAAATTAAAAAAAGTAAAGATTTTCTTTGTTTAAAGAAATTAAATGATGTATTTGATAAAATATTTTACATTAACAATGTTTGTAACAATATCGGAGTTTATATAAATTGTGCATAGATTAGTTTAAATATACTAATATACAGTGGGTACGGAAAGTATTCAGACCCCCTTAAATTTTTCACTCTTTGTTATATTGCAGCCATTTGCTAAAATCATTTAAGTTCATTTTTTTTCCTCAATGTACACACAGCACCCCATATTGACAGAAAAACACAGAATTGTTGACATTTTTGCAGATTTATTAAAAAAGAAAAACTGAAATATCACATGGTCCTAAGTATTCAGACCCTTTGCTCAGTATTTAGTAGAAGCACCCTTTTGATCTAATACAGCCATGAGTCTTTTTGGGAAAGATGCAACAAGTTTTTCACACCTGGATTTGGGGATCCTCTGCCATTCCTCCTTGCAGATCCTCTCCAGTTCTGTCAGGTTGGATGGTAAACGTTGGTGGACAGCCATTTTTAGGTCTCTCCAGAGATGCTCAATTGGGTTTAAGTCAGGGCTCTGGCTGGGCCATTCAAGAACAGTCACGGAGTTGTTGTGAAGCCACTCCTTCGTTATTTTAGCTGTGTGCTTAGGGTCATTGTCTTGTTGGAAGGTAAACCTTCGGCCCAGTCTGAGGTCCTGAGCACTCTGGAGAAGGTTTTCGTCCAGGATATCCCTGTACTTGGCCGCATTCATCTTTCCCTCAATTGCAACCAGTCGTCCTGTCCCTGCAGCTGAAAAACACCCCCACAGCATGATGCTGCCACCACCATGCTTCACTGTTGGGACTGTATTGGACAGGTGATGAGCAGTGCCTGGTTTTCTCTACACATACTGCTTAGAATTAAGGCCAAAAAGTTCTCTCTTGATCTCATCAGACCAGAGAATCTTATTTCTCACCATCTTGGAGTCCTTCATGCGGGCTTTCATGTGTCTTGCACTGAGGAGAGGCTTCCGTCGGGCCACTCTGCCAAAAAGCCCCGACTGGTGGAGGGCTGCAGTGATGGTTGACTTTCTACAACTTTCTCCCATCTCCCGACTGCATCTCTGGAGCTCAGCCAGTGATCTTTGGGTTCTTCTTTACCTCTCTCACCAAGGCTCTTCTCCCCCGATAGCTCAGTTTGGCCAGACGGCCAGCTCTAGGAAGGGTTCTGGTCGTCCCAAACGTCTTCCATTTAAGGATTATGGAGGCCACTGTGCTCTTAGGAACCTTAAGTGCAGCAGAAATTTTTTTGTAACCTTGGCCAGATCTGTGCCTTGCCACAATTCTGTCTCTGAGCTCTTCAGGCAGTTCCTTTGACCTCATGATTCTCATTTGCTCTGACATGCACTGTGAGCTGTAAGGTCTTATATAGACAGGTGTGTGGCTTTCCTAATCAAGTCCAATCAGTATAATCAAACACAGCTGGACTCAAATGAAGGTGTAGAACCATCTCAAGGATGATCAGAAGAAATGGACAGCACCTGAGTTAAATATATGAGTGTCACAGCAAAGGGTCTGAATACTTAGGACCATGTGATATTTCAGTTTTTCTTTTTTAATAAATCTGCAAAAATGTCAACAATTCTGTGTTTTTCTGTCAATATGGGGTGCTGTGTGTACATTGAGGAAAAAAAATGAACTTAAATGATTTTAGCAAATGGCTGCAATATAACAAAGAGTGAAAAATTTAAGGGGGTCTGAATACTTTCCGTACCCACTGTGTGTGTGTGTGTGTATATATATATATATATATATATATATATATATATATATATACCTGTGTTCTCAGGAGGTGTCTGTGAAGTACAATACAGACTCCTCTGACTGTCGCACTTTAACAGTAATCAGACATTCATTCATTCATTCATTAAAAACACTTTTAAAGCATTCCAAGCAAACAGAGCAAATGTTGTGGTGACATAATGGTTAAATCTTGTGTTTCTTTGCCATCACCAAAAAGAAAGATAGGAAAAAAAAAAAAAAAAACGTACCTGTAGATTTGTCATTGTCAAATGGCTTGAAGATAACTGTTGGATAGCACAACTCGTCTTCCATACCTGCTCACCTTCACAATCCACAAATGCTCTTAAAACAGAAAACAGCAGTATGATTAAATGCAGTCAGACAGACTGCACAGAGACATTTGTGCCATTCAGAATTTGGTAATAACAGAATTTGTCCAGGAAGCGGAACATGCTGCCTCATTTACAACACTAATACTTCATCAGATTCATACACAAGGAAGTGTCTAACGGGTCATGTACTGTTAATTCTACAGAAAATTTTACATTCTTTACAAGCTTAATAATAAATATAAAACCGTCAATTATTGAAAGAGGAAGTGATATCTTTCAAAATTGTGTCTTCCCTGTCCAATGGCATAAACTCTTATATGTTCTGTGTTTTGAATTATTAGTTTAAAGTATCCTGTAATGTCCACTAACTCTGAACGCCTGATCATGTGAATTTTAATGGTATTCAGTTACAATAAAAAAGTCTTCATTTGGTTTGGCTGTTGTTTCTCTTTATAACTGAATAATTTATCATTTTAAAGAATTGTAAAATGAAGATAACACCATATCATGTAGAGGCTTTGAAAATTAAACTTAAAGGTGCAAGAATGCACTAAATGCTAAATAATCTTTAGTTGCCTTGGTAATTTTTTTTTTTTTTTTTTAATTCAATATACTGCCTTTCACTCTGTAGATGAACAAAAGTATTTAAGTTGTCAGATGTTAGTTGACTTTAATTGTAGGTTGCCTTTATTTATTTTTTACTTTTTTACAGTGCATTAAACAAAACATTTTCTGTGATCAAATGTAATTGTGTAATAAAGTCATAAATAATGACAGTAGTCCTCTATACAATTATGAGAGTAGTTACCTCCTCACTATAGATAATATTCATCCTGCCATTCATCCAGGTTATCAGATAGGCTATTTTGTCTGATGTATTGTCACCATCGTGCCACAAGAGGGGGCAGTAAATTAATGTGACAAAATGTAGTAAACATCAAGAATTGTTCAAAAGATTAAAATTCAGTCATTATTTACCCTCATGTTGTTCCAAAACAGACAGTCTCAGTCATCATTATTTTTTTATTGTATAGAAAAAAAGATGCACTGAAAGTGAATGGTGACTGAGGGTGTCAGTTTCTAACATTCTGCCTAATATCTCCACAGGAGAAAGAAAGTATTACAGGTTTGGAAGTAATCCAGCAGTGGTAGAGTTAACTCCCCAAATTACATCACTCTCGCATTCTGTCCATCCACCCCTCCTCCTTAACTCCTTCACCCTCCCCCTTCTCATTGTCTATGAAAAGGAGGGTCTTTCTCTCCCCTGTCCATTCAGCCGCTGGGCAGTGGGACTGTGGTCCAGACCTCACCCTCAAGCCTGTCATTATAATCACTTAGCAGCCACAAAGACCTCCAGCCCTTCACAGCCACTGTGCACAGTTCTAGTAAGGCTTAACACTTCTCACCACTTTGAGATGGAGCTTCTGGGTGCCCGACTGCCCTTCACCCAGTTTCAGGAGGAAAAGTACCAAATGCTGGAGCTGAACCAGCGTCTCGAATCATACTTGGGCCGTGTGAAGCTTCTGGAGGAGGAAAACAAGCTTCTACGAGAGGAGATCCATACTCTCAAGAGCAGCAGGGAACCACCGGGCCAGCGCAAAGCTCAAGAGGAGGCTCTTAGCCAGGCTAGGAGGATGTTGGAGGACGCCTGGAGGAAGAAAGACCATGTGGAACTGGAAGTGGAGAACTTGATGGAGGATATAGAGGTGGTGAGTATTCAAAGACAGAAGGCGAAGAACGCTCAGGCTGAGGCACAGAGAAAACTCATGGAGAGCAGGAAGGAGCTGGAAGAGGAGCGTAGAGCTCAGATTTGGCTTAGGGAGAAGGTTGGCCAACTCGAGAAAGACCTCTTGCTACAGATGCAAGTCCACCAGGAGAACATGGAAACCATGCAGGCCTCTCTGAAACAGACAAAACAAGTCTTGATGGCCCCACAGCCCACTCAAACTGCCACCATCCCAGACCTGGGACAAGAGTACAGTCACAGAGCAACTCAAGCCTGGCAGGAGGCAACCAACAACTATCAGAGACTAGTTGGACGTCTTGAGGAAAGTCTGAACCAGGCCAAAGCCAACATGGCAAAGATTCATCAAGAAAAGAGAGAAAACCAGCATCAAGTTCAGCATCTGGCAATGGAGCTCGAGAGCACTAAGACTAAGAGGCAGATGTTGGAGAAAAATGTAGTGAAGCAGAAAGAAGAGCATAAACAGGAGCTTCAGCATTTTCAGGTAAGAATTTAAACTTATGGACTTTGTTGTTCAACTAATTCAGATTCTGTCTTCATTTACTCCCCTTCATGTTGTTGCAACCTGTAGGATATTTTGAGGAATGTTTAATTTGTTTTTGTCCATGGGATGGAAATCGTTGGGGTCCAAAACAACACTGGACCCTGCTTTCATTTCAGGGACAAAAAGTACTGAGATATTTTTCAAAATATCTACTTTCGTGTTCCACAGAAGACAGAGGGTCATACAGGTTTGGAACAGGACACATTTATTTATCTGGGTTCTTTTAATTTTTTCAATTTTTTTTATTGCAGTTTTCCACTTTAATATATATTTTTGAAGAAAACATGTCTCATGTCTTTGCACAGGCCCAAGTAGATGCTCTTGAGTTGGAGAAAGACAGTCTGGGGCAGCAGATAGATAGCTTGATGGTGGACAGACAAAACTTGCTGCAGGTCAAGATGTCTCTTGGACTGGAGGTGGCCACATACAGGTACCTGTCTTCAATCATCATCAACACCAGCAAAATACAACCTTTCTTTATTATAATCTTCAGAACCATCTTTACATGAAGTAAAACACGCATGTAGCTCTCTCCATTTCCTCCCTATGGGATTCCCCTGCACTGTGGGATTTGTAGTTAATGGAGGCCCAACTAATATGATCATGCATCAGTGGCTCTAAAAAGCATCTCAGGCACCCAGAGAGGGGTAACTTTAGATCAGTCAATCAGAATGGACCCTCTCCGTTTCCCACCCGGCACTGACCCTGATCCATCTGCTTGAAGGAGGGGCAGTGAAACAGGGGGTGGGCAATTCATTCAATAACATCCTTCAGATCTGACCGATTTATGTCTGTCGAGGGCAGACCAAAATAAATTTTGACCAAGCATTTTAGCTGTTGCTCTTTTCATGGTCCTCCATATCATGAAGTTGCATTGGATTAGATGCACAGGTACTTAGGAAGGATAGGGATGGGGGTACTAAATATGTGAAGTTATTCGAAATGTGTACATCATTTTTATTGCATATTGTTACAATATGATGTGCATGTTTCTTTCAAGTCTTTTCGAGTTTTTTAATACATTTGTATGTAATAAAAAAGAAAGATCCACGTTTGTTTTTAAAAAAATTGATTGTGTGATGTTTTTTGTAAATTACAATACATGCATTTGGCAGGATACCTGTTACATTAAGTGTGTGTGTACGTTTGTAAGTTCCAACCCTTGCAGTTGTTCAATACTGCATGCAGGAGGTAAAATGAATTGATGCCAGACCAAATCCTGCAGATGGGCTGACAATGACAAATCTGACATGCTATTTGCATAACAACAGAACTAAGCACAAGACTGCAGCTCAAGAACCTAACTCCATCTCATTTAACCCACCCCTCACATTAAAGAAATTGCTGTGATGCTGACAGATGTTCTGTTGCTTCTTTCCAGAGCTTTGCTGGACAGCGAGGGCCTGAGAATTGACGGACCAACAACAAAAAAGACCAGCTCTGCTTTCTTTTTAGGTAACATTCTTTAAAAAAATAAATAAATAAATAAAATAAAAAATAAAATAAAAAATAAAAAATATATTTTTTATTGTTATTATTGTTTTTACTAAATAGTGATGGCTATTTAGGCAATAGGAAAGTGAAAAAAAATCAGATATTTTTTTTTTATTAATAAATATAACAACTAATAATGGCTCTATAGAATGTGAACAAAATTCAGCCTATATAGATTTTTCATCTGAACACAGATCTCCTTTCCCTAAATACTGCTGTACTCTGAGCTAGTTAAATGATTAGTACTTTGTGACATTGTGTGCTTATTGCATGGTGAGGTATCTGTCTAAGCCTGTAAAACTAGCTTCCTGTGCTAGTCCCATAGGTCACTGTAGCAGATGGCTCCACTTTCCAGTAATGCAGTCCTGGAAAACCATAATGAAGATCAATACATCTCCATTACGGCTCACTCACAGTTCACGACTAGTGTGTATTCTGATAACTCCCCTGGGAGGCAGATCAGGGGTCTATGTCTGTTTGTTTCATACTATCTCCACTATCTTTTTAGCCTGGGGCTTTATCCATCAACCACATTTTTTCCAATAGCATCATAGTTATCAGGGCATGGGACATCAGCCATATTTTGATATTTTGATGCATTACGAGCAGTTTTTTTAAGTGTATCAAAAGCTTACAGCACAACCAGTGTAGTCAGAAATCCTGAAACAATGACTCTAAAGAGTCAGTTCTTTTTAGTAAATCAAACACGTCATACAACATACTATGAGACAAATCAGTGTAGCTACTTTTGAGGAACTGAATTTGTTACTTTTTTATGATCCTATCTCTACATATTATCACCCTCTCTTTTAGATACTCATAAAACTGAAGATGCAATATAATTATTTAAAACACTAAGAGTATTTGGGATTCAGAAAATAGATCTGATGATCTGCCAAAGGTAGATTTGATCAAATAGGTCCCTGTCTGTGTGACAAAGCCTGCCTCATCTTCTTGTTTCTTGTTACAGATGTGCTCTCAAAGCCCACTGGGACCCACCCAGCCTCACAGACTGAGGCTTCCTGCCATGTCAGCAATACTGTGTCTACAAGTCACAGATCAATCACCTCCTCTCGTCCTCTGCTGACCAGTGCGACTCCATCATGGACTCATACACGAGGGACTCCACAAAGAACACCAACCAGAGCCTCAGTGACAGAAAAGACAGAGGTTCATATCTCAGAGGAGACTGAGAAACCTGCTGAGGAGTCTGTGGATCATTTTCAGCAAGAGAATGTCCATGAAGACCTGGCCCTCACAACAGCTCTCCCCAAAACAGCTGCAGAACCAGAACCACAGCTCAAACCAGAAGTTATTGAGATTCAAGAGGAGGACGAATCTAAACAGTCCCAGAAAGATCAGATGGTTGAATCTGAAACTGATGCATCGGCATTGATAAGTGTGTCAGCTGACCAACCAAGTAACTTGTCCCAAACTCCGGAGACAGAAAGCTGGGCTGGTCCATTCACAGATCCTGCAGGGCTTTCAGAAGAAGGGAAGGACGAGGACACTGAAGTGTCTGTTGAAATGGCTCAGATCTCACACGCACCTAAGGTTGCTTGGGAAGAAAATAAACCCGTAGCAGAGGACGAAAAAGATGACGCCTCTGAGATAGATGTAAGATCAGAGAACATCAGTGAAAGCCACACAGATGCATATGGAGATGCGGAGAATGATAATGATACGTTAAAATCTAGCCATATCAGTGTAAACACCAATTTACTCGGTTCATCGTTTCTCGAGCAAGGAACTTTAGATTTGGTGGGTGATTTTGGCTATCATGACGATTTAATGAAGGTAGATGAACAAGACAATGTGAGCAATATTAGTGAGGAGGTAACAGAGCAAAAGGACAGTGAAACTGAGGCAGTGATTAATTCAATCAATGAGTGGGACAGACAGGAAGAAATTGAACCAGAGAATGAGACAAAAGTGATGAGCCCTGACTCTGACGTGGAAGAAGAGGATGAAATGAACATTGATGCTGACACGAAGGATAAAACAGAAGATGAAAATGTGACTGAAAGAGAAGAAGAAGTGATTAAGAGTGATATTTCTGTGCAGGATGAAGGTGCAGATCATCAGGAGAGTTTAGAGAATACCGTACCACCAACTGAGCCCCATTCAGATCAGATAGTAAATGAAGAAGATCCTTTACCTGAGGAATCTGAGGGAGAAGAAGAGAACCAAGGTGAAGACGATGATTCCCCAAACATATCAGCCTCGTGGAGAACCGATCCTGGCGAGTGTGACAGCTACAGTCAGGAGAACACACTAGCAGACACTCGGCCCTTGATTCGTTATAAGTGTGATGAGGAAACAGACGGGAACGTACAAGCCTCGCACCTCATTGGCGAGACCAGTGACAGTGAGGATGAGAAAGAAAGAATGGAAGGAGGCCACTGGAATGAGAGTGCCTCCAAACGCTTCAACACGATGGAGGATCTCACAGAAGAACCAGACATGGAGGTCACTGGAGAAATGATGACAGAAGATGTTGTTTCTAAAGAAGAAGCACTAGATGGTGATAAGGCGTGCCTGATGCTTCATAGTGACTCTGAAGTCCATGAAAGTCTGGACATGGTGGAGAAAGAAAGTTCAAGAATTGAGCTCAAGGGAGACCTGGAAGACGATAGTGATGTTATGACAGAGATGAGGAAAGATGAAGATCATGATGTCAAGGCTTATGAGCAAAACGAGCAACCACAACTGACTGAAACCCAGCATATACACACCGAACAACCTGAGGATGAAACAGTCCATTCATATGAAAGTCAAGAACAAGTTGATACGGACCATCCAATCTCATTCCCTGAAACATCCCAGCAGCTTAAAAGCTCCTTTGAAACTCAATCAGCTCTGACCATGTTCCAAGATACAGCTGCAACCAAAGAACCAGAAGATCTTCTGGAAGTTTCCATGCACACCAACATGGATCTCACAGACAGCCGCTCTTTGGAGAGTGAAATAAACAGTCAGCCAGACAGCATGACATTAGACATTCCCAACTCAGGCCAGGAAGAGGGCAATAGCTCAGAAGATGAGTCTCCAAATGCCAGCCAGTGCTTTCAGAACACAAGCCTTTTAGCAGCAGCTACTATTAATGAGCAGCCATTAACCTTTACTAATGGAGTCTCCAAAGCTGATTCTGTATCTGACGTCATCAGTTTGCCTGAAGAAGTGCTCAGTAAAGAGAAGAACCCTGAAGAACCTAAAGCCCCTCAGACTGATGACTGGGAGAATTCTAACATCTGGGGAAAAAGCATGAATGCTCCAGATGCAGCTGAGATCACACATGCATCAAGTATGGATGAAAACACAGGCGTTTTCCCAGTAAACGAGACTGAGAATTTAGAAATTCCAAATAAAATGCCAATTTTAGCGGAAAACATCTTTGGAAAATTTGAAGAACATCTTGAAAGGACAGTGGAGAGCTTTTCAGAAAAAGTGCTAACGGTGAAGGATTTCGAGAGCAACATTTCAGGAGAGGAGGAGGAATTTCAGTCAAAGGAAAAGAAAAGTGAGATTCATAGCTTTTTCAGCACTAGCATGAAGGAAGATTTCTGGAGTGAGGGAAAAACTGAGATGGCAGCTACTTATGACCCTGCCAAGACTGAAGACTTAAACCAAGCTATGGTCTTCGGAGAGGAGTGGAGAGATATGGAGGGAATGCCAACAGCAAATGGAAGTCCTAAAGAAAAGAGGGACATCCTCAAAGGCCAGGATGAGAGGCATAAAGATGAACAGCCAACGCAAGGCAAGATGGTCCTGTCTGATGATTCTGTTGATGAGGGGGATTCCTGGTCCTCTGGTGATGAGTAACAGCTTTGTCTGATGATGTTTTAGACCATTTAAGACTAAACCAAAAACATAAAAACGTAGTGATATCATTTAAATAGATGGACAGATATATTACTGAGCCAAAATGAAACTTCATGGTGAAAGACAGCAAAAAAATAAAACACCTTCATACATTCACAGAAATTAAACTAGACAAGATTGCTCAGCGCAGTGTGTGTAATTGTACAATGTGATCTCTGTAATGTGTGTTAACAGCCTGGCATAATGTGCCAGCTGTCGTCTCGGGATAAGAAAGCGTTGTACTCCATGACAGCCACGGGCAGAAAGGATTCTTAAAGATTTACTACGAAGCTTTACTTCATGCTTGTTGTTTCTGTACTAATTAGACCAGCTTTTCAATGACCTTCATCTGTCAGTGTTAAAAATAAAATGCTTTTGTGTATTTGCACTGACGTACGTTACAATGGAAAAACAATGTGGATTTAAATTTTCAAAAATTCCTGAAAAAGGAAAAGATTAATAAAAAATAAAATAGCAAATCATTTGCGTTGGTGTTTTCTTTCATTATTATTTTTAAATGTACAATTTTGATCAATAATTGCATGACCACACAACATTTAACACCTTTTCTGTGTTTTAACCATTAATTTAAAGATAGATTTAAAGTTCTAGGTTTTGATTCTTAAAGTTCTCATTTTTATTCATCCAACCGTTTCAGTGAATCAGAACTCCAGTTGAACAGGGTACATTCTCTAACTGTGACAGCGAATCACACTGGGATTTGGAGCCGAGTGCTGGTAACCACACAATACTGGTCTGAGAGAAAGAGGCCACACTAGAAGAAGGAAAGAATAAGGAACAATGAATAATAGATGACATCACCTCCTCATTTCCCTCTGTATGCACACTGGCTCTGTGGTGCCACTGATGGGGGGGTTTAATGGGACAATGGCGGCTATATTGGACAAACACATCGGCACTTTAACCAACACCACTTTGACCAGAACATGCAGTCACTGATGGCATAACATCCTCCATAAAATAAAATAAAAGCTCGTATTCTTCAAAAGGTTAAACCTTCTATTCTTAGTCCAATCAAACAGTTAGTCAGATGACCCACAAATACAAGCAGGATTTACAGGGTCTTTTGTGAGCTAAAACAAAAGTGAGTCAGGGCAGCAGCTGGGAGGTCAGATGCTTCAACACCTGTTTCATATGGAAGAGGACGCCAAACAATCGCCCCTGATGCAACAGCATGCAACTCCATAACCAGCTTATTGAAGTGAAGCTCTGATCCTGTTGAAATGACAGAGGTTGTTATTTAAATCTGATCCCGATGGCATTCACAAGTGTCAATGTAAGAGCTATTTGAGTGGAATGACCACAGAATCCCGAGACCACGGCACTACAAATAAATCTCAATAATCCTGAAATGTGTTCAGAGGCTGAGTGACATTCAGCTCTCTCTGCTTCCTTTACCATCTGTCTGTTATTGATTGCTATTGATTATCAATGTCAGATAGTGAGTGACTGAGCGTTTTAAAGATTAGACAAGACCCCACATTCATCATTATTCTTTTAGCTTCCACATTCTAATGCAAATGCGTGACAAATCATTACTAATACTTGTTCATGCTGTTGTTTCCTCTACCAAAAATTATGTCGCTTTCTGGAGAATGGCGTCATTAATGAACTTTGGTTAGTTCAAGGAATATTACAAAACAAGATGTAAAGTGACAAGTGAAACTGAGTAAACAGGAAAACCTGTATGAATATATATGTATAGCTAAATTAGGAAAACAAAAACTTAAAGAAAAAATGGAAATGTTCTTAATAAACTGCCATTTCTAATGTTGTAAGTAAAACACTGAAATAAATTTGGTAACGAAACAATTTTCAGTAAATTTGACAAATAATTACATTGAGTAAAACATGACATTTTGAAGATGATGACTGAAATATTATTTTCGGTAACACTTTAGTATAGGGACCAATTCTCACTATTACTGTAACAACTAGTTGTTTATTAGTACGCCTTTAGCTGTTTATTAGTACTTATAAAGCACATATTCTGCATGACCATATTCTGCATCCCTAATTCTACCCAATACCTAAACTTAACAACTACCTTAGCTATTAATTATCAGCAAATTAGGAGTTTAATGAGGCAAAAGTTGTAGTTAATGGTTTGTTAATAGCAAGAATTGAAACTTAAAATAAAGTGTGACCATATTTTTTGTAAAACACTTCAATAATCTTGTAGAGCAGGTAAAATGATTAAAAATTGTGATGTTGAAATAAAACAAACCTAAATAATATAATTATAACGTTTCAAAATTGTTTTTATCCATATAATAAATGTATAAGGGCAAACAAATGACCCTTATAAATATAGAATTTAAATAGAAATAAATTACAAAATATACTAGAAAACCAAATAGAAATGAAACCATAAGCTGGTAGCATTTTTTTTATATTTAAATCTAGAAAACATACACCACATTGTAATTTATCCCACTGCCTGAGAGAAGAAAATACCAGCTGATTATAAAGACAAAGATGTTGATCAAACATCTGAGGAATGATTTGGGATATTTTACAATGATATCTCATTGTATTGAGAGATTTCACATTGATTTGCCAATCTGTGCTAGATGCATCCAGATTTGTCTCTTTTGATGAGTAATTCTAGTGGGGTCTGTTTAAGCAATGTGCATTTGTTTGCTTGTTTCATATTCTCATTCCCCAGACAAACAGCAACCTGCTGGAGAGCTGAATCAACTGTTCAACAATGAAACTATTGTAGAGCACAATTACTGTCAATCAATACATAAATTGACATTTACATTGTTAAGGATGACGGGGGTTTTCTGTAGGATGAAATGGTTTTTGTGCATTAGGAAAAATAGGTTGACTTTATCATCCAATAAATGGGGACCTGTTACAAACAGAAGCTCAATGGTTGCACCAGACGCCACGACTGACAAACTCAGCTGACGCTGTGCTCAGATGAACAGAATGTTATTGAGGAATGGTCTGAATTCAATGCCTGCTCCTCCAAAAGACACATGCACAAGACACACTCACACTCAAGGTCAAGTCATTGTGCCTGAATCACCATGATCCGTTGATGAACTATTTGTGGTTTTTATTTCCAGCAACAAACCCAGTGTCTCTATAAGGGGAAACACATTCTAACATAATTAGATCACACCCAAAGTTTTATCTCAAAGCCGTCGAAATTTGGGTTCAAATAAACCTGGGTTAAATTGAACCTGAAGACCTGGATTTCCTCTGAACAAGCAATAATTTAAAATTTAGAATTTTAGCAGCAGTGTTGATGTGAAGTGAAAGGCTGACATCTAGTGGCCAGATATTAAAACGCAACAGCACAAATTTTCATTGACGAGAACTATTACAAAAGAAAAGGCCATAACTGTCCTCGAGTTTCAAAAAGTATGTGAAAATTATATAAATGACGTTTATAATGTTACAGAAAAATTCTATTTCAAATAAATTCTGAATCATGAGAAAAAGTATGAAATATTAAGCAGCTCAACTGTTGTCAACTTTGAACATGACACTGAAAACTGGAGTAGTGCCTGCTGAAAATCCAGGAATAAATTACATTTTAAAATATATTAAAATTGAAAACTTTTTTAAAATTGTAACATTTCACAATATTACTGTTTTTACTGTATTTTTGATCAGTTCAATGTAGCCTGGGTTAGCGTAAGAGGCTTCTTAAAAAATACATATATATTTTTAAAATCCTACCAATGTCAAATTTTAAGTATTTAAAAGTTACATTTTTTTAGGGTCTGTAAGACTTCATTGTTTGAAAGACATCTCTGCTTGCTTTCTTGCTACTGTATGGTTAAAAATGATTACTTGTTTTTCCACATTTGCAGGTAACTTTAGATAAAAGTGTCTAAATGAATATGTAAATATAAATCTAATGAAGGAACAGACAAGACAAACCACAAAGAAACTTGTAAAAGACAGACTCACACTTCTGTGTAGGTCAACTTGTCTATTTAATATATAAAATACAATAAAACATACGCAAAAGGGGAGGGTCATAAAGGACAATGGATACTTTGGTACAATAACAAACACTCTTTTGTAAAAGCAGTATAGAATTTGTAATAACATATCAGTGCATACTTTGTTTATGAAAATATACACAAATTGTATATCATTCTCCGAAAACAACAGAATTTTTTTTTATATAATTTTTTTTTATTTTTTACAACAAAACTCAAAGCAGACTAGCCGAACACAATATATTAGCTATAATTTTTCTTTTTTAAACTTTTTCTTCAATTTCTATTCTAGTTTTGTGTTGTATATTCTTATCGAAATTACATTTCATTTAATTTATAATATGACTCATTCTTTGCTTGTCTGACGCCCATGCATTGTGTCTGATCAGAATAAATTAAATGTGTGGATGTCCCACTTTAACTATGTGTAGATACTATTGTACAATTGACTAAAAATTGCAGCATTGAACTGGTCATTCTATCGAACCTGTTTTATCGCTTCCCTCAATTAGCAATAAGTACTAATATTACTACAACGGTTTTACTTAATAAATCGTGCAATATTAGTAACACCCCTTTGAAGAAAAAAACAAAAAACAACAAAAAAACAACAACAAATAAAACGAAAATATATTTATATAATATTCATATATAATAAAATAAAATTAAAATAGGATGCCTAACCTACACGAAAAAAAAAAAAAAAATGCAGATGCAGAAAATAAAAACCGTCTCTCTAAATTTATCATTATTATTACCATCTGTGATAACCATAATGGTGATGATAATCATCATAACAATTATAATAAAAACAGACAATAAAACTGTCACCAGCACAAATTAACACGAGAAAAAGTATGTGAGAATACAAAGGGAATACGGGGACCAGAGTGAACTATTCACCAGACGATTGTCTTTTCTTTGATTACTCAGATTCCTAATTTTATCACGAGGTCCTTGCGAGAGCTTTTCGAACGTTGTCTTAGCCTTAAAATCAACACAGCCAGAGCTTTGAGGCACCGGACCATCCCAGGCGCATCGCTTTACAGTCACCGGCCTTCTCATCTTACAAACGTACATAGAAATCACTGCATTTGTTCAAAGCTCAGGACACAACAGTCTTTAAGTCAACAGGTGCGCTGCAGAGGCCTTGCTCTGCTATGATGCAGTTCTAGAAAACATCCGCCCAGTAGCTCTAGAACCTCAGTCGATGGGATACGAACGCAGGTCTGTGATGAGTCCCAACAAACGCTTACTCTCCCGGTACTGCATCCATCATGTGTGTGTGCGTGCATGTGTGTGTGAGGAATCTGGTTTAACAAAAGGTGGGTCACCTGTTGAGGTGAAATGAAATGGCTTCTGTCTTCCTCTGTGAGTGAAAGAGTGGGGAAAAAAAGGAGAGAAAGAGAAGATACAAGAGGATGAAGGGAGAGGTAGAGAAGCCGATGACGGACAGTTGAGTCTTACCTTAAATATAAATACACTAACACTTAAAACTCATCTTTTTAGAGGGTAATATGCCATATTTGAAATCATTTTGAACCCCATTTCCCTTTAGCACTATCTTCACTTATTCTGTAATAATTTTTCAAAATCGTCACGGAAACATCCTTCATCTTTGTCACTTAGAGAATACACTAATGCACAGAAAACGATTTGTGTACATAACTGTCACATCTGCAACACGTGTAAAGCCTAATCTAGATTTCAGTACAACATTCTTTTTTCTTTGTTGTCTTTTTCTTTTCTTTTTTACAAAACGTGACATTTCTATTATTGTTTACGGTTAAACGTGTGAAGTGCAATAAGTCAAGATCTCACAAAAAATAATAAACGAAACATCCTTCCCTGAATGCTTTAAACGTCTTATAAGTGAAAGGAGGCTGTATTCCCTTCGAAGCTGTCGGGGAAATCGCTGTTCCTGTTGGGGTGTAAAATGACGGATATATCAGTCAAAGTGGACTGATCGTGTAAATGATAACGCGAGGAAGCATAAATTCCTCACGTGTGTGCCTGAAGGTGTGTGAGCGGACGAGGGGGAAAGATTTTAAAGTGCGCGCCATCAGGATAAAAATGACAGAAAAGAGTCACGCTTAAAAACAGTCAAATCCTCCATCTGCCTCTCCACCTTGCCAACTTACAACACGGTACAGTTTATTTACAGGTAGAGGTTGACAGAGACGGTTCCACTGAGATTACAGCGCTGTTTCAGAAAGACCCAGCAGAATATATGTGAACATACATCGCTATGTACAATCTCAACGCTTCTCACACACACAGCGCTACACGACCTCCATCTCTTTCTTAGCTAAAATGAGCTAGCTGAGATGTGTTTGCCACCAACTCTTTCTCTATACACCTGTTCTGAAACACAGAAATTTTGTAAATACATGATCTCAAAACTCGCCATCCTGAGTTAAACAACAACTCAGATTTTTACTTATTCCTGGAATCTTACAAACAATAATTAAGCATACTCCTCCCATAAAGTTAACTAATTAATCTCTGAAATACACAGCCAGACGAAAACAATAAATAGAGCATAATGTGGCAGACCGCTGCTCACAGTCACACGCAGCAGGCTGATACGTTTCCTGCATGCCTGGATCTCATTAGTACAGATAGATCTACATTTCCATCAACGACACCACATTTACGGTCCACGCGTACGCAGAAAATCGAGGACACGGAGCGACGTTTGTGCTTCGAGCTCCGCCGATAGACACACGCATACGAGTGTGCAAGCGAGGGGACTGGTGCAAGATTACGATACCATGAAAGATGGAAAACGAACATGATCGAGTGGAGTTTTTTGGCTGAATTGTGTTTAGCGATCGAATGAATGAGCACCTCTGTCTCACAGCTGACACACACACGCATGCACACTATGCGTAGTTTCTGCACAGTTAGAAAAACAAAGATAAAGATCCTACTTTAAAGGAACGGGGACGATTCTAAAGGCAGCTGCTCAAGCAGATAGAAAAAAAAAAACATAGAAAGAGGAAAAGCAGGAGAGAAAGAGTCAATCGAGAAGATAAATGGCAAATGCAACCATTCATACAAAAACAAATCAAAAGAGAAATCAGTACAAAAAAGAGATTGACAGGCTCGTCTATGCCACATAACAAGCTGTTTGGACAGAGCGATGCCGCTGAACTCTCATCGGGTCGACGGTAAGGCCTGTAAAAGTTGATCTGAGATCCAGACGGCCTCTCTGAGCAGGGGCGGGGATATCTGAGACGTGACCAAAAGCCCTTCCGGCTCGGTACATCTCTTCAGTCTCATATACGTGAACACGTTTACACCTGGATTGGCAACTGTGTGTGTGAAGATCTAGTGCGTGTGTGATCATATATGCATATTTTATATAAATATATACACACACCAGTAAATATGGGTGTGTCTGAGAGTGAGACAAGAGTGAGAGAGAGACAGAGAGACAGGCGCATGCATGTGTCTAAGTGCGGACTGAGATTGGCTGCTGAAAGCAGGTGCCACTAGGGGTGTGTTTGTGTCGGTGTGTGTGCATGTGTGGGTGAGAGAGCAGCTCTCTCGCTCTCTCCTTCAGCGTTTATGTGACCCAGGTGTCCAGTCTCATGCGTTTCACGTTGGCTGACTCCTGCTGCTCTGCTTGGGCCGGCTGCTCTCCGGAAGCTCGGAGGAGACCCAGGCTGGCGGAGTTGAAATCGGGAGGGCGCGGCTGCCCTCCGTCGTCTCGGTCGCTTCCTTCGTAAGAGCTGCCGTTACTGCTGATGCTGTCGACCGGAGAGCGGCCGGTGGGCTCCAAACGCAGCGGATACTGGGACACAGTTAGGCCTGATATGCCACCTGCTGCCCCGGCGGTGGAACTAGGGGTGCTGCGATCCCGGTTAGGAGACACTGGCTCGGATTTGATGCTGAAGTTGGGGTCAGTGTTAACTGTCAGAGTAGCTCCATGAGAGAGCATTCCCATGGGCCTGCGGTAGAAAGAGAAAGAAGAATAATTAGCATCATTGATATCGCTAATAATACGATGACACCTGATGCATTACAATAACAATTTGACAAACATACGTATGGACAAACAGCAATGCTACCCACAGCTTTAACATCTTTTGCACTACCTCTGAACAGCCACATTTCAGTATACAAAAAATAATAGTACAACAAAGCAGCTATAAAATGAACAGAAGCCAGACAAATTATCTCTGTCATTTAACTCCTGTTAGCCATGCAGTCACAACTTGATCAGCCTCCCTTCACACAACACAACATGCCACATACCCTTAACTGCAGTGAGTGTGTTTGTTTATGTGCCAGTGTAATTAGACAGCAGCCTAATGCACTGTATTTAGTGTATTATTTATGTTGGGATTAGACTTGACTATTCCAGTGATTTTCTGGAAAGAAATTGAAGGTAAAAGGAGGAGAGGAGAAGAGAGGAGAGGAGAGGAGAGGAGAGGAGAGGAGAGGAGAGGAGAGGAGAGAAGAGAAGAGAAGAGAAGAGAAGAGAAGAGAAGAGAAGAGAAGAGAAGAGAAGAGAAGAGAAGAGAAGAGAAGAGGAAATAAAATTGGAAAAGGAAAGAAGATAGTGGAAAGGAAATGGAAGGAAAAGAAATGACAGAAAAAGGAATGGAACTGAAAATAAAAATAAAAGTAAGCAAAAAAGAAAAACAGGCAAGGAAAAAAAAGGAAATGGCAGAAATGGAAAAGGAAAAATAAAGGAAAAGAAAGGACAGATAGGAATATGGATAAGGGTAAATAAAAAAAGGATTGAAAGTGGAAGAGGAAAGAAAATGAAAAAGGAGAAGAAATCAAAAAGGAAAGGGCAAAGGAAAAATGAAATAAAATAAAAGAGTAAAAGAATAAAGAAAACGGAAAAAAGATGAAAAAAGAAATAAATAAAAAAATAAAAAGAGAAGAGAAAAAAGAAAAGCAAAGTAAAAGGGAAACAGGAAAATGGAAAGAAATTTAAAAAAATTAAAAGTACAGGGAAAAGAAAGGAAAGGGAAAGGAAATAAAAGGAAGGAAAGAAATAGAGAAGAAATGGAGAGGAAAAGAAAGAGAGGCATATGGAAGAGTAAAGAAAATGAAAAAAAAATAAAGTAAATGGCAGAGGAAAAGAAAGGAAAGGACAAACAAAAACAACAAAAAGGATGTAAGTGAACTAAAGGAAAGAGAGATAGGACAGCGAGAGAGTGAAACATGGAGGGAGTTTGGTCTTGTGGGTCTGTACAGGTTGATTGATGATGGTGCAGGTGCTGTTTCAGTATGTTCTGATGCAAAACAGAAAGAAAGGCCAACTCAGCAAATCACTGACAAAGACAAAGCCCAGCTTCCTACAGCCAAACAGCCAGAGACTGATAGAGAGAGAAACCAAAGAGAGAGCGGGAGAGTTAGCGCCATTAGCGCATAGAAAACGGCCACAAGACAGACAACAAACAGAGACGGACGGAGAGAGGAAAAGCCAGATACAGTACCAGCTCATCCCTTCCTCCCTGCCCAAGAGTAAGCTGCCCTGAGAGGTCACACTGCAGAGAAAGAGACAGGCGAAACCCAATCTAGCATCTACAATAATCAAAGTCATGTGACAAACACATGTACATCACGGCATTTACTCATCTACAACAGTTGAGGACAGACAGATGTCTATGCACAGTTAACATGGACTGCTCAGCAGGAGAAAGAAACCCAACTGAATGCTTACTTCCAAAAACAGAAGTACATATCCCACCCTCATGCATAGCAGAAAGAGTGAGTCTTCACCCCCGTCCAGTCAGAAAAGGCCTGGCCGCCGAGGTCATGGCGCTCAGAGAGGCATGGCACAAGGGAAAATGATTTGATGGCGTGAGAACAGAAGACAGGGTGGCGGAGCGGCGGGGAGCTCTCATGGCTCCATTAGCATTTATATTAGAAGGAACAGGGAGTCAGGGCCACAGTGGGACATAATGACAGGTTCCTCAGGCATAACGAGAGAGAAATTCATTTGGAATTCATTGTATATTTGCAGAGAACGCAGCAGCTGCTGCCAGGAGAGTGGGAAGTTCTGATAAAGTGGTGTAAGGTTACTGCATTACTGATCAATGAAATCTGCTCATGGCTGTACTGAAGACATGAAAATACTGTTTCAGTCCTGCTAAACCTAATCCCTACAGCATATTTGGAATAATACTTTCTTCTTTGAACCAAGAATAGAGAGGCCACATTATATGGGATGATATTAAAACTACTCTAATGCCCCCTTTAGGTCAGTGACAGAACTTCACAGTTTAAAGGAACACTCCACTTTTTTTGAAAATAGGCTCATTTTACTGCTCATAGGCTCATTCTCCCCTAGGGTTAAACAGTTGAGTTTTACCGTTTTTGAATCCATTCAGCCAATCTCCGGGTCTGGTGGTAGCACTTTTAGCTTAGCTTAGCATAGTTCATTGAATCGGATTAGACCATTAGCATCTCGCTCAAAAATGACCAAAGAGTTTTGATATTTTTCCTATTTAAAGCTTGACTCTTCTGTAGTTACATCGTGTACTAAGACCGACGGAAAATTAAAAGTTGCGATTTTCTAGGCCGATATGGCTAGGAACTATACTCTCATTCCGGTGTAATTATCAAGGAACTGTGCAATGATATTAGGCAGCGCCTGAAAGTAGTCCCCAGCTATATCATAACTAGTTACCTAGCTGGGGACTACTTTCAGGCTCTGCGTAATATCATTGCGCCTGCTGCACCCATGGTACGGCAGCAAAGTTCCTTGATAATTACTTGCAGAACAAAAATATTTTCATTATACGATATGAATGATAACATTATGTAATATATAATAAAGAAACAGCTAGTGACAGAAAAGCTACATTGACCTTGGTTGCAGCTGCACACTTAGACAAGCTATAGAGAATGTCCCATAAGAATGAATTGTGCAGTGAAACTTTCATCATTTGTACTATGACCTGAATCAACGTGTAAATTAATTAACAATAAGCTACTGATGTTTTCATGTTCATTTGGGAATTAATCCAAAGCATGAACTTTTTTTGGTGAATTTTGGTAAACAAATACCACCTGTATCCTCCCTGGAAACAACGTTTTACCATATTACTGTATAATTTCATTACAATTCTGTTTGAAATTATCAAAAGACAGATTAATACATTTAATTTAATGTATTACCCACCATTTCTTTGTAACTTATGAAATTTATGTGAAATATTTCAAGGGGCAGTTCACCCAAAAATGCACCCGTACCCGTACCCGCAAGACCTTTGTTGATCTTCAGAACACAAATTAAGATATTTTTGATGAAATCCGAAAGCTTTCTGACCCTGCTTAGACAGCAATGTAACTACCACGTTCAAGGCCCAGAAAGGTAGTAAGAACATTGTTAAAATAGTCTATGTTACATCAGTGGTTCAACCTTAATTTTATGAAGCTACGAGAATACATTTTGTGCACGTAAAAAAAAAAGAGACTTTATTCAACGATTTCTCTTCCATGTCAGTCTTTGACATAAGTTCACGAGAGTACCACACATGGTAAGGAGCGTGTCAGTTGTGTTGCTGTCTATGCAGGGTCAGAAAGCTCTCAGATTTCATAAAAAATATCTTAATTTGTGTTTCGAAGATGAACAAAGGTCTTACGGGCTTGGAATGACATGAGGATGAGTAATTAACGACATGATTTTCATTTTGGGGTGAGCTATCCCTTTAACTATATTGCCACTAAAATAAAACACTAAACAGTGGATGTATAATGTTCATTATTGTGCATTGCTGTCGATCAAATGATGATCATACAGTAGCTGCAGATAAACTTTTTAAGCTTCGACCTGCTGCTGTGCTGAACAGCCTGGTTTATATAATGTGTGGTGCTTGAGGTGATTCAGAGCAGGATATGCTGGCATGATGAACGTGTGGCCATGCGGCAGGTTACAAACGGATGGACGAATGAACCCCAGAGAGTCCTGACCCACTTGGGAGGACATGATGGAGATGTCTGTCCTACTTTGGAATACTAATCTCTACCTGCTCCGTTATCAGGACATTAAGGCTTCGTTTATTAGAACAGCATTGAATGCTTGTGTAAAGAGCACAGGGCACTGGACAGTAAACAATGAACGAGGAAAAATATAAAAAGACACATATAAAATGCTAAATTTGGATTTAACGATGATGAGATGGTCATCAGCGAGACGACGAAAGCGTGAACATTCTTCAGCACGGTCCGAGACAGTAACCATGACAACAAGGCCATGGCAGGTGACAGACAGGACAGCGGCGTGTAATAGGCTGACACACTGCACCCACAGAATATGACTGGCTGACACAGAGCGCCCATAGGGCCCCATTCACCTGAGATTAGCAGCCAGACCAGAGATGCAGTGAGCCATCTCTCCGTTCTGTTTGTCTGAGCCCCACATGCTGTAAACAAATGAGAGAGAGCACACAAACACACACATACACAGGGCAGGTTAGACCTGCTCCAGAAATCAGCAAATCTGTACTCAGCATTAACAAAAGTGCCCCCTCCCTCTAAGCGAACAGTCACACTAATGAGAGCATAGCACAGCACTAACCCCGCTGTTCACAGGCATTAAAGCCAGACTAGAACACCTCCATGTTCTCCCCCAATGGGGAGCAATGGGGAGGAGAGAACCAGGAAGAAAAAGAGGAACACGTCTGTGTGGGAGACCGAAAGAGTTATTTAGGTCAATCTCTGAGGGAGAATATGCAGGCTTTAGGTTGTGCAATCTACAGATGATCGTTAGCCTCCGCTGTCATTATTTCTTGTTCATGTGATCGCTAATATGAGATCATGACCCGCTGAATACAACTGAAAAAATAAAAAAAACTGAATGAGCGAAATCACACCAAAGTAGATGTATGTGTCGTGCTAATAATGTAGCATACAGCTGCCCTTGACCTGAGCCCCAGGCTATTATGTAATGCATAAAGAGAAAATAGGTAGCGCAGGCTTTCAGCTGTTCTGCCCTGTACATTAAATTCACATCCTGAACATGAAACATCATATTCAGGGCATCTAGATGCCCAGTTTTGAGTCACAGAGTAGTTGGGATGTTCCCTCCATAGCTGATGAAGCAGAGAGACACACAATGCAACTAGATTAAAGTGTTACAGTTATGTGTGGTGGGAAAATTGCAGATTAATAATGTAACAGCGTATGAGCATCTTATTTAGAGAATAACATCCAAAAATTTTGTCTAGGAAAGACACTAGTTAGTGCTAATGCACCTTCTAAAAACTAAATGTTAGTGCAACGTTAAACGGTAACACTTAGGTGCAATTAGTTATCATGAACTGACAATTAACTTTTTTTTTACAGCATTAATTATCTAGGCTGATATTTTAAAGGGATAGTACACCCAAAAATGAAATTTTTTTCATTATTTACTCACCCTCATCACATTCCAAAGAGTGAAGAAATTGTTGAATTAAGTCGTTATTTTTGTTTTCTTTGAGCACTAAAATTAAGGTTGAACCTAGGGCTGGGCGATAATTCGATAACGATAATTATCGTGATATAATTTCCCTCGATAAAACGATATGAAGAGTTCGATAAATGTTCGATATAATGTTTATGCGCCAAAAGTGAAACGAAACAGTGCGAGCTCACTAGAGCAGATGTGTTTAATCGGTCACGCGAGCACTAACAGCGCTATGAGATCCAGTGTGAAGCGCTTGCATTCAGCGATGAACACAAATGTCTCTGTGATTTAAACTAGTTTAAAGTCAAACAGGAGAAACACTGTGTGCAACGAGACAGTCAGAAGGCTTTTCAATCTACACATTTACCATGGATTTACTGTAGTAACACACTGCACCATGGTATTGTGGCAGAAATGTGGGATATTCACATTGAATTTTATTACAAGAGTAATGGTATATATTTATAGTGTATGTATTTGTGATTAAGCTATAGCATGTGTGCATTTATACTGAATGTTTTTAGACTACTGTTTTTCATACAAATAGGCTAACTTACCTAAAAAACATATATATATATTTTTACCACGCTATTGAGGTGCTATATTTGTGGTTTTAACTGTGTTTATCATGATTTAAATGTACGCTACTATGGGAGAACAATGCTTAATTTAAAAACAAACAAACAAACAAACAAAAAAAAAAACACTTGGTCAGAATGAATTTATCCGTTTAAAACTGAGGTTGGTACAATTTTTACAGATGTTTCTGATTTTAAAAATGAATAAAAATTTAGCAAAAATTTGCATCCTAACTCAAGCTACTATCAAATGTGCATTTCTAAGAGACAAAAAACCGATATTATTATTATTAATATTATCAGGCAACCCAAACCTGTTTCTTGATTTGAAACAATACCACTCATTAGAACATGCAGAAACTAAGAAATAAATTTTTCTACTTAGATATTTATTTTAAGGAAAATTAATGGTCTGGTTTCTACAACTTTCACTTTGGAGCAAAATTCTGGCTTTAAACTTGAAAGAAATAAAGATTTGACATTTATCGTGATAATTATCGATATCAACTGATATGAAAAAAATTATCGTGATGTTCTAATGAGTGGTATTGTTTCAAATCAAGAAACAGGTTTGGGTTGCCTGATAATATTAATAATAATAATATCACTTTTTTGTCTCTTAGAAATGCACATTTGATAGTAGCTTGAGTTAGGATGCAAATTTTTATTCATTTTTAAAATCAGAAAATTATCGAGATAATTTTTTTGGCCATATCGCCCAGCCCTAGTTGAACCACTACATGTAACATGGACTATTTTAATGATGAACGTGTCAGTTGCATTACTGCCTATGGAGGTGTCAGAAAGCTCTTGGATTTCATCAGAAAGCTCTTGGATTCAAAATATCTTAATTTGTGTTCCTAAGGTCTTACGGGTTTGGAAGGACATGAGGGTGAGTAATTAATGACAGAATTTTAGGTGAACTATCTCTTTAAATTAATTTATACCTCTTGAACTTCATTTCATTATCCATTAAATTAATTATTAAATGCTGTAAACAAAACATTTGGGGGTGGTAAGATTTAAAAGTTTTTGAAAGAAGTCACTTATTCTTAGCTAAGCTGCTTTTTTAAGTCAGAAATACTGTAAAAACAGAAATATTGTGAAATATAATTGCAATTTAAAATAACTGTTTTCTATTTAATCTATTTTAAAATGTAATTTACGATCCTTCAGAAATCATTTAGCTAATTTGATGCTCAAAAACATTTCTTATTATTAATGTTAAAAACAGTGCTGTTTAATATTTTTGTGGAAACTGATACCTTTTTTGAGGATTTTTGATAAATAGAACAGCATTTATATCTTTTGTAAAATTATAAATGTCTTTACTGTGATCAATTTAATGCATCCTTGCTGAATAATAATATTTAAAATATATACAAATCTTACTGACCCCAAACCTCTAAACTGTATTTTAATCATAATTTCATGTCATCTTTTGCATTAAATATATATAAATATATAACCTAATTGTAAAGGGTTGCCCGCTAACCTTTACAGAATCTATCTAAATGAAGCTTAAGGTAGACTCAGACTAGAGAAGTGTATATCAGCGAAACACTCATCTCTACACTGTAGACAGGAAGTAGATGTGGTGCATGCGGGCTCACACTATGGACATGTGGTTAGTCAAGAACCAGGTGCATGTGTGAGTAGGTGCGAGCAAGAGACAGAGAGTCTGTAAAAGGCATATGACGTACACAAGATTACTGAGGGAGGCCAGAGTTAGCTGCTGTGGTTGTTGCTGCTGCTGCTGAGGCTGTTGCTGGGATACGGATGGCTGCTGCTGTGGTTGTTGGGATACAGATGGCTGCTGCTGCTGTTGCCAAGTGGTCATGTTGCTTGGCAACAGTGCACCCGACGGCGTAAAGGCCTGGAGGGCTGTGAGATCTGCACTTGTTAGCTGGTACTCTGCATGAAAACAAAGACGAACATTTAATGCATCTTCATTTACAGAGTTTACAAATACACAGTTTTCTATTTAAAGCCTCTGATTCCTATAGTTGTGATAATGTGTGCAGGCCTGCAGAGTGACGGATGTCTTGGCTTCTAGCTATGATGTCACTCTCACCTGTGTTGTAGGCGGTTGGCATGGAGAATGGAGTCAGGAGGCTTGGCGTTGCCACGGAAACCACTGGTGTGGTAAGAGGATGGGTCACTTGAGAGGACACTAACCGCTGAGCGTTCTGGAAAGCCAGAGGGACAGAAAAAGAGAGAGATAACATAAGATAAGAAGTACATGAGCTCACTTTCCAGGCAAGGAAAGAATGGACATGAACACCTCTCAATGACTTGTATATGTATGCGTATGAACTAGGGGTGTAACGGTACACAAACATGACATTAAATTAACTTCTAAATTTTACCATTTCTATTTGTTGTTGAAATATATTCATGTACATAGTGACTTTCATAACTTGTTATACATTAAATAATTAAGACATCACTAACAGGTAAAATATAATCAGCATACATTCTAATATTTCACAAAATGCTCTTCCCTAGACTTCATTTCTCTAGCGAACTAACGAGCTGTGGACACTGATGAGTCGACTTGTCTGAGGTAAATGAAATGCTATGTGACATTTTATTTACAAACTGTTTTATTGGTATCTTTCTGCGGTTGAAACACTGATTGAGCGAGTACATGAGGTGTGAGATGTTCATTCATGTTTCTTTCACGTTAAAACTAGTAGTAAAGAGGAAGGGATGATTGCGATCACTCGCGCTCCACGCTGCCATTAGAACTGAGGTGTTTATATAGTGATCTGTATAAATCGGTTATTCAGATCGGGTTATACATACCGAACTGAAAGACTGCGCACCGAACTGAAAGAATGAAACCAAAAGAAAATTTTCAGTACGAATACGTGTACGCCACAACCCTAGTATGAACGCAATCTTAAAATTTCAGACACTTCTGAGGATGAAACATTTCAGACCATTATTGAATGCAATCCTAATAGTAATAATCATTTTAACTAACACAGTCCATATAAACAACATTCACAGCTCCACAGGTAATATATATTTATATAAGTATATAACAGTATAATATAAAATAACATAGAAAAGGATTTATAAGATGCTGCTAAAAATAAAATGAATTTACAAAACAAAACCATCATGTGATGGGGCTGTTGAAAATGTTGGCAAGGCAAATAAAAATGGACTTTCTCATCACACACCAAAAAAAATCCTCATTGTTGAGCCCAGCTTTCAATCATGCAGAAAAAACCCTAAACACTTCACTACAAAACACACAATAATAAAATGGGTAGAGTGTGTCTGCAGGGCAAACCAGTGTCAAACATCTGCATTTAAAGCCCTCAGGCGCTTTGAGAGTCCTCTTGGTTCTACAAGGGCACTTTTTCAGTTAACAGACTCCCATGATTCAGCAGTCATTGGACATTGGTTTGCCCTGCTCATGCACGCACTCACAGATCCAGATGCTGAGATGGCTGAAACACCCTTCCTTCCCACCCCAAACTCAGATGTGCATGCACTACACTTAATGTGTCACTGGACAACAATTATTAGAGGAAAAGACATCAAGAAGTGAAAGAAGGTGGGAGAGAGACAGACAGACAAATTGATCTCTGGAGTGAGGGCTTCTGCTCCGCTGCGCTCCACATTTGATCTAGTGTGTCTGACTCATGTGAGATCAACCCATGCATATGTGCATTTCGCCTTGAGTGTGTGCATTCATTTAAAGCCGTACACAATAATCAGGCAGTCAGCCTGCAACTGAATAAACAGCACACATTTAACTCCAATTCACTGACCACCAATTAGATATATATATGAAAAACACTGTATTCTTCAACACAAATAAATAAATATAAAAAAAATTGAACCAATCAAACTGTTTAATCAGTAAAACTTGATCAGTGAATAATGGCGTGTATAAAAAAGGTGAAGAAAAAATTGTTCAATAAACAACATCCATTAAACGTTGTGAAACCGTTCACAGCACAACAGTCAAAAGAACTGAGCTGTATTCACCTCGCTCACCAACTCCAGCTCTTCATCTGTCTGCGAGGCCAGAAACAAATAGAAAACAGAGATTACAACTCCAACACACACAAGCTCTGTTTTACACCTGGTTTCTTTACCGGTTGATAAGAACACAGCTGGCAGTAGCATTTGTCTCCAGTGACCACTTCTGATCAGATTTCAAGGAAAGAGTCTCAGACTTTATGATTGCATATTACTTACTTTATATATATATATATATATATATATATATATATATATTATAAATACACACACACACATACTAGTCAACATTTGAAGTGGATCCAAACCTATCATCAAAGTAGTCCTAAAACCAAAATGTGTTCTTGTCTTAGGACAACTTTGATGAACTTTTTTGATCCACTTCAAATGTTGACAACTGTGTATGTATATATATATATATATATGTATAATTCATTACATTTATATAGCGCTTTTCTAAGCAGTCTACATTGTCAGGGGGTATTCTCCTCATCCACCACCTGTGCAGCATCCACCTGGATGATGCGACAGCAGCCATAATGCACCAGAACGCCCACCACACACCAGCTTATTGGTGGAGAGGAGACAGTGTGATGAAGCCAATCAGCAGATATGGAGATTGTTAGGAGGCCAAGATGATCAGAGGCCAATGGGCAAATCTGGCCAGGATGCCGAGGTCACACCTCTACTCTTTTTGAAAGACATCCTGGGATTTTTAATGACCACAGAGAGTCAGGACCTCGGTTTAAAGTCTCATCCGAAGGACGGTGCTTTTTACAGTATAGTGTACCTGTCACTATACTGGGGTGTTAGGACTTACACAGACCACGGGGTGAGCACCCCCTGCTGGCCTCACTAACACCTCTTCCAGCAGCAACCTAGTTTTCTCAGGAGGTCTCCCATCCAGGTACTGACCAGGCTCAACCCTGCTTAGCTTCAGTGGGCAACCAGTCTTGGGCTACAGGGTGATATGGCTGCCGACATATATATATATACAGTGGTGGCCAAAACTGTTAGAACACCCGACAGATCTGAAAATATCGAGTTTTTTTGCCTCCAAAACATGGTTTCATTTCATAATATTCATGAAACATGCAGATGTCCACCTTTTGCAGCAATTACAGCAGCACATCTCTCTGGCATAATGTCAATATATTTCCTGAGAGCTTCAACACTAATGTTATCCCATGCCTTCTGCAACTCAAGCCAAAGGCTTTCCTTTGAATGATCTGTCCAGTTTATTTTCCAACTCGCCCAAAATTTGCTCGATGGGGTTGAGGTCTGGACTTTGAGGGGGCCAGTCAATTATTTTCAATGTTCCAGCAGATTCCTTCCATCGCAGGTAGTTCCAGCAATAGTTTGTTTTATGGGTTTTGTAATGGCCAATTCAACAAAAACAACTGAAACCTCTTAAATATGCCAAGTGTTCTAACAATTTTGGCCACCACGGTGTATATATATATATATTTTTTTCCTAATTCTTTTTTTTTCTCGTTTACATTTCCTATTGCTATTATTTTAAAATATAATGTTTTGTTTTTCATTTTTATGACTTAAGTATTAGCTTTAATTAACTCAGTTCTGTCACAAATCCCAGTTTGGCAAAACCTGATGGAATGTGATGTTTAATGCACTTCTTGTTGTTGATATATTATGTTGAAATATTTTTTTTTATTTCATTTTAATAAATATAAATTATAATAATTTATTTTCTTTTCCTTTTAAAGCTACTTGATACCAATAAAGTTTAAAATGTCTAATATACACACAAGTAATATATTGTGGTGACAAAATGTTTCTGACACGTTTACACCTGAATTTAGTACTGGCCACTTGTGATCGGATCAACCCGGATGGATCTTAACACCAGGTGTAAATGGGGTCACACATACACATACACACACAAACACACACACATACTAAGAGCAGTCAGACAGACGTGTATGAATCAGCTCAGTATATCTGACAGCTTTACTTCCCCTTCTCATGGTCCTCGTGAGAAATTCCTCTGTAGCATCACATTGAGAGTTTAGACCTACTCCCATCTCTAACATTAGCCCTCATAAATTGTAACACGGAACAGCTTTGAGATTTGATGATGTTTGGCCCACTGAGGCTCCTGTAGAGTAATGTGGAAGTGCTCACCAGCTGCAAGAGACCCTTGCTGCTCTGGGAGGTGATGACCCGAAGGTCCGGTTTGCGACTGTTCACCATCTGAGTGCTGGGTGGAGGGGGAGATTTAGCCGTCACTACTTTCCCCATGCTGTTGCCGTTGGAGACTGAGAGGAGTCCTGGGGAGGCCCTGGCGCTGACGTAACCATTGGCTATAGAAAGAGAACCAGGAAAACAGAAAAATGTCAACAGAAAGCTGGTATTTTTTCCCAAAAAATCTTGGTTTCTTTCTCATCAACCCTAAGAAACTCTTTTGGATTTTTTGAACACAAAATTCAGATACACGAACGTGATCATATTTTCTGTTTTCTGTAATTTGTATTGATTGGAAAAACACAATAATTACCCACAAGGGAAAATAATCCTATTAGGATCTCCCTCACCATGGCAGATGTGTTTTCTAACACTTCCTGGCACAAACCAAATCCTCTGTTTTTCTGGGATTACAACTCTATTATGTTGTAATTGGAGGATTAATAGTTACTGGTTTTTAGGTTGGAGAACCACATTCTTTTCAGGGAGGAAACGTACACAAAAGCAGACGCACACAGGGAAGGGATCCGGGTATCTATCTGACACCAGTTCATCCTGTTCCTCGACTTTCTTCCCAGCTTGGTTATTGAAATATTTTTTGCTCTATGTTGTTTATGATGTTGTAGCACATGTAATGTTTGATCTGATCTGATAAGTAGTCAAACTCAAGGGCAGTGTTTCCAGAGGAAGGCAGAGTATGTTATGATCTGTGTTTCAGAGAATGGCTGAGAGACAGATAGAGAGAGAGAGAGAAAGCGAGGGAGAGAGAGACTGGGGACTTTCCCAATGTTTTCCCACATTCTGAAACTGAATAACACTATTCTCTCGGCACAACATGAACGTCACTTGCTAGTGCTATGACAACGCACTGATGTCTCAGCTGAACAGAAATATCCAAAATATTTATACTACAAATATTTTTAGCAATGCTATTTTAACATGTGGCTGTAGGGGAGACGAGGTTGGTTGGCAACAAGAGTTGGATGGCACTGGGTATATTTCTGGGTCTTAATAGGGTACCGTCACAATGTAACATACAGCAACATTGTGTAACATCATATCAAGATATCACGACTAAAACCTGTGACAAAACAAAAATGAATTAACATTATTTACATTTAAAAAATATTACAATCTATGTTAGCTAATCAAAGTGGGAACCAATTATATTTTGATATAAGACTTGTAACAAGTTATCTTTTGGCAATTTTTTTGGCTAAATTTATGAAAAGGTGTTTTATTATTATTATAACAATCATAATATACATTATATTTATGAAAAAAGTAAAGTTGGTTTTATATATGTGTACATAATACCATCTTCTTTTTTTTTTACAAATAAAGTTAGCCAGAAGACAATTTATATACAAAAAAAAGTCATAAATGATCAAAACTTTTTTCTTTAAATATTTTTAGATATTAAACTTTTTTTTTTTTTACTCAAGATTGTACATCTTCATTTTTACCTTGCTTGGCCATCTTAATATTTTTAACACCAAAGATATTGAATAAAGTTATGAAAGCTCTGCCAACCAAGCCCAGTCTCCCCTACTGCTTCTAAAATTTGCTATAAGCTGACGCTTTAAAAACTAAACTAAATTAATACACTAAATTAAAAAAAGTGGAGGTGTTCAGTTTATGAATCATTTAGGAGCTCGAGACTGGAGAGACTTTTGCAGTTTGATATTTTATCCTATCTGAGCTCTGGTTACAGGGCAACAACAACTGTGTGTGTGTGTGTGAGCAACAACCGCGTCAGCAGCTCTGAATGGAAAGAGATTGCAAAGGGAGCTGCAATTCCTTGGCAGCAGAGAAGAGACGTGCTCAGCTGTTCTCTGCCCCAGGAAACACAGCTTTAAGTTCAGTCTGGTTTTTAGAGGGGGCTGGGACAGAAACATGTGTATAAACACACTATGAACTTGTGTCAGAAAGTATGCTGGTAAATATCGTGGATATGAGTGTGTATATGTGAGTGTGCTGATTGTGTGAGTAAATAAGTGTGAGTGTTGGTTGTAAGCCCTGGCCTCTACTAATCTCCACTTCAAAAGGTCTGACTGTTTTTTTCTTTTCGTCTCTGTCCATGTCTCTCTTGCTCTCTGTCCCTCTCTCTCATGGGAATGGTAGGAATGCTACATGACGTCAATGCCGACATTCCCAGAGCAACAGCTGAGAATGGAGGGAAGGGAGGGGCAACGGACAGAGAGAGAGAATGAGACCCAAGGAGTGGTAATGGACAGAGAAAAGCAGTTTGTTAAGAGCTTCTTAAAAGTTTCTTAAGAAAAAAATAATTCACTCCACATACACACAAAGCATTTTCCACAAATACGGTGCAGAATATTAAATCATTCAAACTTGTTTTCTTTCTCAATAAATAGACAGTGGAAGGAGGTTCTTTACCTTCAAGAAACGAGAAAAGTACAAATGAAATTTATTTAGTCAAATTAACATTTTTTATATATTTTAGCTTTTGATATATAATATATATATATGTGCTGAGCAACAATTAATCATGATTAATCGCATCCAAAATAAAAGTTTTTGTGTACACAATACATGTATGTGTACCGTGTATATTTATTATGCATATATAAATACACACACATGCATGTATATTTAAGAAAAATATATTGTTTATATATTAAATATATTTATATATAATATAAATTATATGAATCTAAATATACACATGTAAATACTTTCTAAATATATACTGTACGTGTGTCTTATATATATATATATATATAAATAAAATAAATTTACACAGTACACACACTTTTATTATGTACACAAAAACTTTTATTTTGGATCAGATTAATTGTTGCCCAATATACAGGTGCATCTCAATAAATTAGAATGTCGTGGAAAAGTTCATTTATTTCAGTAATTCAACTCAAATTGTGAAACTGAATAAATTCAATGCACACAGACTGAAGTAGTTTAAGTCTTTGGTTCTTTTAATTGTGATGATTTTGGCTCACATTTAACAAAAACCCACCAATTCACTATCTCAACAAATTAGAATACTTCATAAGACCAATAAAAAAAAACATTTCTAGTGAATTGTTGGCCTTCTGGAAAGTATGTTCATTTACTGTATATGTACTCAATACTTGGTAGGGGCTCCTTTTGCTTTAATTACTGCATCAATTCAGCGTGGCATGGAGGTGATCAGTTTGTGGCACTGCTGAGGTGGTATGGAATCCCAGGTTTCTTTGACAGTGGCCTTCAGCTCATCTGCATTTTTTGGTCTCTTGTTTCTCATTTTCCTCTTGACAATACCCCATAGATTCTCTATGGGGCTCAGGTCTGGTGAGTTTGCTGGCCAGTCAAGCACACCAACACCATGGTCATTTAACCAACTTTTGGTGCTTTTGGCAGTGTGAGCAGGTGCCAAATCCTGCTGGAAAATGAAATCATATCTTTAAAAAGCTGGTCAGCAGAAGGAAGCATGAAGTGCTCCAAAATTTCTTGGTAAACGGGTGCAGTGACTTTGGTTTTCAAAAAACACAATGGATCAACACCAGCAGATGACATTGCACCCCAAATCATCACAGACTGTGGAAACTTAACACTGGACTTCAAGCAACTTGGTCTATGAGCTTCTCCACCCTTCCTCCAGACTCTAGGACCTTGGTTTCCAAATGAAATACAAAACTTGCTCTCATCTGAAAAGAGGACTTTGGACCGCCTCTGACGTTGTTTGTGGTTCAGGAGTGGCTTAACAAGAGGAATACGACAACTGTAGCCAAATTCCTTGACACGTCTGTGTGTGGTGGCTCTTGATGCCTTGACCCCAGCCTCAGTCCATTCCTTGTGAAGTTCACCCAAATTCTTGAATCGATTTTGCTTGACAATCCTCATAAGGCTGCGGTTCTCTCGGTTGGTTGTGCATCTTTTTCTTCCACACTTTTTCCTTCCACTCAACTTTCTGTTAACATGCTTGGATACAGCACTCTGTGAACAGCCAGCTTCTTTGGCAATGAATGTTTGTGGCTTACCCTCGATCAGCAGTCTTCCCCATGATTGTGTAGCCTAGTGAACCAAACTGAGAGACCATTTTGAAGGTTCAGGAAACCTTTGCAGGTGTTTTGAGTTGATTAGCTGATTGGCATGTCACCATATTCTAATTTGTTGAGATAGTGAATTGGTGGGTTTTTGTTAAATGTGAGCCAAAATCATCACAATTAAAAGAACCAAAGACTTAAACTACTTCAGTCTGTGTGCACTGAATTTATTTAATACACGAGTTTCACAATTTGAATTGAATTACTGAAATAAATGAACTTTTCCATGACATTCTAATTTATTGAGATGCACCTGTATATATACACACTAAAAGGGCTGCAAATTTAGCCTAAAGGGGCAGAATATTTTTGGACAAAAAATTTGTCATTACTGACAAAAAATTTACCATTTAATTCTTGGTTAAATTTAGGTTTACGTTTAATACTTCACATAACATAAAACCCAGAAATTGGACTCTAACTTTTTAAAAAAAAAAAAACGACAAAATGGCAAAGAACACCAAAATAAGGCATATTCATGGAATGTGCCAAAGAATACACACAATCCCAAGAAATGGGAGGTGTTTTTCCAGTGACTCCACAAGGGCCTTCAGCCTCTTCACTGATTAAATGTTCACATTATAAATGCCCACTTAAAATGTCCATGAGACTCATATGCTCTTTGAAGTTCAGAGGCAGGAGAACCTACAGCTGTCAGGGACTGTCAAGATTGGCTGGGAGGAGAGAAGTGAGAGTGACAGAGGGGGAGGGGAGGGGACGGAGCGTGCTGGTTTAAGCTGGGTATTCAGAATGTCATGAGTGAGATATGACGAACAGCTGAGAGGGGAAGAGGATGGGAAGACAATTATGCAAGGGCACAGAAACAGAAAGGAAAACAGAAAAAAAGCAAACAATAATGTAAGAAAATGAAAGGACGGAGTAGGAAAAATGACGTGTGGTGTTGACCCATAACATTTATGTCACTCGTGCCTCATGGTCCCATGAGGGTGTTTACAGGCATGCTTGAAGAACACAGTGTGAGCTTCAGCTGTCACGAGCAAACAGGTGTGTGAGCATACACTGAATGTGTGATAGCCTGATCACTCGTCCGGACAACCTTCATAGAGCTGCTGTCATTCTCATAATCACAGTCAGATCAGATCTTAACGGATGAGATTGAAAACTCTCACTCCACTCTGCAGGTCTTGAGCGTGCCCTTCGATTTTAAGCAGTTTGACTCAGACTGATGCATTATTCAGGTGAAAATGAAGAGGCATTATCAGGGCCGTCTGGCTGATAGGAGGAAAGACTTACCCACAGGGCTTGGGCACGCTCCGTTTGAATTGTTGAGGTCACCTCCCAAAAGAGCACCTGGAAAAAGGACAGAATAGCTTAGAGGAAGGCTAAAATTTAGAGTCTAGACTATAGACTCTAAATCTAGATCTATAAAGTCAAACAAATCTGGAACTAAACGAAGTTTTTGGACCAAATATAAGGAAATAACATTAGTCTCAGCTGAATTTGATCACAAAAGGTCAGTCAAGACAGACTGCTGTTTACACCTGTCTGAACATGTGTCTTTTGGGGGAGGGGGTCCAGAATTTTAAGGGAGGGTGTCTTATTTAATGACAATATCGATTTATGAATGTGTCACACTGAAGTGTACGTTCAGTGAAGCATTATGCACTTTTATGTATCATATTTTAGATGCATAATGTACATTGTTTTTGTACAGTATATTGTATTATATATATTGTATGCTACCATTCAAAAGTTTAGGGTCAGTAGGATTTTTTCAATGAATAATTTATTTTCAATTAATATCTATCATAAGGACAGTAAAGACCTTTACATTGTTAAAAAGTTTTCTATTTCATATAAATGTTGTTCTTTTGAACTCCCTATTCAATAAAGACATTAAAAATGTATCAAGTTTCCACAATTTTTTTTTTTTTAAACTTTTAATAATAAGAGCACTAACTTCTTGTCAGCATATTAAAATGATTTCTGAAGGATCAGGACTGGAGTAATACCTGCTGAAAATTCAGCTTTGCCAGCACAGGGATAAATTACATTTTTTATTAAAATAGGCAACAGTTATTTAAACTGTAATAACATTTCACAGTATTACTGATTTACTGTATTTTTGATCAAATAAATGCAACCTTTGTGAAAAAGCATTAAAAAAAAAAAAATCATACTGACCCCAAACTTTTGAACGCTCATTGTACATTGTACATACTATTACACAATTGCTCATGTACACTTTTAAACACTGTCTTGTGTATGTTGTACAGCTGTGCCTACAACATTCTCCACCATCCCTGCCTGTTCCATTCTAAAATGATTCGATCAAGCACTTGTTTTTGTTCAAAGCTTTTCCTAGCAGAGATTTCATGCTACGCGAGTCGGGAGTCCTTCGAGTTTTCAAGGATGCATCAGGACACATTAGCGTTTACACTACAAATGCGATGTGTCCCTGACCACCTCCAAAGGAGCTTTGAAAGATCAAATCACAAAGAGATCCAATGAACCTTGTTTACAATTGTATCTCTCAAGATGTTGATACCAGGTGTAAAAAGGATGTTACAACTCAGCCGTTACTGAATTACTGAAATGAAAACTTAACAGAATGAGCTGAAGAATGACTACATGCCATAGGGATGCATTAAAATTTTAGTCAAAACAAAGGTGATAATTATTTCCATGTTATCGCAGATAACTGATAAAGGGCCTTTACTAAAATTCTGTGTTAACATTATACAATAAGCTTCTATTAGCTGACATTGGTTAATGCATTAACCCTCAATGATCAATGTTACAGTATTTTTTTTTTTATCTTTTTTTAATGTTAAAGATGTTAATTGTCATTGGTCCATTAAATAATATAAATACATAACATTTTAGATTTTAATAATCTAATTTTAATTAAATTAAAGTATTTTTCATTGTTAGTTCATATTAACTAATTACTAATGTTAACAAATAGAATTCTATACGATTTTGTCTAATAAAAATTATAAATCCAATTTTAGCTGATATCAAATTTGTAAAATCAGCTAGAAATAATCGTAATAAAAAAGATCTGAACACTATGCCACCACTCCAGAGCAGAGAAGATGAAGGTTTGACAGTCATTTTAATGCATAAATCAGTGGTATGTCTCTGAAACAGCTGCTCCGGGTAATCTGACACCCACAGGGCAACATTATAAGCTCATGTACACAACATGAGTTATTATTTCCTCCTTCCTGCTTTGCTTACTGGTACCCAGCACCATTGATCTGCTCAGGATTTTACCTGCGCTGGCAGGTCTCTGTGGCAGGCCTGGAGACACCGTGTTCCTCTGCAGCTGCTGTTGCTGTGGTGACAGCAGGCGCGGGTCTGTGAGAGTGGAGGTGACGAAGGAAGTGGTGACGAGGCTGCTGGGACTGCTGAATGGCAGAGGGCTCTGACTGGACACCGGCACTGTGACTGGCATGGAGAAAGTGGGCGGTGGCACTGTGGACTGAGAAGCACAGATAGAGAGAGAAACGGTTAGCGGCTTAAACTCGCCCGCCTGCATGTACATCCAGACATGGTCACACACCGGTTTTTAATAGCATGCAGTGACTTGTGCAAACATCTCCAAAGCAGAGCACGTGAAGCTACGAGGTGCAGAGTTAATTTTGTAAGACTTTCGTTAAACTGTTGATGTTTTAGTGCAAATTTTCCAGGCTGGAAATGAAAGGAACAGGAAGTCTTCGCTTCATTTGCATCTAGATTTCACCGAATCATCTGGTGTTTACGGTTTTATTTTAACACTTGTTTTGGAGCCCAGGATTATACTCAATTTTAGTCTGCAACAGTTGTCCTTAAACTGGTAATACGGCTCTAGGGAATAACCCATGGCGCACAGTAGGCTCAGGTGTTTCAAACAAGGGGCATGTGGCCGTGACAACTCCTGAGTCAGCCGATCCTCGTTCTCGTGCTTTGTGAAGCGCAATTAGCCAGCTTCGGAAATCATTGTGGACTCAAACTGTCCAGATGCTCTGATGGAGACCCATTTTCCCATGATCCTTCAGTAAAACCAGGGCCTCTAAATTTAGAATGTGGGCCGCACTAGGCCTCCTGTGTTCTGAGTGGGACCCAGTTTGATAGAGTTAGTCTGGCTCTTCCTCTGTCCTTCTCCCGTTCTCCTCTAGCCTCTCTGTCTGAGCTTCAGCAGAAAAATGTAGTTTGAAGTGCAATGGAAAGGTTCCATGGATGTTAAAGGTTCTACATGGAACTTCATAGATGTCAATAAAGAACCTTTAGTTTTAAGAGTGTAAAGGCCCGTTCACACCAAGGACGATAACTATAAAGACAATGATAAAGACATAGTTCTAAAAATCATTCTCAATATTAAAGAATAGCAGAGTCCACACCACAGCTATAACCATAAAGGCACAGAGAAACAATATCGTTGGAATCGCTTTAAGAACGATTTTTTCCAGCTGATGAACGATAAAAATTATTGACAGCCAATCAGAATCAATCCTGCTATAACGAGCTTGAGAATTTAAAGCGGCAGACGAGCGTGCGCTTAGAATAAACAGACGATATCTTTTGCTGGTGTGGACACTAATATCATTATCTTTATAGTTATCGTTCTTGGTGTGAACGGGGCTTAAGAGTAACAGTGGGGTTTTGACCTTTGATTGACCTTTGATCAGAATTTGGGCTTATGTCCTCTATAACCACTGCTGTTTTCGAAGAAATGACTTCTAATGAGAATATACTGAAGCCAAAGCTGTTTTAAAAGAATATTTCAGGTTAATCTTATCCAAGCTATGGTTCTGGAGGGAGTAACCCGTGTAGTATATCGGCCTGTAGGCGAAACAGCAGCTAAGTTCCAGCACTGCACGCAGGCCAGGCAGGGTGAAGGGAGGGGAGGGTCATTAGTGTGAGACGAGCAGCTGGTTTAAAATATGGAGCACCAAACACACCTCAGCTGAATACATACACCAAGACGGAAAAAAATCTAGTTTTCTAGTCTCCAATGTCTCAGCCAGAAAGTGCAATCTTACACTTCTGAAGTGCCTTCAACAACTGAAGATAAATACAACAGACTCAAGATTATATCAGTCTAGACACAAACAAGTGATAGACAACTGTAATAAGAATGACACTTGGTGCTGAAAGGGAGACTGTGTGACGTTGAGGAAGAGCGTGACCAGTGAAGTGAGAAAGACTGACTGGTTTTGGGAAACAAGTTGGCAAATCATAATCACATGAAGTCCCTTTGGATTGGAGCTCCCGGTGCACATGAGGAATGATCTTTCAGGTCAATTTACTCAATAGATTTAAATGTAATTCAACACAATGCGATCACAAATTTTATATAATATAATATAATATTAAATTTAATTACACAAGCGGAGTGCTGAGCAGATTCTGAACAAAAGTCAGAGCCTGTTTTCACTTGCTACTTGCAACATTGTAAACAACAATATGAAAGGCAAATATATTTGAAATCTGCTAAAAAGTGTTATTAAATTTTAAAGATTACATTTAAGTGAGTGTTAGATACTGCAAATGTAATCTAAATATAAAACAGACAGAAATGGGCCAATTAAATATCTAATATCAACTGATATATACTACCATTCGAAAGTTTGGGTTTTTTAAATGTTTTTGAAAGAATGCTCACCAAGGCTAGATTTATTTGATCAAAAATACAGAAAAACAGTATTTTTGTGAAATAGTATTATTTTTTATTATTTTAAATAACTGCTTTCTATTTGAATATATTTTAAAATCGAATTTATTCCTGTGATGACAAAGCTGAATTTTCAGCAAACAGTGTAGCATAATATTTTCATGGATCCTGATTCATTTTTTAATGCATCCTTGCTAAATAAAAGTATTAATTTCTTTTTGAATTATCCTGCTGACCTCAAACTTTCGAATGGTAGTGTATATCCAATATCAACTGATCTAAAAAAAAAATTATAAAAATAATAATAATCACTGATATAGCACTGATGTATACTGCATTCCTGTTTGGTGCACAATACAGAAATATTAGTTGTCTTTTTTTCTTTTCACTTTAAGTTGAAATTAAAAACAATTTCAGAATAAAAAGCTAATTTAAATTAGTATGTTTTGTAATTTTTTTTTTTATGAAGAAGAAAAAAAAATGATCTCAAGTAAATTTCTTCACAATCCAGCTTTATCCATTGAAACTGCCACCACAGCCAAGTCAGACAGTTAGTGGTGACTATCTAAAAACTCATTACAAACTGATCATTTTCCGGCCTGTTAAGTAGAGCTCGTAGTACACATGCTGCTGGGTGTCCCCAGTGAGAGGGATTAAGGTTTTAGCTTTGCTTCCTCGGGCACTCATGCTGGGATTATGTGGCAGAGAAAGAGAGAGGTGCTGGATGACTCTCTTTGTGCTCCGGCCCGTGAACGCCGCACTGGGCGGAGAACAGGAGGGGGTCGAAGGAGAAGAAAACTGGCCCTTCATCAGGTGACGAAATGCTTTTTGGATGCAGCTACTGAGCAATGTCTAATTTCCATTCCCATTAGCATTTCAGAGGAAAGAGAACGCAACTTACTACACTAATCAGTCTTTGCTGCCCACATCCTGTTGAATCACGTTCACCATGTAAATCATATCAAACTCGTGCCCACGATACACTGAGATAGCGAGCAGCACTTTCTTGTCTCTGTACCTCCTGAGAGGAGATTCCTCATGCAGGGCTCATGCATAAAGCATTCTTGACAGTGCCTTAATGAAAATTATCTTCACCGACGCCTGATTCGAGACCCAGATGAGTCAGAAGTCTATTCCTGGCAAACGCGATACAAGCATCAGTCATCGCAGAAAACAAGAAACAACAGCACGCAGAATCAAGACAGCTATAAATCACGTTTGAAAAAGTGGATTGTGAGGATCAAAAGGATGCAGCCCACACTCGACCTCTCGCCCCCGACTGCCCTCTCTTTGCCCAAGCACACACATTCAGAGGGGATTGAGGGGTGGTGGGAGGGGAATTGGGTGAGAGTTGGCTGCTAGGTGCTCTGTGAGTTGATTGCCGGGCCGGCAGCAGGCTTTGTGAGTTGGTTGGCGGGCCAAAAGCAGGCCTCTTCACACGGGTACTCACTGAAAGCCTATAGCTCTGCATCATTTTATCAAACTCCTCGTCTATCTTTTTGTACTTCTCCTCTGTGCGAGGTGTGAGGGAGAACGGCTCCTCGGGGTCTGGGCTCTCCGAATCCCGGTGCTCTTTCTTGTTCAGAGCCTTGGTTTATTTCCGACCGAGGACAGGAGAGAGAGACAGAGGGGAAGAAAGAGAAGGAGGGAGGTTAGAACGACAAGATAAAGAGGAATACTCACTCCGTAGCGTTTGAAGAGGATGTCCAGCTCCTCGCTCCTGCGGTATTTGTCCTCCTGTAACGGACTTTGGTCGATCGAATCGTCCCCATCTGGCTCTGGACTGTTGCAACCGTTAAAGCCTTTCTTTCTCAACGTCTTAAAGCATTTGGAGTGGGAGAAGAAAAGGAGATTTTTCACATTTAGAAACAGAAATATCAATCAGAGAGAAGCAGCACTGATTTATTAAACCTACAGAGCAACGTGTGACACATAAACCAAGACCACTGTACATCAGCAAAATGTTTCATGAGGGAGTGAAGCGGCTAAATTCGATTTTACACCATGACTTGGAAAACGATGAAACTGCACAGCCCATAGACAACCGTGGGCTGGAAATAAGTTAGACGAGGCTGAAAAAGAGAGAAACTCAGTTTATCGGTTTCAGCCTGAAAACAGCTCGAGTCTTTTTTGAGAAGATTTTCCAAACAAGATTTTCTCTAAGTAGCTTTGATGGGGGTATCGAGGCTGAATGGAAAACAGTTTTCAGCTCTGCCTTCTTCCTTCTCACAGAGGTCATAGTGACATAAAAAGTGTGCAAAGAATGTACCATATTAAACAATGTAATCCAGATCAGCAAAGTAAATTGGACAATTAACACTTTAAATGCTTTTTGTTCTAAAGTTTGGGAGTTCAGTAAGATTGAATGTTTTTGAAAGAAGTCTCTTATGATAAAATACAATAAAAGAGTAATACTGTAAAAAATTATTACAATTTAAAATAATTGCTTTCTATTTTAATATTACTCCAGTCTTCACTGTCACGATTCTTCAGAAATCATTGTAAAATGCTGATTTGTTTCCCGTTTTTTCCCCATGCTTTGAAAAATAGAAAAATAACACCATTTACTTGAAAGAGAAATCTTTTGTAGCATCATAAACTGTCACTTTTAATCAATTTAATGCATCCTTATCAAAGTATTAATCTTTTTAAAAAATATTCCTGAATCTTACTAATCCCAAACTTTTCAACTGTATTATTACATTATATTATATTATAAAATTAATTAACTTGAACTAAAACGCAAGCTGTGAAGCCTAGGGTGTTGTCACACCTCTACAAATACACCTATCCACAAAACGGCATACGATTAAAGGCTTTTTTTGAGGCCACAAATCAAGCACTGAAATAAAACATTTAAAAATAGGGGCTGTTGAAATCCCTAACCCCAAGTACGAGCATTAGCAATTAGCCTTAGCAAGCAATGCTAATAATTTATAGATTTAGAGGATGATTTGATGAATGATGAAAAAAAAAAAAAAAAAATACATAGCAAGCATTTGATCTAGCTCGATCGTTCATACATAACACTCTCTCTCTCTCGCACACACACACACACACAGTGAGGAGTGGGTCAGCTGATCAGCTTGTCTCTGAGTCGGCTCCATCTGTTCACCTGTCCCTGTATTTCTCTGCCTGCTGTCTCTCCTTGATGGGGCGGGTGCTTGTTTGTGTTGCCAAGGGAAGATTCCCCTGCAGAGCTCCGCTGCCTCTGACTGGCTAACCTCGTTCAGTAGCGCCCCTCCCTCTGCAACCGCCTTCCTTCCCTCCCCTCGTACGGTCCCTCTCTCTAGCTTCCCCTTCCTGTCTTTACACCATTTCATCTGTTACCCCTCGACCTTCACTTTCTTTCATCTAATGTTTCTGGATGGTTTTTTACACTGTATCTTTGTGTCTCTTTTCTAATCCAGTAATGCTCTCATTCTTCCACGACTTAGCGAGCTGACTCATTTCTGTCCTCTATTTCCCTCCTCTCTCCATCCCATATCGTCTTTTCAAACTCCCACTTCCTATGTGGGATGGAAGCAAACATTTGAGAGGGACCAAATAAAAGTTTAAGAATCTGCAATTGAAAAAGACATACTGATCTAAAAATGAAGGGTCTACGGCGGTTTATGGTCTTAAAACGTACAAATAACTCTCTCTCGAGTGTGTGCTGATGTCCAACACAGGCAGACTGTAATGTCACCTTCCATTTGCAGCGTGTAAAGCGAAGAAGGCTGCAACCCCCCCCCGGCCATCCCTTGAGAATGCGCTTAAAGCCTCGGCTTCGCCGCAGCCTGCCGGCTTACACAGACGATAGCGTCCAGATACACCCATCTGACAGATTAGCGGCCCCTCTGAACCCTCCACTTCTCCTCCATCTCAGTTCCTCCTTTAAAGGCAGTGTGTCTGCCATTATCAGGCGAGTCTGACTATAACTCATACATGAGGCTAATGGAGTCATTTTAGCAGCTGATCTGGGCTGATAGCCCACGGCTCAGCCCACTGTGGAGGCGGATCTGAGAGAATAAGCTGGAGTACATCATCTCGACATCGAAGAGGGCTTAGCCGATGTCCAGCACACACAGATTTCTGATCTCTTACAGACAGAGGTTAAGATTTCACAGTCATTTCATCTCGACAATCTAACTCCACTGGTCACATTTGATAGAACTGCTGCTATCAGGCACGTCAAAAGTGCTGGTGGTGTCGACTTTGATGTCAAGTCGATACTCAAATTAAATTCAATTCCTTCTGTAGTATTGGTACTATAGACCACTCAATTTAGTACTTAAAAGCTGTCTGGTGACAGGTGGTTACTCCTGAATGCTCATAAATGTGCACTTCCTGGTCAAAATGCCAGCTTGGCATGGCTTCAATGTAAACACAGCAGGTTTCTGCCACTGTCTGTTATGTCATTTATAATAATTAAACTGTAATGCTGATAATAAAAAGAGAAACCACTTACTGTGATTACTTGTTTATTTGTTCTTTATTACTGTGTGTTTGAATAATTACTTAATTTTAAAACTTTAATTAAAACTTTTTAATTTAATTTACTTAACTGACAAATACAGAAATGCTACATTTCATTTTTTAATTTAATTTAGTAATATTTATTGCAATAATAATATTACCTTTTTTAAATAAAGTACTGTTAAATAGCATATTAGTTTTTGATGCGGTCTCAAAATTAACACTTGTTAACATTGTGAAATTTCACTGGTATTGGTTTTCTTAGGAAAACATATTTTCTTAAGAAATATAGATATATGCTATTACTAAATTGATTAGTATTGTATAATATGTAATTTAATATGAATACTGTTTTTATCGATTGTCAGGCCTGGTTTCTATATAAGTGCTCTTCTAAACAGCAGTAGAAATATAATAAATTAATTGTTTAACAACATGAAACACATTTTGGAACAGTGTGAAGGAAAAAGTTCACTAAAAATGAAAACTGTCATTGTTTGCTCTCATGTCATTTCAGATCTGTATGCTTTTATATTTTCAGGGACACACAACTCTTTCTGAAAAGACAGTCTGGACCTTCTCTGTCAAGCTGCAACGAGGGCAAAAGAAAAACTCAGTAATGTGCAATGATGTGACACTGAAATAAATTCTGTATTTACCAAAAATCCTTGCCTTCTAAATGTTATCCTCTATTCTGTATTCATAAAACTTACAAGTAGTTGCACAAGTAGGACTACTTTAATAGTGCTTTATTTGAGGTTGATGCACATGATCACTATTGACTGTCAGTGTTTTGAAAAGCAATGACATGAAGAATCTTCAAAATTTATTTTTTGTTGCAAAAAAAAAAAAAAAGTCATAGATTCAAAACAACAAAAGGGAGAGTAAATGATGACAGATTTTTAATTTTTGAGTAAACTATCCCTTTAAGTGTAAACAAAGACCAAACAGAATATTCAGTAAATCAGCACTTGATTTTATCTAGTGGGATTTGATTGGATTGTGAAAAATGGATTATGAAAATATTAATACTATTATTTTCTCCCCCACATGACCTCAGTTATATCAGCAAAATAAACATTGTTTCAGAAGCAGAGAAAGTTATTACATTTTGATGAAAGATTATCATATTTTTCATTAGAAAGCTGAGAATAGATGAATCACACCAACCATTTATAAAGGAAATTTAAAAAAATATATATTTCATGTTGTTTTTAAGTCCCCACAGCCTCTTCATCTGAGCTGCTTATGGAAAAGGGCAAAGCCTTGTGTTTTTCTTCTTACCACCTCCCTTCAATCCCAACTGATATCTACAGGATCTTCATCCTTAAACACCCACTCTTCATCTCTCTGTCTCTTTCATTCTCCACCTCCCGCTCTCTGTCTCTTTCTCTTTCTCCCTCTCTCTGTCTTTTTCTCCCTCTCTCTGTCTCTCTCCTGATTGGGATCTGCAGTCAAGCAGATTAACAAGCTCTGGCAGAAGAAGCAGGCAGCCCCCATACAATCACACACACACACACACACACACACACACATTAGGCACGTGCAACACGAGGCGAGCGAGATGAGAGCAAAAAGAGAGATATGTAGCAAGAGAGAAGAGGAGAGGCAATGTGCGTACATATGCGTCTGTTCAGTCATGCATCAGTGTGAAAGCATGCCTGCCTGAATATGTGTGTGTGTACAGTGAGCTGTAGGGTGAATGAGGGTTTTTATCTGGGTGACTGAAAGCCACTTGATCATTTATAAACAGTGAATCTCCCTTACTTCATTGAATTGTCTCTGATTGCCTGCCTGTCTGTTTCTTTTTGGTCTCTGAAAGTCAAATAACCAGGTAAAGCAGAGAAGACATGGACATGAGCTACAGGAAGAGTCTTCTGAACGGTACTGCCCCCAAAAACATCAGGCCAAACATTGGGAACTCTGCACCAGGTCTGCCTCTACTGTCACTCTGCCTCTCAATATTACATGAGACAGCCTTCAGCCTTTACACACACAAAGCAGCTCAGTCAGGCTTGAGCTGATGTGGCCCACAGCGGCCTAACACCCTCACCACAGTGCATGCACGCATACACACACACATACACATATACACTCACACTCACTCTCTTAAGAGATTTCTGCAGCTGCAACCAACAGGAAACATGCACCTGTACCACTGGGGGCTTCTGCAAAAGAGTCATCAGTTTCTCAACATCACACACTCTACATAAGTATTCACCCTCTGATGATTGCATTTGAAACTGCATGGAATGGCCACCTAATGTTGAAATAAACACTGCTTTTTCTGTACACACACACACACACACACACACACACACTTGATGTCTTAAAGGAACAGTTCAACCAAAAATTACAATTCTGTCATTATTTACCCACTATCATGTAGTTCCTATAATATTATATTTGTTCATAGTTCACAGTGAACAAGTTCATAGCAATGACAAATTGGACAAAAAAGCACCACAAAATTGGTTCATACGACTTGCACACTACATCCCGGATCTTCTTAAGCCATGATAGTTTTGAGTGAGTAAAAGACCCAAATTTAAGTTGTTATTCACTGATAATCTTTCCCTCTAGTAAGCCCAAGAACCAAAGCAACCAAATCATTGATCCATTGAGTTGAACGTGAGTACCAGTTCAACCAACAAATCATTCTTTTGAGCTGGTTCTTTTCAATTAAACGCATGATCAAGTTGCACTGAATGATTCATTTTGGAAAACAGCTGCATTAAAGTGCATCAAGACAAGAAAACAAAACAAAACATGAGTTTGGAATACTATGAGAGTGAGTAATTAATGACAGAATTTTTTTTTTTACTTTGGACTCTCTTTTTAATTCGGGCAGTATTTCAACTATACTATCTGAGACACTCTTTAACTCTTCCACTGAGGTTATATGATAGTTTTGTGTCAGTAAAAGACCTAAATTTAAGTTGTTATTCACTGATAATCTTGCTTTCCAGTAAGCTAGTAAATGAAGAATCCAATTCATAAATTGCACTGAACTACACATTATGGGAAACAGCTGCATTAGGGTGCATAAGAATGTAAAAAAAAGCAACATATAGAATTTTCATTTTTGAGTGAATTATCCTTTTAATTCAAGTGGAGTTTCAGCTATACTATCTGAGACACTCTTCCGCTGCTGCTGTTCTTTCCATGTTAATGTTACGTGCCCCAGAACAACATGCCACACACACGCAGTCGCAATCTTGTTTTGGACGGGACGGACACCGGATGGGCACCGTATGTGTGTTTGTGTGTAAGCCACTTTTTCCTCTCTGGCCAAAGGCAGGAGGTGGTAGAGGGTGCAGCTGTCCCTACCTCTCCTGTCCCACCATCGTCCAGGCAGTTAGCCAGCAGCATATAGAGATCCACGAGCCTCTGAACCACCCTTCATGCTCTCTTGATGTGCACACACACACTTTCTCTCACACATGCGCCTGGCCTCCCTATGGGTGAGTGTTTAGCTATGCAAATGCCTTGCCATTTCTTGAAGAAATTGCAATGTTGTGGACTTACATTGTCACTATGGTATAACCAAGGTATTATGGAGATGGTAACATGGTAATACTATAATATTCCTAGAAGTACCATGTAAATTAAGTCAAATTCTCATGGTATTATCATGGTCTAAATCCATAATGAAGGTTCACTATGTAATGAAGTGACAAATTTAGCTTTGGTTATAGTATTCGATAAAGGTCAAAATAAACGAGGAGAAGCTTCATGAAAAAAAGTCATCGCAATTACAGACATTCCTATTTGGATGGGATCTTTCTCAGAGGACTCGCGTGTTAGCCGGAAAACAGTAGGTAATTTGTTCTGTGATTTTAACAAGGTTTCTGTGAGGAAAAACACACAAATTTACCTGGCCTCCTCAGGGAAAACTAGTCCCGACCAAATAGGGCTATTGACTGAACTACTGCAACCAAATTAACACGGTTCACCAAAGACAGGAAGGAAGGAATGAAGAGAAGAAGCAAACAAATAAAGGACAAATGAGACCAACAAACAAACAAAACAATTTCCTGCCACCTGAAACTGGGAGGATTCATGGTGGGCTTGTATGTCTGTGTTACCTCGATGATGTCTGCGTTGGTCCTGCTTTCATGCGGCTCATTGTACTCGGTGTATTTGAGGAGCACTTTGTCCATGTCGGTGCTGGCATACTGGAAGAGCTTGTTTGAGTGATTGAAAATAATGAGGGCAATCTCGCAGTCACACAACACACTGAGCTCATAAGCCTTCTTCATCAGACCAAACTTCCGTTTGGTGAAGGTCACCTGTGGATAGAAGGAGAAAGATTCGGTTAGACAGGGAGAAAAAGATGATGATTGAGATGAAGGATGAGAACTGAAAACTATACCTGTGTTAACAAAAAAAGAAGATACTAAACTTATAGTCCACCTAAAACAACCAATTACATGCATTTATGTTGTTCCAAACATATACTGAAGACATATTTAAGACATTATTCACTAACAATCTTGATGTGCACTAGCTGAGAGAAGTAGTGATGTACTATTCATGAACAAATAAATGTTTTGATTTTGATCTTTAAAATGAGTCAGATAAACCATATCCACAATTCAGGCTTGTTTAGAGTTCACTTTGCCGTTAAAAATGACGTTTAACATTAAATGTCATTAAATATAAAAAAGAGAAAGACTAGGTTAGGCAGGGATGAGTGCAGAGATGGGAACTGAGAACTTTGAAGAGATATTGGTCTTATTTTATGGATGTTAGATAACTTTGGTCAAAATTTGCACTGAGTACTTGTATGATATTTCTATGGTGTTTTTGTGTTGTTTTCAAAGCTTGAAAGCTCCAGTCCAGTCTATTCATTGTGATACCAAGGTGAAAAAAATGAACCAACTACATTCTTCAAAACATCTTCTTTTGTAATTCAACAGAAGACAAGAAAGTCAAAAGTCTAGAACCAAATGAGGCTGAAAAAATAAAGACAGGATTTTTAAAGTGTTTCGTGAATCACTCCTATAGGAATTTTTTGCAGTGCACAGAGGTCGACTCAGGATTAGCCACCGAAGAGCCGATTTTTCTCTCTCAAAACTGACCAAACTGCTTTCTACTGCTTTCTTGCTCTCTGCTAGCAAAAATGCCACCTCTAGACAGAAACTTTTTCTGCTCAAACCCAGGACTCCTTAACCTTAAGAGCTCGACAGTGTTAGGAGACAGTGATTGCATCTCTGTAAATAAAAGCCCTTTTCCATTAGGTGAAAGAATCTCCTCCACCTCAACAATCAGAGAGCTGATGTTCCTTCTCTCCACACCAGCACCAGGATAAACACCAGCAACATAATTGCCATCGAAAATAGAAATCGCAGGTAACCAATGGCAACAGAAGAACACAACTTTCTCATTGTGAAGAATGTTGAGAGGCAGCGACCTGACTTCTTTCCGCACCTCTCTCGATCCAATTAACCTCAGGGCCGAATGCTTACCTACTGACCTTTACCGCACACGCGGACTCTAGCTCGCTCTCTCACCTGCTGCCGTCTGTCAGTTCTGGATACCTCTGTTCTTCTACACCTCTCCTATATACTTGCCTCGACGCTGGAGTTTGGTAATTAAAAAGCACATTTTATTGCAGCAAAGACTGTAGTTCATGTCCTCTTCTCAAACTCTTTAATTCTTTAATTGCCCAAATGCCTTTTACACCACAGGAAGGTCGGAAGGACAAGATGAGCAAAGCAAAATAATTTTCCGGAAGAAATCTCAATTAAAAGTGATATTTAATACAAAATGAAGCCTAATCTGGGTCAAACAAACTACAAGACTTTTTTTGTAACTTTGTTAAAAATATGATTAGTCAGGCACACCTGAGGGAGACAGAGAGCGCTGACACAGCGAAGCAGGCTAAGGTTGAGTATGCACACCTGCTCCGGTCAGAGTGACTACACCTATCAGCACAACTGTGACCAGAAAAACATTTCCCACACATTCTCATCAACATGGAGGGAAAGATTACACACTAGTGAGTAGAACTTCTATCTCCAAACTAAACACACACACTAGTGAGTAGAACTTCTAACTCCAAACTAAACACAATGAATTACTTTAAGCTTTCAATAGGATTCTGTTATGAAGTTTGTGATTTAATGGGTTTTATATGACAGGGTTACCTGTTGGAACATGGGGAGCAGAGAGAACATAAATAAAGCTTAGGTGAACACCACTTAGGTGGATATAACAAAACAGCAAAAATTAACACTCATCTAAACAAAACTCAAACATTGCAGTGCTTGTATAGTTATCGAAAACTAAAATGAAAAGTACATGAAAATTAATATATACATATATTTGCAAAACTGAAACTAAACTAAACTTACATTTTCATGACTCTATATGAAGAATTTCATAATTAAATACCACAAAAATACCACATATTAATTTCAGGTTATGATAAATTAAGGGTGTGTTCACACTTGTCATGTTTGATTCGATTAAAATGAACTCTGGTGCGATTGGCCTGTTAGCGCAGTTCATTTGACTAAGTGTGAATGCTGCCATCCGAACCCTGATGCACACCAAACAAGCAGACCGAGACCACAAAAAAAAAATGGGTCTTGGTCTGCTTCCAAACAAACTCTGGCGTGGTTCAAATGAAATGTGAAAGCAACACAGACCAAATACTTCTAAACGAACCAAAAACAGGATGTAATGACAAGAAGAGTCGCTATGTGACATGATTTGACGATGCGGAACGAGCGGTGTATCCAAAACAAAATGAGCAGAGGTCAAACGTGGAGCAACGATGAGGTAAAGTGCCTTTTATGAGCTCTTCGTGAGTTCGCCAGTGGTAAAAATATAAAATCATATGTACATGCAACAATGAGCGTGCTTAGTCCAGCAGATGGCATTAAGGCTGTTTCACAATGAGCGTGATGCGAAAAAGCGAGGTGAATCGCCGACGAACGTTGCTTTCACCCCGAGCACAAAACGATCGATCACCTTCTGCTAATTCACGCCTGCACGCTAGGTGGCACCGACCAGCAATGCATTTTTCCTCAGATATGTATCTCGTATATGGATTTAACATCATGAGCTGCTCAATATACAGCATTAAATTAAGATAAATAAAGTTTGGTTCTACACCAGAAACACAAACTTTTCTATAATGCTTACAAGAATACATCCTAAATTAAAGGTACAATTAGCATCGAGCTACACTTGAAAATGAATGTATTAATGTATTTGCTTAAAACCCACTTTAAACCATCATCGAGTGCTTGTAATAACTTCCGATTGTGATCTATAGTTGACTTTGATTCTATAATAGGCAGACATTCACTCTTTGTATGTTTAATAATGCTACACTGCTTAAAATGTCATAAACATCCTTTATTGTTATAAAAATGCCATGAGCTGCATACAAAACACATACAGAAAATATATTGTCATAATCAAATGTCTATTTGCTTTCATATTTTATGTGTAGAAACATGTTTCACTCGATTTTTTTAATACGGAAGATCTAGAGAGTGAACGCGCTCTGACTCTGAAAGTCCTCTACTTCAGTGTTTTTATGCTCAATACAGACTTCTGAGCTTTTAGCGCCACCGTGTTGACCTTTTGGGTGACAGCAGTTGCTCTGGCCACGTGATGTAATCCTCAAATCTTATTGGATGGCCCGTGTTTTCGCTTTGCGAAACTGAAAAGATTTGTTGGACTGGTTCGAAAAAAAAACATCCACATTTTCGATGCGCGAAAGTTCGTGGTCTATGTGGAAGCATCCATAGGAATCTGTTGTTTTATTCCAGCGTGTCATCGTGTCCGACATTCATTTCGCTTTTTCACGCTCAGTGTGGAAAGGCCTTTAGGTATAGTCGGCTTAAAGTGGCGCTGAGCAGACTGATCGGTGAATGGGTACTTTGATGTCATATACCGATCAGTCTGCGCAGCGCCGCTTTAAGTCAAACACACTTATTAATTGGAATGTTCGGTATGCTCCATCACCAAATACACGTCATTCAACCCGACCAATCAGGTTGTGAACGTATGACTATGCCTTTAGGTTCGGTATCTTTAGGTTCACTGTTAAAAATGCCAGTGCTAAGCGGACCAGGACCAAATGTATTGTTTGTTTTTTTGGTCAGGACCAAACGAACCAAGAAAACAGAACTGCAAGTGTGAAGGCACCTTAAATTGCGTTTAATTTAAATTACATTTCAAAAACATGAAATGCCACAGGATGACACTAGATAGCCCTGTGAAATGTAATGTAGTTAAAAATTTAATTTATATTAGGTATTAATATATTACCTTTGGCAGCCCTAAAATACTACAACTAAAACAAGTAAAACTCAATGTATCTATAGACTAAAACAAACTTGTGATGCATGACATTAGAATTTTCACAGATGATAATTTTCTTGTTATGGCTAAAAACTATAATCACTGGCCACTGTTACATTTCTATTTTGTCAAAATAAATTAAAAATAAAGATTATCAATTAGGTTTAAATGTTACAAGTGAATTTACGTATCATAACATCATAACATACTGTATAAAAACAGATATTTGATTTTCTAAAAGTTACATGATAATTATGTATCCAATACAGTCTGTAAAATACACTGATGAATTAATTAAAAAAAAATATTAGCCAATAACCAATATGGTACCAATATTCTGAATAAAACTAATACTAAAACTCAAAGAAACTAAAAGGTAGCTGTTATGTTTAAAAATGAATGAAAACCAAACAAAATCCTGCTGCATCAGTTGAGCCAGAAATTGAAAAACCTCACCACTCAAACAAACAGCAATGCTTTGAAAGCACTGGTGTTTACACCCTAAGGGAAGACAACCTATGAGTAGTTAACTTGTAGTTGTCTCTGCTTATTAAACCGGGATAGGAAAAAGTACTTACACACTTCAAAATCCACACTTCAACAATAAATCAACAGAAACTTTGCATTGGAGGAGTAAGATTTGATTTTGCCTCACACTGTTTGTCTTGAACAAGATGTCTAAATTACAGATGCAACTTAACGCAACTCACAAAAGTCAGAATTAATAAGAAAGATTTCTGTTAAAATGGCAATAATATCTTTCAGGCTCTCCTGAGTATATTCGGTGCGTTTTATTCAGAAAAAGCTCCCAAAATGAATTATTTTCAGTTACGCATTTAAAGCTGAGAAGTCTCTTATGTTGAACTAAGAACACTGCCACTGCAGACAGTCAGGCTTTGCACTCACCTGTCTGTTACGCTCGTCTGTGATTCGCTGAATCTGGATCTTTTTCCTCCCCATGGCTGCTGTGATTGGCTGAGCAGGGGTGGGGGCAAGGTTGGGGGTGTGGTGAGGTAAGAGGAGAAAATTTCTCGAGGCAGTCACAGGAGCACAAACAGCGACTAGTCGCCTCGGTGTATGAAGATGTGTGTGTGTGAGAGAGTCTCTCTCTCTCTCTCTCTCTCTCTCTCTCTCTCTCTCTCTCTCCGTATGCCACCTGTCTGTGGCAGCTGGACTCACCCGTCTTCCTCCACTGATAAAAAAAGGAAGGAGGGAAGGAAGAAAGAAAATATGTGGCCTCCTGGTAGGGCCTTCAGATCATTATCTTTTCAGGGTGCATGTCATCCGACAGGTGTCTTTTCTGATATCCAAACCCCCCTGGAAAAATCTGGTGATGAAGATGAAGATGGTCTTGTGATGAATTCTGTGAAAGAAAAGAGAGACCAGAATTTAAAATTAAAACTGATTTAACAGCAAAATACTAGGGTAGTCAATCAACTGAAACATTTTTTAATGGGGGGGAATCACAAATAAATTGCAATATTACATGCATCAACATCAAAGTAATTGAAAAAAGACAGAAAAACAGACAAATGGGCTTCTTACATTACAGTAAAATCGTTTGATATTTGTTAAATATACTAAATAATTTTATCACATATGCTGGTTAACTCATGAAATGAATTGCAATGAATCACATATACACAAACATTTCACAATTTAGAGTGGGTAAGATTCTTTTTATGTTTTTGAAATAATAGTATGCTCACCAAGGCTACATTTATTTTTAATTAATGTTGCAGTAAACATTGTGAAATATTTGTAAAATGTAAAACTATTTAATATATTTTCAAATGTAATTTTTATTTCTGACCAAGCTGAATTTTCATCATTCATTACTCCAGTCTTGAGTGTCACATGATCTTTCAGAAATCATTATATGCTCCAAAAATAAAAGTGCTTTTTATTATCAATGTTGCGAACAGTTGTGCTGCCTACATTTTTTTTAAACTTATTTACATTTTTACATTTTTTTTCTTTTAATGACTAGAAAGTTCAAAAGAACAGCATTTATTTAAAATAGATTTCTTTCATAACTGTAAATATCTTAACGGTCACTTTTGATCAATTCAATGTATCCTTGCTGAATAAAAATATTCCTTTTTCAAAAAATTTAAATATCTTACTGACCCCAAATTGTGAACAGTAGTGTGCATCAATATTTACAATACTTTACATAATTAATTGTGCCAATTTAACAGCCCAACAAACTACAACAGAATTTCAATTACATGCTCTGCTACCCACTTCTGTAATTTTATGTGGAAAAAAAAATCTTGATTAAAGATTATTATTCCTAATCATTTTTCTCAATAATTTCGAACACAAAGCCTTTACCGGTGAGCCTGTCAAATAATCTGCGGTCTGTGATTATTGTGTCACCTACTCACTCACCCCTATATTTAAGCAAATGAAGGGGGAAATTTCAAGCCTCCAAACTTTAGGGTTCCAACACTTTCTTGTCAGTAAATTTCCATTATTTTTCCAAGATTTTTACAAATCCATTTATAAAGATTAGACTCCCAACTAGTAATTTCTAGCTTATCAAATAATTCAAAACTAATCATAAACTAGAATAACATGATGTTTTAAGATGTTGTCAATTTCTTTTTCAAGCATGGAAATCACACTTTTGAAATTTCCTGATATTGCTAGGTTTCAGGACCATGATGGGAACCCTTAAGCTTTTAAAGAGCTGCCTGAACAGAATAAACAAACCTCACCTCAACCACAGCTGCGTTTCCCCTAAACAACATGACATCCACATATACGACTGGGCAGAGCCCCTTTCTGCAGCCTGACAGAACCTGATTATGTGTTCTCGTTCACAAACCGCTGACGCCGATGTCGCTTACAGACCTAAAGCATCTTCACCTGCAGGGAAACACCTGCTGAAGTGTCTCTGTGCTTGAGTGTGTCATCCAGCAGCACTCACAGTGTTCTCTCACTAACAAGTCTCCCTTTTAGCTGTTTAGTCAACATGGATATTTTAGCCGCATTTGAAGGTTAAGTGAATTTTTCACTTTATAATAATAAAAAGCCATGTTGAAACAAACAGTGAGAACAGATGCCTGGGAGCGAGATGGCACAAGTGTATGAATGAATGGCTGCATGAATGGATTTACTGCAGCCTAAGAACTGTCATTTGGGCCAGGATAATTTTAAAACATGCTATTATTATCTCTGCCTTCGATTAAAGAACAACCAAGGGCTTAAAACAGAATTCTATATATCCAGACTGTACACACTCACGCTCACACATCCCCACATGACTGCTGACACAAGCTGACTCCCTGATCAGGGAAGCCTGCAAACTTCCTCATTTCCTCTTTTCAGGTCAAAATGCACAAGCTCAGAGACAATCTTAAGAGACTTCGACCAGTTCAAATTACAAGTTCTTACTTCCTTGCCACTTTCCTTGCAATAAAAAGCAACAAATAGCCCAAATTTTCCCTTGAAGTCGAGACTTGACATGAATTCTAGGCCTCTTGGAGAAAGCACACAATTAATAAGTGTAGTTCAGAGTTATTGCTGAGTAGAAGCATATTAAAGACTGTAAAAAGGATGATTGGAAAAGCTCTTCCTCCTTGTTCCTGCAAAACAAATTCCTTCTGGTGAAGTAAACACTTTCAAAGTGTTGTGGTTTGTTTGAGCCAACGGACATGTCAAAATTACATCATAGCAATCCTGATAGGCTGATGGCACCGTGAGAACGCAAAAGTATCAACTCTTCTAGGCTATTTTTTTCTTCTGAGAAGCAGGCAGGAAATATATTTCCCATAACAGGCGTTTAAGCTTAAGAAAACAGAACAAAACAAATGAGATTTTTGCCAAATAAAAAAACTGCCATATAATTGTGTGGTTATGGGATCAGTTTTGATTGGTGGTCACAAACAATCTAGCGAAAAGTTCAAACGTTCAAGTCGGGCCAGAAAATTCTGTATATGCATACGATCGGAACTCTACTCCCATACTAATGAATGACTTCTGGTCTGTCATTAATTAAAGACTGAAAAGAATCTTAAGAAACAAAAGCCGTTCACTATGTTAACTTCAGTGTTCTCCTTTCATAAAAAAACAACTGAGAAAGACATCTACGACTACAAACTCACTGTCACTTTTTGTTTGTTCTAGCATCAAAGCGACAGAAAAGGTCAGAATACAGTTGCTCAAATACTCTTATACACAATCCAAGCTGCTGGGCATGACAAAAAAATCCCTGTCACAAGCTTCATCACTTTTTTCACAGTAAAACATTGAGTGTTTACGTGAGTTTTCTAACTACAAATGGAGAGGATGTGTCGACAGGAAAGGTTTCCTCAGCCGGCCGTCAGCAGCACAGGCTTGAGTTCAAAGTGACTCGGAGTGCGTTTGTGTGTTTTGGTCTGTGGGGCCAATACATGAGAAGACTTCTTTATCTGCAATGAGAGTCAGAGTTTGACCTTTCACCCTGTGAGCGCTGAGAGGGGCTAATTCCCAGCTCTGATCTCAGTTGCTTCACAAGGGACCTGGAAAGTGTCCTCAGATTGCGGTTCCTCACAGTCAGACTCTCTAACCATAGAGAGCTCATAAAGTACTGCTTGATAATGCTGAAACTTGATAATGTTATTCAAACTGGGGGCTGCAAAGAGGATATTATTGGGAAAAAAATTATTTGTTAATTTAGTATATATTAACTATTTAATATAACTATATATTTTTAGAAGTGATCAAATCATTTTTATATTATTGTATAAAACTAAAGTATTAATTAAAAATAAATTGAATAAAAAAAATGATTAGAATATTTCATTATATTGACAACATTATGTTTGAAATATCAAATATGCATATAATTTTGTGAAGAAAGAAAGAATGACTAAACTAATTATTGCATTTTAGCAGGAAAATAAGAGTAGTGTTTGCCCATGCAACACTTGCACCACAAATGCCATGGTGTTAGGGTGTTCTGTATGGTTTTTAGCACATTTTATGCGGTTGCTAAAATGTGCTTGAAGTCAAAAGAGTCCAGATACTGTAAGGGTTCCTCTGTCAATGTGAAAAGTTTTTTTTATTTTTTTATGCAGTTTATCCTCTGGCAGGTGAAAATTGCAAGTCTCACTGCTGAGAAAAATAACAGTACACAGTTTGTAGAACAAACGGTATGGGACAGGTTACATGGCAAAGTTGGGGAACTCTGGGGTTTGTTTAGATCTCTGACCTTAAGGGTTAGCAAGCACCGCAATTAAACAATAAAGAAAAAACAAAGAAGGTTACTGATAATACGCGGTTCCTTTCCGGTTTCTCTACTAGGGGAACCCCCTGCAACAAAGACAAAAACCTTCTTATCTTGAAAATTAGACATGCTCATGAAAACTAATTAACAATAAATAAACACACATTTATGTACATGAGCGCACAAGCACACACACACACACACACACACACACACACACACACACACACACGTGTCAGCACAAGGCATTTCTCACTGCTCTCAGAGCGAAAAGGTGAGCCGTTGTATGATGCAGCTGTCACACATACATACAGGGGAAGGTGTTATAATTTGGAGTTGTGGCTTGCTCATACCACTGAGGAAATCCTGCGGAACCAAGCTTCTGCGTGCAACACAAGCAAAACAACATTTACACAGGCTCGCAAACAAGTGAAAAAAAAAACACCTTGGTGTAAACATGTCCAAAGACACACACAGCTAGTGAAGAAGAACCCAAGAGAAAAAAAAAAGTCACAAGTTTGTGACCTTTCACTATATCGAGTAATTCTCCATCTTCAAGTAGCTCAGACCCACACGGTTGGGCTGCAGTGCTTCTCGCAAGGACTCTGAAGTACCAGAGCTCCGCTGGGATAAGCACACGCTACCCTCGTCCATGTGTGGGCATATGGTATTCTGCGCGAGCGCGTATGCGTGTGTAAGCATATCTCCTCTGCAGGGTGTGTGTGAGAGAGTCCAGTTTTGTTATCCCTGCCTGTAACTAGAGGCAGAGTGGCCTGGGGCTTGGAGATAAGGGACCGTGCCAGAACTGGGCTTGGACCGGGTCCAAAGCTGTGCTGAGAAATCCATCACCTTCCCAGCTCAGAGCGGGAGGTCACCGACTGGGACAGAGAGTTGTTTAATTCGGCCGTTTACAGTTTCCGTACATTGGTGCTATACAAAACGCCCCATGACCACAGCTCTGTCACCGCCAGCAATATCTCAGCACTCCCGGAGCCAATAAAAGCTATTTTGTACCGAGGAAGAAAGCTAAGAGTGCTGATTGAGATATTGTGACACTAGAATGTAAAGTATAATGGATGTGAATGGAGCCCAGTGCACCAAAGAATGCATATGTATGAATATATAATACAAATCAATGATTCCAAGTGGAAATTTCATTTTGCAAACTTACTGAAATGAAAATGCATTTTACACATTTACTCAAAAAATTAATAATAAACAAAAAAAAAATTTCCAATCCACTGACAAAGTTGAAAAAAATTGGAACTGATGATGCGGATTATCTCATAATATCAGCAATAAATCACTTTTTATCACTAGAAAACTCAAATGCTAATGACTAAATCAAAATGGACACAATTTACTTTTCTTAATACTTATTCCTGGTCTTGAGGTGCATAATTCATTTGCATGTGTGATTGCAAATTTTAAAAATGGTCTTCAAAAAGCAACTCATCCCTTTGAACTACCTGTCATTTAGAGGCCGCTTTTCATCAAAGCAATTCCCAATGGACGAAATCAAGCTAAGTCTTGTTGAATATCCCTTTTTGCTCAGAAATAAACAACATTATGGATATGTATGGACAATATTTTGGTACCATATCAGTTATCGGCTGTTATTAAAGATTTTTTAATCTATAGGTTTTAGTCAGTGCTCATTTCCCCTGTTAACACTGTTAAAGGCAACCTTTAGCAATTCTCTTTTCAATTTTTTGAACACTTGTAGCGTTTACCATTCATTTTAGTGTTTTTTTATTTATTTATTTAGATAAAATAGCAACATTTTAATATAGGCCATGTATCAGCTTACCATCTGACCAATCATCAACATATCAGTATCAGCAAGAATGGTAATAACTCTCATTACAAAAGCTAAATAGGTCACAAATGCTTTCATGTTGATTTTAAGCTAAATTCCCAAACTATACTAGAGTAGAAGGAAATCAAAGCAAGCTTATCTGTTATATGACTTACGAAGAAGACAAAAAACAAGCTTGGCTGGTCCAACATGGAGCCACAAAGCCATTGTGGTGAAGCAAAGGTGTTTTGAGGAGACACCCTCATGCTCATAGGTTTTTTTTTTTTTTTTTTTTTTTGAGCTGAGTGCTGTTCAAAACATTAGCAGCAGCTAAACTGGGGCAAAAATGGAGCCCTGTGAGACCCTCCAGCGATTTACTCCAACCTTGGGGTTGTACTGCCAGCACCAACTGCAGGATATTTCCAGCCTGTTGACTCAACCTCCCCGCACGGCAGGAACTCACCCTGTCCAATATGGCTACTCGGCTGCTGACCGCAGCGCGTGATTTCTGTTTTTCAACACAGCCGTTTGTCCAGTACACAACGTATACTGATGATACGGCGGTGTTCGATGCCGAGTGCCATCACTGGACTTCCTCCAGGAGCGGGGAGATAGGTGGCGTAACGTCTGCCAAACCACAAGCGTAACCCAATCTCTGAGATGGGGGAGGGCGGTGGGTACAGCACTGCAAGGACAGCATTACAGGAGGAGGGGTGTAATGGATCCGTGGTCTTCAGCTTGTGAATCACACCATTGCTGTCTGTCTCGTCAACTCTGAAAGTAAACTACAATGCTAGGTTACCACTTTCAACCCTAAAAAAACTTGTTTTTTTTCTGGTGTCAGGCTGTAGGATTCAATGAGTTTTTTCTTTTATACTCATTTGACAAACAAAACACTTGTGAACAGACGAAACACAGTTGTCTGTTGTGTTGTCTACAGTACTATAGGCTGTTGTTTACACCAGCTTATCATTTCCAGCATCAGTGTGGACAATGTGGTCAAACTAGTCAGTTTACAGCACTGCCGCACGGCTGAACAAACCCAAAGTGACAAAACTCTCAGGCTACTGCATCAGGCAGCAAATACCGACATGCAGGCTAACATACTGTTCTAGGGTCAGGTAAATCTTTTTCCCTCTCACCCACCATGACCCTGATCTGCCACTAAAGGTCTTGGAGACACACACACACACACACACACACACCTTCCCTTGCAGCGTAACATCGGTGACATCAATGTGACAATTGAAAAGGAGGGTGTGTTGCCAGCGGTTCGTCATGACCACGTCATGAGCGGTTGGTTACACAACAAAACAAAAGATTTTTTGGTTCGAACAAAAGATAAGCTTGTCGGTTCAGTAATATATCAAAATCACAATCAGAAGACAAGCTAGACAAGGAAAAAGATGTCATTCGTGTTTCTGTAGAAAAGCTCAAGGGTGAAAGAGAAGCGCAAGTAATGCTGGATAATGAGACATAATAATCTGATACGCCACAAGACTGGCAGCTATAAACATACATACTGATGTTTCTTTCCTGTTAACATTGACATACTTTTTCTCAAGTGAAAAGCACTTTAAACAACAATCTTTTTTCTGCTATGTCTACACAGTTCTCACCAGAAAAAGTAAAACTATTATCCAAACAATACTGTAAATCTGTTCTTGACTGAAACATAAATAAATAAATAAATTCTATATATATATATATATATATATATATATATATATATATATATATATATATATATATATATATATATATATATATATATATATATATATATATATATATTATTTTACAATTTAAATATTGCAAAATTGTACAATTTTTACAATTGAAAATATTGTGAAATATTTTTTACAATTTAAAATAATTGTTTTTGTATTTGTTGAATATTTTGTATGTTACATATTTTGTAATGTAATTTATTTCTGTGATGGCAAATTTTCTGCATCATTACCCCAGGCTTCAGTATCATATGATCCTTCAGAGATCATTCAAATATGCTGATTTGATGATCAAGAAACATCTCTTATTATTATCAATGCTGAAAACAGTTGAGCTAATTAAACTGTGACGCTTTTTTAGGATTCTTTGACAGAGTAGAAAGTTCAAAATAATTATTTAAATGAAATAGAAATCTTTTATAACATTATAAAATGTCTTACTGTCACTTTTAATTAATTTTATTAGGGCTGCACGATATATCGCATGCGATATTTAATGCGCATCTTGTAATCAGCTGTAATTTCCATCACGTGCGTGATTTCACATGGAGCTGCATTTACCACACAGAGCCGTTGTTCACTGACAAGCTGCGCAAAACCACGCTGATAATGAACTAAATAAAACGATTAATTTCTTTAAAAAACTCAACTTCTGAAAGGCAATGTACGTTTTTCATATTAAACTAAGACTGAAACTGCTGGTAAAATCATTAGACAGAATCAAAAAAAAAAAAAAAAAGCGACTGAATTCCTATTCCAACACAATGAAAAGAAGAAGTATTGTGACAAAGGTGCATAAAAAGCAAAAGAAAGAGATTGAGAAAGGCAGACAGAGATGTGAACTGCTCTGCGTGTAGAGTGAAGCTGTCATGCATTACAGCACATGGTCCTGTCACACCACACCACTCTTCAACGCTTGGAAATACCCTGAAGGCAACACATTGTTCATGTCAACCTGATCTCTTAGTGACGTTTATGGAATATACAAATCTAAAAAAACAAACTACTAAACTATTTTAGGATGTTACTGCTCTATTTCTGTGTCACATTCAGTTATTTTTATGGAAACCAAAGCTTTCAAGTATGAAACTACATAAAAAGAAACGAAGTTACACTATATTAAAATAGCGTTACTGGTATCAAATTAAGGTTCTTCTTACCCCTTATAAGTAACGATGAACAAAAAGCCTCTGATTCGATCCTCACAGTTCCTTTCCAGAGATCCAATCAAGAAACAAATAAAATCCAAGTGGACTACAGCATAGCTCGTCCCATGACCTATGCCTGGCAGACAGTGGAGACCGGTTCAGCAATGAGCTTCTAATGCAGAGCGCTCAGACCCCCAGCCCTCCTCTCAGAGACCCCCACCCTCACTCACCCTTTGCCCTAATATGCCTTTAGCAACTGCCTTCAATCAATCAGTGTCTTTGGATGTAATTGAGAGGGTGGATGGGTGTCAGGATAGGGACGCTTGTCAGTGTGTCAGATCCTCTGTTCTCCAGCCTGTACATGTGTGTGTTAAATGTAGTGGCAGCTGCCTACACACCTTTTGTTCTGACACCCCCTTGCGACGTCTCTGCTGTCACAGCTGTAGCAAATTCAACTTTTCGGGTCCAAAGCTGCTGCAGGCGACACCCCACGCTGGATCTTTTTCCAAAAAAAATCCTGCACACTAGCTCTGCATTTAGTATGGAAATCTTTTTATACATAAAAAGTAGCAATAACCTGTTGTTTTCAGTCTTTTCGGAAGAACAATCACGGTTTCACCAAGAACAAATCTCAAGATTTGCCCTTTCCTGACCTCAAAATCTCAGAAGGGCTTTCAGGGGGTGTGGGAATGCAAAGGCCATGGGTCTGTAAAAATGCAATGTCAATGAGTTTCCAATGGGAGGGACGAGAAAAAAAAAAACATTTTGGGCACAAATCATGCTCTGGCACTGAGAACGTTACGGGGTGAGGAGGAGGTCTGGACACTGCGGTTTCTCACAAAGAGTAACTTATATGGATAAATGTTGTGCATAAGAGAACGGGGGGAAATTAAACCCTCCCTATGCTAAATCAAGCTGGAAATCTGCCATTAGTGAGAAAAAAAATATACAAACATCTTTAACGTAACACACGTGGGCCAAAATCAAGAGGATGCAATTGCTAGAACAACAAAAATCATTGACTGGTCATCAGACTGCTAAGATCCTATTTCCTTGTTAACTCTCTTTCACTTTCTTTATAGAGAAAGAATCGCATATTCAGGTTTGGGAGGTCCAACTAAATGTAATATCATTGAACAACATACATCACAACCATGCTTAAACTCATTATTTATGCATACTGGCCGTGTCCCCATCAAATACGGAAGTTACAGTGTACATGGCATCAGCTAATGCTGGCTAAAATATAAGAGGTTATAGCTAGTTTTTCAGCAAAAGTGTATTTAATGAATTTATGGAGTTACATTATAGCTGTATTATTTTGGCAAATTTAAATACAAAAGAACGTAAGGAAAAATTTTTTTAATCATCCTTTGTATTTAAAAACAAGACTCTTTAATCTCTTTTTAAGAAAACAAATGTCACATTTAATGAAAAAAAAAACATTTTTAAACACACTTTTTTAACACACACACTAAATAAATAAATAAATAAATAAATAAATAGATTTTTTATTTTTTTTGTAATGAGAGCAGTAAAAAGGTTGGCAGAACAGAAAAAAAAAATAAATCCAAATTACTGACAAGAAAAAATTCCTTACTGTTGTTGATGTTTAACATTTAATTAATTGCTTACCATTTTTAATAAAATTGTATATGGAGAATGATATCTGACACTTTCATTCATTCTCTTACGGCCAGACTCCAGTGCAAACTCATTTTACATTCTTCAAAATATGAACGAAAGAAGATTTTACACAGGATATGAGCAAAGATTGTTTCGTTTCCCTATTTGTGTGTTGTCATACAAATACAACACAGTATTACCATAAATCCAGGAAGAAGCTTGATTTTCAGGGATTTTTTTGTTCCAAATATGAGGTATGGCCAGAAAAAAAAAATGTCAGTTACTCCATCACGTCTTTCCATATCCCCTTTCCCAGAAAACGCACAGTCATAAAAGGATTCCCATACCAGGAACAGCTGCTTGCATGTGGCCTTTTAACTAACCAGACCAAATAACAGAACAAGCACTGTCCTATTTAAATGACTTGAATTGAGTTCTGCAGACAAATATCACTGTTAAAAGCTTCTTCCAGAAGCGCTTTAACATTTCAGATGTTCCTCATTAAAATCTAGCCGAAGAATAAACATGCTGTTCTCATGAACTGATGTAAAAGAAATGTGCTGAAAAGAATCAGTCGAATCTTCCATCCTGTTGTCATCACTAAAACGCTCTGTAATTCAGAGAAACACTGTATCTCCCGAGCTAGTCAGACAGTCACTGCTAAAGGGTAAAGGTCAAGATGAGCTAGATGAGTCCTAACAGACAATGCAACCTGTTTGTCTTTGCCTAAGCCCCTTCAGCTGCCACTCGAGAAGACAGTGCCACAATCTGAAATCATTTCCTCTGACCTTTCACACAGCTCTTGAGCAGGCACAAGCCAGAGCTTCTGTTAAGACTTATTCCAAATCTGTCAAGATTTACTCTAGACATTCAAAGAAAATAAATACAAAAATGTAAAGGAATATAGACAATATTTTGGACTTGCCAAATTCTCTAAAGAAAAATTGAGCAGTCTGTAAAGCTCGCTGACACATTCCTGCTATTCAGGTGCTGAGGGTTTTTAGCAAGCTACTATGGGGTTCCTAGAGGTTTATTTACTGGTTCTCGTCAAAAAAGCCCACATTCAATTCTCTATGGCCCCATTTACACCTGATAGTAACATGCATTGTCTGTGCCCTGATCACTGAAATTTGGAGGTGGCCTGGGAACGATTCTAATCACATTTAATGAAAGTGTTAATGTAAATGTGTTTGCAAATGCAAACGCACAAGCCCTATTAACATCCCTAAAGTCTAACCATTTTTATTTTTTCCTTTTTACTGTCTATATTTCTATATTTATTCATATTACTGATGCACAATTTTAAAACTGCCAATTTTGGATCAACATATACACATACAAAGCTGCAAATATTGTCTTTATATATTGCAATATTATCATTATATTGTAATCAATAGGAGCACAAGTTGTAATTGCTGCCTAACACATTTGAACTGAAAAAATTGTCAACTATCCATATCAAATTTATTAGATTATTTCTGTAGTATATTACTTCCATATGGACATTATTTCAATACACTTGTGTCTGGCCGATAAGAATACTTCCTAATTTTAACACTGAAACAAGCATTTTCTGTTAAACTACTTTGAAATAATATATACTGCGAAAAGTGCTATACAAATAATCTTGTATAAAAACAGTAAAACCTAAAATCACTCTCTACAAATGAATTTGGCATCACAAAATTATAATGTACAGCATGAAAGGATATTCAATGAGATTTGCTAAATATTACATTTGATAGTGTTTAAATTAAATTGTTAGCATTTTAAAAATTAACTTTAAGTGAGCATTAGATAAAGGCAAAGGTAATCTAAATGTAAAAATAGAGGAAGCGAGCAAGAACAATTAAACTACTACAACACTGCCTGTTATTGATAAATGTACAAATTCTCTAATATTGGCTGATAACTCGTATAGTACCACTCTATCATGCATGCCTAGATGATTTCACTGCAGCTTTCCACGTGCCGGGTTGATCAGAGTCTACACCAGTCAAGGACATGAGTAAACGTCAGGGCCTTTACTATGACAAAGAGCCATCAGCTGTCAGTAAGAGAATGTTTAGGAGGGTGAGAAGTGATGGGTCTCTGGTGTTAAAAAAAAAAACAATTCTCAAAAGGTATTTAACATGAGAGAAGCAGCCCACACACACAGTTTCTACCATCCTACTGAACACTCAAAGGAGCTCACTCTCTCTCAAACACACAAACACACACTTCTCAGAAACAGCTGACGTTTCAACAGGCAACAGCTGACAGGCTACAGGTGGGAAGGGCACAACCTCTTTAACCCCATATATCCCCTCAACCCCCAACACACAGCCCTTGTCCTCATCCTGAAGTTTTTACACTCTGAATCACACACACACATTAGGGGTGTTGCGATATACCGGTATTGACGATAACTGTGATATTCAAAGCATCGATTATCGATATCGTGTTAATTTAGTGTGTGACAATATACCGGTATTGGCGATAACCACAATATTTAAAATGAACAGGACTCTTTATGATAACACGACATGTAAATACTCCAGTGCCAGTACCTGGTTGACCTCCAGGTGGCAGTATTGCGCCTTAACACTGACAATACGGCCTGTGCGTAGAAGCACTTTATTTCTTTGTTCAAATCTATTAACAGTTAAACGATTAAAACTGATCTAGAAAAACTGAGCGACCACATTGCTACATTAAACTCTGTAAAATGTTAAGTTGGTCGCAGCGCCATGCACTTAATGCCTCATCTGCGCACATTAAAACTGAATTAGCAGCGCTCTTACTAAGTACATGACTTCAGTGGCGCAGGTGCAACAATAGGTTAAAGCAGTGTTTCTCAACTAGTGGGTCGCGGAGTGTGTGGCCAAAGAAACGACATCAACAACAAAAAAACGTAATTCTAAATGTTTTTCTGATGCGAGACTTTATTTTAAAAGACGTGCATGAAAGCTGTTGACACTTCTGTTAGATGCAGTTTAAGTAAAGAGTGCCTGAGAAAAACGCGCTGTCTCGATTCAGTATCTGCAGTCAGATGAGATGTTGACAAGTTTAATGTAAGTGTCACTATTCTATCGTTATTTTCGTAACTTGTTACGAAATAAAAAGTCTTTTACCTCAGAAAAACGAACTATCCTGTCCTGTCAGATGTTATACCGTGTTCGTAGCATGCACTCTTCTGTAGCACGTGCGAATGTGGCGCTGCACTGTATATCACTTCACTAAAGCGCAGAAACTACGAGCATGCAACGCGTGAAATAACAGTACAGTACCGATAAATCACATAACTGTACTGCGTGTGCTAGATGGGAAGGATTTGCATGAAGGTATCATTAACAGTTCATGTTAGTATTGTATATTCACCATGTTGTTTCCATAACCCAAAAATACCGTTATTTTCACTTTGTGTCATCTTGTATATGTTTAGCTAAATGACTGTGGTGGTTCATATCAACTTAATTGTATTAACAAAAACTAGTTTGGGACTGCTATTTAATAGTCTTAATTTATAAGCTGTTTATTCAGTATTAGTCATATTCTTAACAGTCTTAGCTTAATTTTTGTGAAATAAATTTGCTTTGTTTAAAAATAAAATAACATTAAATAAAAAAATATTTAAAAAAAAAAAAAATTTATATATAAGTGGGTCGCGGCACGATGACCATGGGAAAACGTGGGTCCCAAGGCCAAACCAGTTGAGAACCACTGGGTTAAAGACCTTAAAACAGGGGTACACAAGTTAAAGTATCAGTTTAGATGTTAATATGGCAACACTTTACAATAAGTTTCATTAGTTAACATTAGTTCATTACATTAGTTAACATGAACTAAGAATAAACAATACTTCTACAGCATTTATTAATCTTAGTTCATGTTAATTTCAGCATTTACTAATGCATTATTAAAATCACAAGTTGTGTTTGTAAACATTAATGTACTGTGAACTAACATGAACAATGAACGACTGTATTTTTATTAACTAACATTAACAAAGATTAATAAATTGTGTAATAAATGTATCGTTCATTGTTTGTTCATGTTAGTTAATACATTAACTAATGTTAACAAATGACAACTTATTGTAAAGTGTTACCATTAATATTTATTCATTATAGTGTTGAACTTGACAGTATTTTCTCTCGTTATTTCATAGGATCTCCAAAGAAGACAGAGAAAGCCAGAGTCTTGTGCTCTGTGTTTATCAGTATCTTTATGTTCGTTGGGTGAAAAACATAAAAACTCAATAAACAAAGTAAAAAATTATTTGACTGATATCTTTTCCCCCCAAGGTTTCTATAGATATCGCGATATATCGATATCGTGAATTCTTTTGGCCACAATAACAGTGATATGAAAAATCTAATATCGTGACAGCCCTAACACACACATAGGCACACCTGTTAGTACCGCAGAGGAACTGTGATAAACCCTTCCTCCACCGCAGGTTATTTATTTCTGATGGCGGCCTCCCCGTCTCCCTCGCTCTTCCTCTCAGTTTCCTCAGCGCAGAGAGTCTCCTTGTTCTGTCTGCGTCTTTGATAACCTCAGCAAATGTTTCTATTCACTGTGTGCAGCAAGCAAAATGCTCAGATGGCAACAGAGTCACGTGGGTCTGACATGCAAGCTTTGTGAAGGACTTTTTTTTACTCAGTAACTGAAAACTGTTTTTATTTCTTTAATACAATGTAATTTGGTCCTTGTAACTAAGCAAGAGAATAAAAAGTAAAAATGTGCCAGAGCAGAGACAAACAGGCTGTATTTTGCTATGGATTCACCAAAATAGAATATGTGGCTTATATCAAAAATGATTTGTTTAAATTAAATAAAACACACACACACACACACACACACACACACTAAAAACTACTCTTGCTACAGTACAGCTGTTCTTTTGAAATTCTATACATCAAACAATCCTGAAAAAATTGTATCACACTTTCCACAAAAAATATTCAACATTGATAATAATAAAAAATATTTCTTGAGCACCAAATCCACACATTAGAATAATTTCTGAAGGATCATCTGATACTGAAGCCTGAAGTAATAGCTGCTGACAATTCAGCTTTGCCATCAACGGAATAAACTACATTCTAAAATACATAAAAATAGACACTAGTTATTTTAAATTGTAATAAGAATAAGAATATTCTAAATAAGAATATTGCTGTTTTAACTTGTACTTTTAATCAAATAAATGCAGCCTGAGTGAGCATAAGCAATTTCATAGGCATGAATAGGCATTATTTCAAAAAATTTTAACAATCCCATAATTTCTAAAGGCAGTGTTTTGTGCATACTATTTTTTTAGGACAAGCACCTTAACTTATTCTGTCAGGCATATATGCTAATCAATAGAACACAGCTCTGACTAAGTCAAATATCCTAAAATGTCTATATTTAAATAGCCTAAAGAGTAAACGAATAACGTAAGACAAACAATGAAATCTAGCCTTTTTAAAAGCTTGTAACACATTCTGGTAATGCACTTGATAAAGACTTGCAACGTAGAAGACAAGAAAAAGAAGGAAAAAAAGAAAGAAAAGTGCTGCCTGCTGCCCTCAAGATGGACTGTAGGAGTGCTTATGTAGCATTTGAATAATATAAACATTGGCTGTAATCCCCAGAAGAAAACATGTAGTGGTTAAGATTCACAAAATCCTTGCTGAAGGCAGATCATGGAAAAGATGCGTAAACATTCACGTGTAAGCAAGTCTGCGGGATAAAAGAGCCCTCTCTAAGAGAGACAGCAAAGAAAAACAAATATTTCATTAATCAATTAAATCCAACTCACAAAAATAAAACATTAACATGAGGTAATACTTTTTAGACCTCTACAAACAAATATCCTGTGGCTGGATCTGATTGGACGACCGGGCCTTGTTGTTTCAAGTGCACAATTGCTTTCAGAGCTCCATCTGAGAGAAGCGTGCATATTCACGAGTAAGCACTCATAAACGCATACACACGCACACCAAGTGTGTCACATTGGAAGCAGAAAGAGGGGATTTTTTTCTCCCTGTCCCTCCTCCCTCTCTGGCATATTTCCCGGCTCTCCATACTGCTGTCTGCATCTCCTGTGATGAGAGGAGGCCAGCCAGCAATCTTCCATTAAAACATGGCGGAGATCGGCCATACTGAGCCTCAAGAGCGAAGGAGACAATGTGTGCAGATGGCCCTAGACAAGAACCACAGCTGTACCGCCATAGAAGTGTAGAGCCCCATGAGAGAAAGAGACAGCAGCAAGAAAAATAGCAGAATAACGAGAAATACAGCTGCAAGCAGCAATTACTGAAGCCAAGCACTATATTGAATTGTACTCAAATGTAAACGAAATTACAAAGTTATAAGCGTAAATAAATATTTGAATTTTTGGCCATTAGGTGGCGCTGTAAACAAACTGCTTCGATAGCTTTAGGGTATGGTGACAATAAAATGCAGACTACGATTGTTGTCCAATTAACGTGTATTCGTGCTGGATGAAGTTGAGCTACATTTGTATTATAAAGTCAAGTCTGGTCTAGTAGTATGACTTCAAGGGGTCATATGATGGTGCTAAAAAAGTACATTCTTATGTAAAAAAAAGTAAGTATTCTTATGTAAAAATAAAGTAAAAAAAGTAAAGTAAAAAAAACGCATTATTTTCCACATATTTTACATTATTTTATCACCTCTAAGCCCCGCCTTTCTGAAACGGGTCGATTTGTACAAAGCTCATCAATGTAAAACATTGAGGTGTGCTCTGATTGGCCAGCGATCCAATGCGTTGTGATTGGCCGAATACCTCAAGCGTGTGACGGAAATGTTACGCCCCTTACCATAACGTAATGCCACGTCCCGGCGACGACACAAAAAAATTAAAAGCTATTTCAAATGAGGCATTTGTTGCATCCAGTGGGGACATAATTACTGATTATAATGACTTATACTGTCTTTTTACGCGTTGCGTTGCATCACACCGTGTAAACATAACACCATGTCTGCATTTGTGATCGGAGAAACACAAACAACAAGCACACCTCCACACTGCTCAAAACTCGCGTTTGAATATTAACTTTAAGTAGCAGATTAATAATAAAACGTAACTTACTTACAGGCTGCGAGTCAGAAGCGCCAGACTGTCCTTGTAAAGTTGGAACGGCCCCACTTTAGAGTAAAAGCCTTTCTGTAAAAGTCGTTGTCCAGCAAATGCTGTGTGAGTAATCCTCACTCCCCTGTTCTAGCGACTGTGAGAGTGCCCGTCTCCCGGTTTGAAGCCCGCTCGGAGCGGGGCGAGTTGGAGCGGTTACATGCACAACCGGCCTTGTTCTCTCCCATGTTCAGAAAACAATCCTCTGTGAAACTCGAGTATTTGTGTTGTACTGCTCTGGGACAGTGTTGTAAATAAAACTCAACCACAGATTTCTTGTAATGTCCTCTTCTGGAAGCCTAAACAATGTACTTATTCTTTCGCATCCAAACACACAGCGTCTCTCCACAATGGCGCCGGCGGAAGCAGCAACACTAGAGCGAGAAAGTTACGCCTCCAGAAACAGTATTCTGTGTTGTGTATAAGTGATCTGATTCCAGCAATTATTGAATATTTTACCCACAGTAGGGTTCATTTCATACGATTTGTTGTTCGTACACTGATCCCATTCATTTTGCCATTTGTTGATGACATAGGATACTTATGGTAATTTTAAGATCTGAGAGTGGTATGGAACACTTTTCCTATATTCTGTCTAATATAAAATTTTTAAAGTGAATGTAAAAGCTCCTAGCGTTAGTGACAAAGTTTCATTTCAGTTGCCGATAGCATTACAAAAAAGACTCAGTTTATCGACTTCATGTCAAATTTGTTAGCGTCTTACAAGCAAACAATTCTGAATATAAAATATATAGCCTACTCAATGATGACCCAAATTGGATAAAGACTAGACAAATTTTGAGGAGACAAAAACAGTTTTTACTAAAATTCAAAATGTCATGGCTTGTAATGACAAAAGAGTCTCATGAGTTTGTGGACTCTGCATCACCTAAAACATACAAAGAGGGTATGAAGTAAAATGTTGACATAATCAAACTTTTTTTGACCCCTGGGTGGTGCTGTCCTCAATAGGGTGCCAAGGATTTTTTTTTTTTTTTTTTCAAAAAAATGTGCAAAAAAAATTTAGCTGACAGTTTGAACGTGAGACCCTAAAGTTGTTCTGAGGACAATTCAGTCCCACCCCAATCAGTAAGCCAAATTTCTCAACTTTCCTTCAAACAGTTCCAGGGACCACCAGAGTTCCAGGGATCCCTAGCCAGAGTAATAGTAAGAATACTAATGAACACAATAGGGCCTACGTACCTGCAGTGCTTGGCCCCAAACTACAATAAGGGAGAATGAAAGAAAGAATTGGAAAGAAATCAGATCAAAAGCTTAAGTAAGAGAGAGAACAGGAGCGAAATGAGAGATGCAGGAGTGTACGGTTTCAGCAGTTGGCTTCAATGCTTGCTGTTTCAGCTGCGCGGGAGTGATGGCCAACCCTTGCTCTCACGCCACTGTAACCCCGTTAGTGCGTCCGCTATCCAACACATGCAACACTAGGTTGTGCGATTGTGCCGTCCAGTCGTGCTAACAGCAACACCATGTTCAAAGATTTTTAAAAGCATTTTGCAGTCCATTCATTCATTAACCAAGTGCTCCACAATACAGGCCATTAATGCTGATGCAAAAGACCTACGAATAATATAAAAAAGGTCCAATATCCTTCAGTGATGACTGAACCCATATTTTTTAAATGATCAAGATGTTTACTCTCCCTAACTTCGTTCCAAACCTGTATAATGTTCTTTCTTTATAATAACACAAAGGAAGATATTTTGAGAAAAATCCCAGTGTTTTTTGTCCATACAATGTAAATCAACCAAAACTGTTTGGTTACCAACATTCTTCAAAACATCTTCTTTTGTATTCCACAGAAGAAAGGAAGTCATACAGGTTTTGAATGACATGAGGGGGAGTAAATGATGACAGAATTTTCATTTTTGGGCGAACTATCCCTTTAAGCCTTTTTAACTCAAGTATCCTGAATAACCCTGAACGTGAAACAGAGCTAATCGCAGTGTTAGGTCATATATCATTAGTAAGCCAGTTACTGACAGGAAGAACAGAGGAAGAATTGCCGTTATCTCTGTCTTTATAAGAACATGGGATTGAAATCATTAAGATCTTATTCTATCGTCTCCTGCATCACGCTGCAGAATCAGGTACAAGGTTGCAGTAAATGACTTTGTGTGCGTTCCCAAGGGAAATATCTGTGTCGGGTATGCACAGGTTACACTAGACGAGACCTGACAAGATGACAGTGAGTTCTCTGCTTTGTTCTGGAAGGAAAAAGCACACAGAGTCAGACGGTGACAGAGAGCTGATGGGTAAATAAGCTGCTATTTTGAAAAACATATTATTTTTTGTCCATATAATGAAAGTCAAGAACATTGGACCTTATTGTCTTTGAATGTATGGACAAAAAAAAAAAACCCCAGATATTTTACAAAATATCTTCTTTTGTGTTCTACAGAAGAAAGTCATACAGGTTTGAAATGACATGAAGGTGAGCAAATAATGAATTTTAATTTTCAGGTGAACTATACCTTTAAGGACATCAATGTATTCAATAAACAAAAGACAAAAATGTTACTGGATCTTCACGAGATAAATATTTAGCATTTGAATATCAAAACAGCATTTAACTTATGTAGGTCATGGCTGTCGGTTTTATGCAATTGGATATTTCATCCACTAACACTTACATTCAGCAGAGGGAAAAAAACATAATCTGGATAAATTGACAACTAAACACCACCGTCATACAAGAACCAAAATATCCACACAGATGCAGACAGAAAGGAGAAGCCATTCACCATATTTGGAGCCAAACTTCTAATGCTTTGCATAGATTAATCCCAAAATAAGAATAAACAGAATTAGATTTTTCAGGTTCTCATTTGTTTTCCTTTTAACCGCACGCCTGGAATGAGGTCACCACACCATTTTAGCTCGAGGGGAATTTTAAGGAATTCAGTACTACTGATGATGACATATTTTGAGCTCAACCAAATACGCCTGATTCACGAAATGGAAATCAGTGTCGTGGAGACTACGTGAAAACGTCCAAGCATGACAGATGTCTGAGCTGCCTGCGTTCATTAATCAAGCATTCGCATGTTAACCAGAATAAAGGCAGCAATTTCATCATTTACCTAATAATGCATTCGGTGTCTTGCATAATAAAATGATTAAAAGATGTTCACACGAGGACCAATTATTCATGCTTATGTCTTAGTACAAAAATGAAAAATGGTTCTGTGGTGTGGTTTAGAATACTGTGAAAGCATATGTGCTACAATTACCTCTGATGCAGTGAAACGGAAACAGAAAATATGATGTAGAAATCGCATGATATGCACATAGGCATTAAAGAGACACTTAAAGGTTAAACCTGGGGGCTCTTCAAGCAACGAGAGCATGAATGGTGGTCTGCCATGTGTTTGTGTGAATGCATGAGTGGTGGTCTTTATAAGGGATACAGCTGCTCTCTCCTCAGTAAGATGACACCAGTACTTCAGCATTGAGGTGCACACTGTTCTCTAGACCTTGTTTGGACAGCAAAATCTAGTTCAGAAACCTTCTACCTTCCAGGTCAGTCTAGAAAATTCATGCCGTCTCAAGGACATGGGAACTTGGATGGGGTCTTATTTTCATGTCATGGCTGATAACCAATAAATGATAAATTAAAATCAAAAAATATATTAAAATTTAAATCAGTCTTTTTTTAAATGCTACACATGAATTTAGGCATCACAATATTAGAATATTAAGTATAAAAAATGGCTTGGTAGTAGGGGTGTGCGATATTGAAAAAAAAAAAAAATTGATATCTCGATATTTTGGGGGGGTTTTTTTCGATAATGATAATTAGACAATATTTTGCCGAGTGTGTTATTGTGCTGATGTCTGACTACTGTGGACAGCTGCAGTTTTTGATAATTTTCATATTCTGTGTGGTCAGTTCACATTTTACCTTTAATAAAGCCATTTTTTTCTAAAAGTGTGCATCTTTTGAGTCAAATTGTTACATTTAATCAGTCAGTTAGAACATAAAGACATTTAGGCTGTTACCAAACAAATGAAACCAGTATCAACCAAATTAATCTTTGCAAAAGTTGCATCTGAAGTAGCATTTAGATGTTTACACACTGTTTAATGCAGCTCAGAGGAACATGGAGTGCTTTAACCTGGAGTTACAAATGCATATGTTTTGATATTTTAAACATAAAACATTGAATACTGATATTTGAAATTATTTTAAAAATGAAAAGATACTTTAAATGTTAAATTAAAATCGCCAGTAGGTGGCAGCAAGTCACTGTTAACAAGTGTCATTGCAACTGACCTGAATCATTTAAACGGTTGATTCATTCAAGAACGAAACACCGTCATGTTGCTCAGAGACTCAAAACAGCACTGTAGCTGTTTGGAATTATTTTTTGTTGGCGAAATGGAGCAAAAACAGGTAATGTGGTGTCTAAAACGTAAGTCTCTTAATATTAACTTATTGTTTTTTGAGCTGTTGTATAAAATCAATATCACATTTGTAAACATGCTTATATTTGAAGAAAAAATGGCACTCTTCTTGTGATTTTAACTATATGAAATGCTATATAACATTTTCTGCCCCATATCTTGAATTTTGTGATCATTCTTAATGTATTTTAATAGACTGAATCATGCAGTGAAAAAACACACTCTAAATGCTCACGTGCACGGTTTACCCCACTAGACTTCATCACGTAATATATGCGTGCGCTCTGTAGGGGTGTTTTGAATGGTTTTTGCAAAATACTCGATATTGTCAAATTGTACATCATTAAAACAACAATTACGATATTATCGCAGACGATATATATCGCACACCCCTACTTGGTACCTAACTTTATTCATATACATGTATATATGAATATAGATTAAATGAATATAAATAATATATATTTAATTATTTACATGCTACACATGAATGTAGGCAAAAATATAAAATATAAAAAAGTTTTATATATTAGTGCTGTCAATCGATTAATAAAAATTAGCTAATTAATTGCACATTTTTTCTGAAATTTAATCGCGATTAATTCCACCTAACATTAAAGTTTTTAAATATGCTTTTATAGTATAATAATTTCACATTCAGTCTTCAAAATAATATACAAACAACATAAACATGGCTGCTATTTCTTTAAGAGCTGTCGCTGCTGAACATGACGCGGATCTGATGCGCATCGTATTTTCTCTCAACTCTCATTACCTTTTCTGACCCACTTCAGGTCTTAAAGTCTCTACTAATGAACTGACAAGTTGAATCGGGTGTGTTAGATGAGGGAGACAGTGCTAGGCTGCTCCAGGACAGTTTGGAAAATATTACATGCATGCAGAGTTTTACGGCAGCTTTAATTGCTTTTTTGGTAACTTCATGCCTTAACTGACCACGACATTGCATGCACGTAGTTTCTTTTGCGAACTGACATTCTTGTCAAGAAAAAAAGAGACAGAAGTAGCAGTTATGAGTGGGGTGACCAACCCTAGGCTCTGCCCCTGCGTTAACGGTGTTAAATAATTTTAACGTGTTAAACTAAAACAATTAATCGCCTGCGTTAATGCGCTAATTTTGACAGCACTAATTTCTCAGTGGCATGCAGTGGTGTTTTAAAATGAGGAGGCATTTTATATATATATATATATATATATAAAATAATAATAAAATAAAATCTAAAATATATATAAAATAATTAATGTCCCTGTTGCACTTAATGTTTACACTAAGTGCAAATAGCTATAGATTCTGTTTACAGCTAGATTTTCTGCTATTTATACAATTTATTGCAAACAGTGGCAATTATCTGCACCTCAGTACTGTAGTACATTATAAAACAGTATGCAGTAATAACATGTTGAGTATAAATTATAATTTTAATTCCAATTATTAAATGGATGTCACCTTATTGGGACAATAAATCCCTCCCTACACCTACCCTAACCCTACCTGATACTTTAGGTTCAACTTTTAGATTATTTCCTTCATTATTATTGAAAATACATGCCTTTCCGATGAGATATCTGATTTGAAAAGGTAGAAAAAAAAGTTCGGCAAAACACGGATTCGAACCCGGGTCGATCGCGTCAAATACAACTTCAACACATACTTCACCTTCTGCGCCACTGGAGCTGTTACGAGACTATGGTCTTTTGTAATGTTTTGTAATCACACGTTGGTGGGCGGAGTTAGTGTAAATAGCAGCGGTCAACAAGGCGGGCTATATGCACTTGTAAATAGACCTGATGCTCAGCTGTTTTTTTAATAGTCAACTTATTTTCGGGTCATCGTCATAAAAGCCCTGTCACAAACATTGTCACAGGCACGAAGATACATCTTTCATTTCATCAAGCTGAATGACTGACAAAGTCATCACGTTTTCAAGACATTTCATGTTTCATTTTGACATGACACAAAGCAGTGATATCTAAGCGGGAGAGTTGCTTACTTGCTTATAATTAGTCAATAACGCCATCATTTTCTTCATTCAAAACGAGAGCTCGCACAAAAACAAGAGGCATTGTTACATTATTACATTATTTTTGTAATATCGATTATTTTCTCATCCAATTTTGAGGAGAGGAGACACTGCCTCCCACGCCCCTGATATATATACACATATATATATATATATATATATATATACATATACAGGGCTTGACATTAACCATTCTCATTTACTTGTCCGAGTATAAAAGTTACTTGCCTGGAGAGAATTTTTTTTTTTTTTTTTTTATTGAGTTATAAATATAATTATTTATTGTAGTTATACAAAACACATTTAATTTATTTAGTTACATTTTTCTTTTTAAATAAAAAAGTGTGATAGCACTGTTATATTTTAAAATAAAAAGGGAGTGTTAATTACAAATATAATTATTTTATATTAAAATTAAAAATAAAATGCTAATATTTACTACTTTTTTAAATATATGAATACTTAAATCAAACTTAAATTTTTAATTTTTTAATTAGTTCAATTTAATCAGACAATTAGTATAATAAGACATTTGGGCTGTTACCAAACAAATGAAATCAGTATCAACAAAATTCATCTTTGCAATGCAGAGGAAACACAGAAGCTGCATCTGAAGTGGAATAGATATATTTACCCACTTTTTAATGCAGCTCTGAGGGACATGGAATGCTTTAATCTGCAGTTACAAATGAATAAATAATGTTTTGATTCATAAAACCTTGAATACTGATATTTTAAATTATTTTAAAAATGAAAAGATATTTTAAATGTGAAATTAAAACCACCAGTAGGTGGCATCAAGTCACTTTTTATAAGTGAGTCATTGCGACTGAACCGAATCATTTAAATGGTTGATTCATTCAGGCACGAAACGCCGTCATGTTGCTCAGAGACGCAAAACAGTGCTGTGGCTTTGTTTGGAATTATTTTTGTTGGTGAAACAGAGCAGAAACAGCCCGACCTCACGGAAATTCGTACATATTTTACGAGGTGGCTAATTCGTACGAATTCGTACGACCTCACTCGTACAAATTCATACGATTTTTGCAAAAGCGTACGTATTTTACGTTTTGCCAATTCGTATGAATTTGTACGAATGACCTACACCTAACCCCGCCCCTAAACCTACCCGTCACTGGGGTTTAGACAAATCGTACAAAATCGTACGAGTGAGGTCGTACAAATTCGTACGAATTAGCCACCTCATAAAATACGTACGAATTGCTCGTGAGATAGCGTTGGCAGAAACAGGAAATATGGTGTCTAAAATGTAAGTCTCTTGATGTTAACTTCTTGTTTATTGAACCGTTGCATAAAATCACATTTGTAATCATGATGGTTTTTAGAGCAAAAAAAAAAAAAAAAACGGCGCTCGATCTTCGTGTGAAACTATATGAAATTATACAAATATATACATTTTCTGCTCCCATATCTTGAATTTTCTGATCATTCTTCATGCATTGTAATACTGAATAATGCAGTGAAAGAACGACGACTTTACGTAATGTACGCGTGCACTCTGTAGGTGTGTTTTGTTTGATTCTTGCAATACACTCGTTAAAACAACAATTACGAAATTATCGCAAACGATATATATCGCACACCCCTATAACAAAGGCTATATCATAAATAAAGTCAGTCATTACTGTTTTTGGTATTGACTTTTTCAAGTTGCTTGTCCGATTGGGCAAGTAAATTTCTCTTTCACTTGCCCGTCCAAAACATTCACTTGTCCCGGACAAGCGGACAAGCGTTAATGTCGAGCCTTGATATATATATATATATATATATATTAGGGCTGCACGATATTAGAAAAAACTCACATTGCAATATTTTTTTTTTTCTGTGATATATATTGCGATATGAGAAAAAAAAAAGCACCAGATGACTTGAACAGATCTATTTGGAAAAAATGTATCAATGATTGGGGTAATTTTGTTGGTGAATAAATCAGCATAGAAAATTAGCAAATTACAAACATAGATAAATATAATAGAAAAATTATACAAATGAAATAAACAGTGCTTTATATTCTTCAGCTAAGTCTAACAGTATTCAGGTACAGAAATTGAATAATCAAATGTAAAATAACACTGCGTAGTCTTCACTGTATAAATTAAATCTAATAATCTGTAAAGCAACAAAAGTGATTTTTCTCTATGTGTTTTGTTGTTTGATTAACATTCATGACACAGAAAGCCTCGGGAACATTAAACTGCTGTGAACCAATACTATCCATTTGCTTTCTCTATAGTTTACCTTCACCTAAGCCATAAGCAACCTGCAGAGACATGCATTTTGACAGTTTCGCGCGTATGTGTCATTTCAGACACAAATAGACACGGAGATGAACGGAATTGAGTGTTCACGTGCATCTGTGTGGCTCTCACCGTGTCTACAGCAGACGCGAGCGGTGCGGCGCGACAAAATAATAACCCATAATCAGTGATGCTGTCTACAGCGGATGCGCCGTGCACAACAAATCCCGACATTAAACTGATGCTGCATTCTATTTATTACTTACTGACACAACGTTCACATGATTAGCAACGGTTGCTTTGTCGCGTCCAGTGCAGATAGCCTCTAGCTGTTGCGGCAGCACGACACGAGCCTGTCGCGAAAATTATCAGTATAATAAAAAATTATCAGTATAAATATAACATAAGTAAACATCGCACATCCTGCGATGTGACTATCGCGGATGCACACATCGCGATATCGATGCTGAAACGATGTATCGTGCAGCCCTAATGTATATCTAACACACACACACTACTGCCATTTTAACCACAGAGTAATAAAACATTTTACATTTAAACATTTCTTAATAATTGAAAAAGGTGCCCACATCAGCTTTCTCAATTCTGAGATACCAACGCACAACAAAACCAAAGCATGCCTGCTAGTGCTAACATTTCAAAAGCTCATTTTAAAAACATGCAACTCTGATTGCTTGTCAAAACCCCTAAACCCCTGCCAATCTCGTCTCATCTCCAGCGGAAGAGGGTTGCCCTCATCATCAGTGGTCTCTTTTCACACTGCTCATTACCTTAATTGATGTTTAACCCCTAGATCAGCTGATGACGGCTCAATTAAGAGCTTGCTGGAGGAGAGATTAACACAGGGAAGGAGGACTGTGCTCTCGGAGGAGCTTCAGCCCTTCAGCGTGCCCTACTCCACCAACCGCACAGCCAGTAAGGACACTGAGGCCATTTTGAATTGGAAAGGGCAGGGAAGGCCCCCCCCCCCCAATAAAACTTAATTTAATCAGCAGCGCTATGACCTTAAAGTGGATTTGTTTCCAATCAGATGTTGGTCAATATCAGATGCCACTGATCAAGGACAAAATTGTAATAACTGTGTCTTTTGTCACCATTTACACTCCCTCGTGTCATTCCAAACATGTATGACGAAGATATTTTGATGTGCTTTTTTCCATACAGTCCATGTTGTTTTGGACCTCATTGACTATTATTATATGGACAAAACCAGTTGAAACATTCTTCAAAATATCTTTTTTTGTGTTGCATAAAGGTTTGAACAACATTAGGGGGAGTAAAGACAGAAATTTAATGCAAACTACTCCTTTAAACTCACCAGTATTTGACAAAAAAGAAAAGAAAACTGTGGACCACAGCTGGATGTCTGGGTAAAGTCTACAGCAAGCATGTGTGTCAAATGCTTTCAGAGAGACACTAAAGGCCAGAGACATTGTTCGAGTGGAAAATGGATTAAAATATGTGACCAGAGGATATTTTAGAAATTTCACGATGAGAACAAAGTGAAGACCTGCTTTACAGTCAGCAGAAGACCTTTGACACATGCGAGAGAACATGTAATAAAATCCACACATCAAATACAAGACAGACAGATAGACATCTAATAAAAACAGTGGCAGCACAGTCATAAATTTGTTTATGTGGAAAACTAGATAGAGACTCAGGATGAAGAGTCATTATTTTGACTTCATGGTGATGACAACATCTCTATAGATGATCAGGATGAAGATATAACACTACTTGTGTTCTGTCATGTTTTGCATCATCCTGTCCTGCTTAAATGGGTTTCATGTTCCATCACAACAAAAACATTTTCTGAACTGCATCCGCTTAATCATTTCCATGCATCAAACTTCCCATTAGCAAGCAGCGCTTCTTCACGAAACAAACGTGATTGTTCACAGGATGCTTGTTATTTTCTGAAAACTTTTTTGAAGCATTTCAAAACAGCAGCGGTAGGTTTGTAATGTGTGAAAGAATCTTTTCTCTCTGACTGTTATTGGTACCCCAGGTGGGAGGACATAACAGCATTGAGACTCTGGAGGTAGAGCTGACACCCTGCTGGGAATCACGACAGCTACCTGTCTGCATGACCTAGACATTCAGCTCATTATGAGATTCAACCTATAATGAGAGCTGGAATTCTGAAGCCACCAATCAAAAGCTTTGTACACGCACACACACACATTACACTACAGCAAAGCATCTAGGACAGACGCACTTCACACTTACAACTCAACTGACTGAAGTCACACTTTTACAGCTTGTTAAAGTGACATTTCTTCTCTGAATGCCTTAGGCCAGGGGTTTTCAAACTGGGCTCCAGGGACCTCCAGGAGGCCAACAGAAAAATTTCACTAATAATTTTTTTTAATGTACCAAAAATTTACATTATATGACATTATATCATGAGATTAATAATGAGTATTTCATTAAGGATTCCTAATAATGACACAATTTTAAGAAAAACACCATAATACAAAGGAAATATTTTTTATAATAATACAGAATTTTTTTTTTTTTTTTTTTGCTTTACTACAACTCTAAAATTATTACAGTAATAAAAAGCAGGCATTTTGTTTGACAAATTACTTAATTTAGGTTTCTTTGCTTCGGGGAACATAATTTTTGGGTGTCCTTGGCATCAAAAGTTTGACTTTAGAGCCAACAAACGTCCACAAAGAAAGTTTTTAAGAGTACGACTACACCAAAAACACATGTTGTTATTGCATAACAGAAAGAGAGAGGGTGGTGTCGCAGAACTGCGTAGGTTAAACCAAACTTTTGTATAGAGTCCGCGAGCAGGCTCAACCAAACTTGATATGTAAGTGGCTTGAGTGCTAAAAAATTCAGTCTAGTCCACACAAACACCCCTCAAAATACCTAGAATCATAATATGTTATACCTCACAACACATGCTACCCTGTAGCGCACTACACAGTGAGCCGAAATGTGTGCGACTGCATCAAAATCATGTTGACATTTCAGACAGCGACTAAATCTGACAGTTCGTCAGAAGCACCACAACAATGAACACCGTTCAACATCGGCCCCGTAAGTCACGATTTATAATAATACACTAACTTTAAGGTAAAAAATTATTTTAACAAGTACTGTAGCTGTGATGAGTTATATCTAATGCCCTTGTCACCAATTGGTCATTAAAAGCCCAGTCTGAACCTCGTATCTCACTAGCTTCGAGTTCAGTCGCGACTCTTCCCCCTTTGATGCAATAAAAAGACGCATACAACAAATAACCAGAGTATGTTTGCGCGCTAACGCGAAAGAGCCTTAATTTAGATATTTTTTAAAATAAATTCAGAGAGGTGACGGCAATAATTGGGCACTATAAGAGCTTCAGCTAACGTTAGACTGGACGAACGACTTACCCGGAGCGGCTACAAGATCCACATCTGTGCGATAAACACCAGGTTTCTCACGGACCGATACGTGAAAGAAGTGTAATATAGATCAAACCAGGCAAGAATACAAAAAAAACACCGAGCAGATGTCAATAATAATATGTGGAATCCTTAACTCCTGTTCAGGGTTATTATTTAGCCCGTACAATCAAAAAACCTCCATGTACAAAGTGTCCTATCCACCATGACTGGCAATGCATTATGATAGACAGATAATGTGGCCAATCAGAGATTAGCTTTGCGTGATTCGTCCAATCGGATTAAAGTATGGTCGCTTCTGTGTGGAAGCAGAATTGTGGGCGGGGCAAATGTGCAGTAGGAAGAGATCACGCTGAAGCGGTTTATGTATTCATCCGCCTCCCCATCTTAGTGAAAAGATCCTGTAAAATTCCTCTCCGTGTTTACAATTGAGAACTGGAATGTAATAAATACACCTATTTTTATTATATATTTGAAATACTTTTAATGTATAAATGTCCTAAAAAGCATGGTGTTGTATTGTACTGGTGCGCTATATTAAACACGTTTTATTATTAATCATATCAGATGTGCACGGTTCAGAAGGTTACGTCAGCAAACACATTTTTTCAAAGCACATAATACGTCAAAAAATCACGAGTAGAATTGCATTCATGCATTTTACTCGCAACTAACCACAAGGAAACATTAAGTATAAAGAACAGCCTATTTTTGAACAAAATATTAAATACAGTATTCGACCAGACTGATTTAGTGGCTCCAGCAAAGAGACATTTCGGCTCAATCCAATAAAAGCATGGAAAGCCCTATTTTTCGTGGAGGAATATAGTGTTTACAGAGGGTATGGTGGTGATGCAGACAGATAAAAATGAAAATGTCAGAGTGCAGTAAGTAAGTTTGAAGGCAGCTGAAACGGATACAGTTTCACTGATCAATCTGGAAATCAGCGCCGTGGGTTTTGAAATAACACGAGAACAAAAAACAAGGCGGAAATCTTATTTAAAGGATTGAATAATGAGAATGCACTCGGATCAGAGCTGCGTGCGTCACTGCGATGGAGGAACACTTAAAGTCACAGGACTCGAAGCAAAACTCCTTAAGTCTGTGTTTTATTTGAGATATGCAATACATGCAAACAAAATACTCTTGAGGAGATTATCACATAAACTGTCATTAAGTTTAGATTCTTTTTAGTTTAATTTAGTTTTTGAATTGTCACAAGCAGCTGTTTCATATTTAATAAGTCACTCGAATGAGTTGCAAACGTCTCCAATAAATGAAATTTGTGTGTTGCTCTTAACTAAATTATGAAGAAAACCCATCCATTTGCTTATAAGAAGCAACAGGAATGTAACCCATTGCATATATAGGCCTACCTGTGGAGGAGAGAGATTACTCTGTTTTATTCCTTATGTAAGGAGCTTATGCACTGGGGTTTTGTGGAAGAGCATTTATACAAACAGATGGACACCCTGTTGCCCTCTCTCTCAGATCACTCGCTTCCTACACTCAGCCTGCGCACTCAACAGAATGCCATTCAGCCACGAAACCTTCACTGCAGGCAAAAACAATCATGAAAGTGGGGCTGCAATGACAGAGATGACTCAGACAAGCCCTCTGATCTGGGAGCAGTTATTGACCGACCACAGTGGGCAGTTATGAACGAGGGAAAAAAAGTCTGATTACATCTTTGGTGTGCATAACAAAACATTATGTTGTGCATTGTGATTCGGGACCAGCATTGACTGTATAAAAGGTGTTAAACTTTAAATTAGTTTAATCTCTTCGGCACAGCTGCTTAATAGTCGTGCTCGAACACGTGTTTCAAACCAGCTGCTTTCAGATCTGAGAAGAGCTGGAAATGACACTTTACAGATGGATTCTCTTCTCAATTCCTTCTCTCACTCTTTCTTTGACACACAGATGCACGTGCAGATGCGCACTTGCTTCTTTCTCTCCATGCATCGCTCTCTATCTGCCTCATTCTCTCTTTTTCTCTTTTCCTTTATTTCTGAATGTATTAATCCAGATGAAAGGTGTGTGGGTGAAAATTTTCCTCTCTGCAGTGACCCGCTGATCTGCTGCACTTGGCTTCCGTAGCATCCTGTCTGCTGCCTAGCAACTCTCTGTATCTATGGCAACAAAGCCAACAAACCCTCCTGCCTCCATCAGTCGTACCCCACAATGAGCTGCTGTAAGTATGGCAATCAGGAACAGGCAAGAATTCAGTAAGTGGAAAAGCTTAGAAAAAGGCACTCAAATTATTATTAAAAACGAATCGTTTTGAAGTGTCTAGATGTCTCTCACGGTCAAATCACCACTGGAAAGAAATGCAGCATCATGTGTGACAAAGCTGTGTTATGTAATGCAATGCATCTCCTCTGTTATAAATAAATCAAAATTTACCCCATATATGGCTGCTGTTTTAGGTATGATTTGAAAGATATCATTTTGACAGCATGCAAATTAATGCATTGTATTGATATGATTATCAAGACACTCTGTTGCACTTTAGACTTCATAGAAAATGAACATTGTCAGCACAGAGTGCGTTAAATACAACCCAGTGCTGGGTAAAATATGGACAAACCCAGCAATTGGGTTGTTTTGACCCAGCGGTTGGGTTACTACCCAGAAGGTTGGGTTAAACATTTAACCCAACCGCTGGGTCAAAACAACCCAATTGCTGGGTTTGTATTTAACCCATCAATTTTTAGAGTGTTGTTTTTTATTTACAGTATAGTTAGTATTGGTGTTTTTTATTTTTTTATTTTATTTTGTTGATCAAACGAACAGTACGTTTCGTGATATTCTGTGGCGTAGTGGAGAAGCTTGCACTGTTTCCAAAGTTTAACCTGTAAATTCAAATGGTTCTCGTGTGGTTTGTGGATGGGGACGCTGCGCCCTCTAGTGGCCACACTGGGACAAGAGCAGTGAAAGAGCAAGGAATGGTTTTTCCAAACGCATAGTAGTAAGCTTAGGTCGTAGTAACAATCGTACGAATCAACTTAATATTATGAGATGTTTTCCAATAATAATAATATTAAAAATTATAAAATAAATATTACTTGAAAATAGTCAAAGTACTACAAGTGTTCTAGAATGACGTCATCGCAAGAATAATGCAGTCACCTGCAGGGCAACCTCCAAAATTACACTCACTTTGTGATACTGCATTCACTGTGCAATGTGATAGTTACTGTATTTAATATTATTTATATATGATAATATAATAATACTAAGTAAATCATTAAATAAAAAGATGTTTTATTTATGAAGGGATAATATAATGGGCTTTGCAAACTGATAAAATATAAATGAAGGCTGAGTAAAGATGGTCTATATATTGCACTTTACCAAGTACCAGCACTCCATTCAAAATACAAAGAACATAAAAGTAAAAGGGAGGAAAAAGATATATAGATACAAAGAGGTACACATATGAAACCTCAATTAGAAAGAAAAATAAGATAATAGTCCATAAGAAATTTGTTATTCTTTTTATTATTTATGAGTTTGAGGTATTTTACAGTACAGGAAATTTCAGGAAGACAGATTTCAAATCTAGGCAAAGTGTTGAGATTTTTTTTTTTTTTTTTTTTTTTTTTTTTTGTGATTTAAAAAAAAAATGCAGTGAAAAACAAAGAGAGTAACAATAGCTTGGTTACTACCAGAAAAAAAAATATTATTATTATTATGGATAAATCTCTTAGTAATAATTTGTTAATAATTTGTTGTTTAATTAGCTTAGGTGGTTTTAGGTAATATTGTTCTCATACCAGAAAATGTTCATTTCAGTACTGCCCTTTATGGTTTTCTGTATCACAGTTCAATAAATAAAATAAAATAAATAGAAGTTCAAGTTAACAATGTGACTGTATTTTACAGGAGCATTATTTTTATTATTACAAATATATTAACTTGAAAGGACCATTTAATATGAAAAAATACCTGTTAATTACCAATGCGAAGATTTGAAAAGTCATAGCATCACTGGAAAATCTGCCGTTTTTTAAAAAAAGTGCATGAACCCTAAATGACCACCAGATGGTATTCAAGGCTTAATCATTATGCTTTTGAAAGCGAGCTACAGGCCTGAGCTTTGAGGAACCCGTTTTACGATTAATTTATACATCATTTCTTCTCATTATTTATCAATAGCCACTGATATAAATTCATGATATTGATTCGTCTACCACATCAACCTGCATTTGTTATGGATATGTCACAGTAAAAGACATATGCCACCGCGTTTTGTTTAAATGTACTGTTTGGAAGTCAGTCTCTCTCTAAAAATGATCAACCTAGAGGAAAAGTGTCAGTAGCCTATGGTTTCCTTAATTTCATTTTAATGAAATAATATAATGTCACCATAAATGTGATGTTCACTTGTCATGTAGGGAAGTGAAAACTTTATAACAAGTCTGTTAAGTCATAGTGATGGGGGTGGAGGACCACGGAAGTAATCTGCTGGTCTCTGTGAATAAAAGAAGAAACATCTCAAAGCTGTTTGACTAATCTCTGCTTCTCTTGCTCGGTTATTGTGTGGGCCCAGGCCAGCAGCGGCATGGGAAGGCGGGTTTGTTGCCCCCTCCTACTGAAATTTAGCGTGTGAACAGTCAGCTTGTTCCTGGGCCAACAGAGTCCCTTCTTTCTTCTTTAAGAGGACCGCCTGCGCGCGGAATCTAGAACCCTCTCTCAGTCTTAATTTATGCGCATATTAATTATGCTGCATTGTAATTTCCACCGTGGGACAGAGCATGCAAATGAGCAATTTATGTTTATGTAGGCTACAATCTCCCTCAGGAGGGTGAAATTTAAACCAGCACCCAAGCCTGTTCTCATGAAGCCTACCTAACATCTCATTTGAAATTGACCAGGAGCTTCATTTTGGAAATGGTTTGCAAACAGCGCACGTTTCCTGTGGGCCCTTAGGTTTTGTTTTTGTTTTTTTTAAAGAATGATTTCTTTGTGCCTTCCAGCTTCTTTCTTTATTTATCCAAAATTCCAAAACATTAAATTTATTTTAAGGTTACTTCATTTAATACCTGTCACTTAGAGTCATTTTGCCTCTTTTATCATAGTAGCTGGGAAAATGACTTTGCATAAACACATACGTTTACTAGACATCTAAATGGGGACATTCCATAGACTTTTAATGTTTTAGTATGTATGTAATAGTATTTACATAAATACTTTAAAATACCCTAACCCTAAAAACATTCTGCATTTTTACAATTTAATTTAAATAAGCTATTTTTTTAATGAACGAGGATGTTCCCAAAAGGAGGGGTTTTATCAGGTTTATGTCAGGTTTACAAATTTGTTCCTAAAATATGATTAAGTACCACACACACACACACACACACACACACACTTTGGAACAATATATTATCTATCCATATGTTAATTGACTCAGTTTTTTAGATTTCTTCTTCAAAAACTTTATATAGGTTAATTATGATATACTTGCATGTTAAATACGTCAGAGTAATATTATTAATTTTAGAATTCATTACAATTACTAGTACTTGAATTCATAATTCTAAAATGTGTCGTTACTGTGTTATCTTCACATGAACAAATATAATTTTTAAGAGATTATTCGTTAATATACATTTAATTAAAACATCTTCGTCTCTATTTCTACACGTATTCATTTGTATTAGCTTATTAATACAAGTTAAATTGTAATAAAAGGTATAAATTGGTACAGTGCTTTAAAATCGGTTTCTCTGCAGGAAGACACCTGGACCAGGTTTAAGTCTGTTACAGCTCAGCAGAAAACCAAATTCAGCAGGAGCTGTCGATGCCACAGGTGCTGAACGATAGCTGAATATTTCGTCAAAATTTCGAGGATCTTTTTTTTTTTCATCGTCAATATTCTGATAAAAGAAAAAAATCACGTCAAAATGCAACATTATGGCTTCAAGAAAGCGCTTGCCAAGAACAAAATCAGAACGATTGTGTGCACTAAACTATAATTCACATTGTGTAACTGTGTATTTTTATTTTTTAAAGTTAATTTTAAGGTTATTGAGGATAGAACTCTCGTTAAGTTCAACTTTTTTTTTTTTTTTTTTTTTAAGCAATGGCCTTTACGCTTTCAGTCTTTTAAAGTGACTATTTTGCTAGTACTCATCCTAGAGTAAAAACTATAAAGAAAGCTACAATGAAGACCACTGTTTACTATGGTAAACTGCGCCGTACAAGGAGCTGTATACTTCGTTTCAGATAGCCTACGTTCATCCGGATGATAGAGGTTTGCCGCATCTAAGAAGCATACTGTGCAAAAGTAGTTGCCATGCTGCACCACACTTCTCTGCAAAGGCTGCTTTTGGAGAAAGGGAAAGGGGACGACAAGGAGAAAGACAGAGACGTTCATTCAATTCTATTTTGTTAACCTGCTGCACATAAAAACAGCCTATATAACTGGTAATATAAATAATATTGTACAACTTTCATCATGTGTTTTAACAAGACTTTTCCTGGCTATTTATTGTGTGTATTTTCTATACAAAGTCCAAAGTGACATTATTTACATTTAGTGAGTCTTCTCTCGTAATCTGACATATAAACAGTGACGTTATTTACGAAAGATTTCACGTGGTGAACGTCAGGCCGCACAGCTGAGAGCACCACGTGTTACGTCTCACTGAGCAAATAGTAACAAACAGAAATTCAAAAGCAAAGTCAGTGACGACTTAATATCCATTACGTTATAGGCTACGCCGAATATAAAAGTTTCACTTGATGCTTATTTCGTCAAAAGACTATCTGTATCGGTGCACGTAAAATTTAACACGAACAGCTGTTAATTGGGACCTTTACCTTTATCTACCTGTACCTTAAAATGTTTTTCATTAGTGTAACCTCAAGTTGATTCACTTATATTAAATAATATGTTTGACTAAAACCATTTATAAGTCTTTATGTTATTTGACAAAACATTTTACATTGTGGGATTAGACGAAATTGAATTCCTTGTAAAGACTGACTTCAGCACTGCTTCACGGACAGCGCCAGAATAGAAGAACGCGAACAAGCTTAGTCATAGACTATTCCAACAGAATAGAATAGAATAGAATAGAATAGAATAGAACACTTTTTGACATAAGCAAATCACAGGTAATCATACTGTAGGAGTTTCTTGCTTCAAGATATTTGAAACAATTGAGCGGAATGATAACTGTCCTTCGTGAGATGAAAAACAAAACTAAACTACACAACAAACAAACAGCCTAATAACAAATTATTAAAGAGTGGAATCGGGTGAACTCTCTAAATTCTTCATTGTCTGGTTTTGGAGTGAAGCACGTTTTGTTAACGGCTGGGTTACTTTTTGTAGTCTGACCCAGGTCCTCCTGATTCAATCTTACACTTATTTTACGCACTACAAGAGAACCATGCTGATATTTCAGACGCCTGTAGTTTTACTCATTGAGAAAGGTAATCAGCCCTGTTGCCCCCTGCATCGAATGACATCTCTTTTTCCTCTTTCAGTGTTTTCCTTGATCCCATAAAAGAGCAGGATTAGTCAAACAAGTCAGCGAGTCAACTCTATTTCCTTTTTCCCTTTCTTTTTTAAGTCAGAAAGGTAATGGTCAGGGTGGAAATTTTCCATCGACGTCTATCCATCCTCAGTCTGCTGTGGGAGGATAATTGCTCAAATTATTGTAAATATAATAGCTCTATAATAGATGGGAGACGAAAATTGAAGGGGTTGATCAAACTAGCTCTCAAATTTGACCCTTTAGTGTTCATCCTACTTTAAACCTGTAGGATCTATATTTGAGCTGATTCACGTCACAGTAATTATTATCATAGAAATAATGATTGATTCATTGCATTTTTGCAATAACAAAAACAACAATTTGTTGCTTATAAAAACCTAGGCTATGGCAGAAAAATATACATTTTTTGAAACAAATATTGACACACTTAATATCGCAAAGTCTCGTTCCTCTGTTTATTTATTTTTTCTCTATATTGCTTGGGAATAATGACCTCGGTAAAACAATCAGACACATACAACGACAATAGGCTATAAACACAGGCCAACGAAGAGGCTTAAATGTTGGCACGGATTCAATGGTCAGATTATCCAATCTGGATTTACTTTAATAATTTCGTTAATTGCAAAATAAGTTCGTTAACTTACAATCTAAATAACCTAAATTCTTACATGTAAACTGCCGTTTTTGATATGATAGATTCATAATTAGCTACCGTAATGGCAGAGGTCACACATTAAAAAACTGTAGGAATTTCTTTCACATACGCTGCTCCTTTTCCACACCATAACACGGGAATAATTTCACGACGTCACGTAGCCTATGCGTTTAGGTACATTTGATGAACATTTTGTCAAATAAACACGTCAAACACTGCAGTTATTTAATTCATAAGCTACACTGCATCAAATTCTAAATACATGATCTATTCGTAATACAATAAATATAATGACTAAAGTCATTATAAAAAGCCTGTAACAAAGCTAAAGTTATAGTTAAAAAATAATAGATTGTGCTTTATAATCTAGCCATGTATGTACGAAATGTATTAAGCAATAACATTTGACTGTAGACTAATTGTGGTCTCAACACAGAAACTTCATAAACTCTCACAAACCCATCAGTTAAGCAATTAATTCAGCATTAGTCGATCTACCCAAAGAATGGCTGCTGATGAGTGAGATGCTTCGATTTCATCGTTTAAACAACAGGCTACGTGCTGAATTAAAGACTCGGACTTTCTGGAATAGGCTACTTAATCAATACTGCATAAGGTTCAATCGCTCAACGTAGTTCAGAAAGAGTTAACTATCCCACTGCAGACTACACACCTAAAATGTGGTTGTGAGGACATAACCGGCGCCAGACTAAGAACAATGGCTGTAATGAAAGACAACGAGAAGCCTAATACAACTGAGATAAATCTCACGACTGACTCTGCCTTTCTGTTAATTACCAGCTTCAAATAAATATTCTCTCATCATTTCAATCCTAAAGATTACAATATATGGCATAAAGTTGTGCATTTAATCTCCGAGTCGTCTGCTGCTTCACTCAACCCCATTTTGTAGTCAAAACGAATTTCCAGGTCATTTGCATATGCAAATTAGGGTTAATTGCAAACCCTGTCAGGCGGTGCGTGGGAGATGTCAGAACGCCATTTTTGTTTTTCAGTTAGACCAGGCTTAGGGATTTGTCATTGAGAAAACAGCTCTTACCGTTTCCAATAACCAGGAAATTTATATGGAGTATGGGGTAAAACTTGTTTGTGTTATAGAGAGATCAATAGCCTAACCAGTCATATCCTATATATCTGAGGTGCACAGTATCTTCCCTGTAAAGACACAAAAGCTTATTGATTAAAAATGTGTAGTTGTAGCCTACTTGTACAAGGGAACATTTCCAGAATTTGCAAAGGTATGATAAATGTATTTTTTTTTTTTTTTTTTTTGCAATTAACCAATACAAGACGATGCGCACGCTCCTCTACTGAGTAGTTATACTCAGTTGGATTTATGGGAACAAAAGATGACATTTGAGTTGCTAATCACGTATCGGGTTCTGAACCTACCAGCATTCCAATTCAAAACCAGACCTTACAAGTACAGCCTAGCACGTGCAACAGCTCAAATAATGACTGATTTTGAATATAGCTAGTCTTTCTACACTATATTCTCGCTCACACACACACACACACACACACAGAGAATCAAACACTCATGTGTGGACTTACCTTACTTCCACTCTATCTTACCCCCGTGCAATATAACGATTGTGTTATTTGTTTACTTTTAAACAACATTTGAGAATTGTACTGCACCTCTAAACGCTGAATTCACGTGAAAAACTTAAATATTAAATATTAAAAATCAGCAGAACCAACCAGTCTATTGCAAATAAAAAGTGATGCACTGATGGATGGTTAATAAAATATCACATGGAGAAAAAAAAGACTCAACACCTGAAGAAAATTTAAAGGATGATCAAGTTTGTTATGCTGCAGTTATATGATATTGTTCTGCGCGTATTTATTTCTTTATCATTTCATTAATTATTTTAGCATCATCTCATTCACCTTGCTGGCTTATTCAAATTGAAATCTCTTACAATAAAAACACCTGAGTTTCACAAACACCATGCACGTTTACGGATCTTTGTCTGCTAGAATGCATCGACACGATTTCAAGAGAAAACATCAGATTTACTCCTGAGTCATTATTGGCAGGATAGCGGGATACTGGCTACTGTGCCAAGGTACATTGCGTTCTCCTGAAGCCCGAGCTCACGTTTTACTGTAAGAGGCCAAATGTGAAAAGACCAGAATAGCTCAGCCCATGCAATACAATTCTTGTCATGAGTTTTACTGCAGATAATCGTTTTGAGAGCCTTAGCACACTTTCGTGGCCAAAAATCGTGGTGCTGAGTTGGTCAAACGCCTTCTTGCAAACACGTGTTCTTAATAGGAATAAATCTCAACAGCCTGACTTCTGGAGCGCGCGCTGGCGGTCTACGAAAATCATACAAGTAATTTCGCTCCAGCAGCGTCTCAAGCACACACGCACACACGTGGGCACATAATACCGCGAATAATTCGTGTTTAAAACGTCATAATAACACTGTTTTGTATGTAGAAATATACTTATATGTATGTTGGACGGTCTGTTTACTCACTGGAAGGAGAAACTAAATCTAAGTTGGAGCGTTGGAACTTTCGAATTTTCTATGTTCACCAGTGTGTCGTTTTTATTATCCACCATTTTCCGAAGGCCTGAGGTCTAAAGTGGAAAAACATAAAAACGCAAAGTGTTTATTTATTTTGGGAGATCCTCCTAGTGATAAAAACGTGTTGGAGAATCCCTCGGGAAATGACTGAGATGTGTTAAAGCAATGGACTTGTAGAAACATGTTGTTGGTCGATAATTGGTAATGACCCTGGGACGTGCCATCACTGAGCGGTGTCTGTCTGATTCTCACAGCATCTCTGGCGGACACGATGCCTTGGCGCATTATCTCTAACTCATTACTTCTCGACGGGTTGGCTTTCACGAAGGGTTCGAGGCCTGCATGCTCTCGGTGCCCTGGTAACTGCGGCTTTCGCGTGCTATCCAGGGGTGCGTTTCCCAAAAGCATCGTTAGCTAACTATGGTTGTAAGTTCCATTGAACTCTATTGGTAACGACGGAACTTGCGACCATGGTTGCTTTTGGGAAACGCACCCCAGATCTGGAGAAAGGACAACAAGCGTTGGAAATCGATGGAATTTGAGACAGAGAATGCATTATGAGTCTGAGCTTTTAGAAAAGGGGACTCAGACGACTGATGGAAAAACCAAGACCAGCGGCCTCTGACAGAGTTGTCTATTTGGCAGTCGCGCCTCCTATTGAACCGGTAATTTATTCAAAGGAGATCTTTATCCCCCTCGATCTGATTCTTATGATAATCAACCGACCGAGACCCCTTTCTGTCCCCTTGTCTGGGGTCTTCTCTCGGTCCTGACGGTTAAAGCAGATTTGCACGGTTTCACCCTGCCGATTCAGTGGTCACATTCCTAGACACTTACAGAGAAAAAGCCAAAGACAAAGGGTTGCTGGGAGCGAGTGCACTTGATTTAGACTGTGGGTTACAGTTAAATGAGTCTCTAAGTCAAAGTGTTCTTGGTTCTTCTACAAAAGGCACTTATTTCACCACTGCACCACAACAATCAAGACCTTCCTGAGGCTCAGATAGAAACTCCACATGGTGAACGTGTAGACATTTACACAGCAAATATTCTTATTTTACTGAAACTAAATAAAACTTAGTCATTGCATGTCAGTTATAATCAACATTGTATTCATTATAAATGTTATAATGTCTAGCACAAGAACACTTACGAGACAACTTAGCCTAATATTATAGCCTAATTGTTAACAAAAGAGCGCAAATTAAAATACTTCTTACATTTAAAAAGCCTTGCATTGCTAATTTAAGAGGGTGGGGACAAATTGTACCCGCAACTTGTCATAAGGGGAGGGCTTAAAATATGCTATATGTTTTTTGGCTTGCATGTTGAGGCCCACAAGCGTTTAATACGCGGAATGATGAGAGGGGGGACAACGGGCAGCTCATTTCACTCTCCGTAGGGGAGGAGAGGAGCATCTCAATGGGAAATATGGGTGAAAAGACTGCGTGCAGCCCGATACGGAGTCGCTGAATGGATGGGGCCACTGCAACGTCACGCGGAGCCGCAGCCATGAAGCGGAGGACCGAAGCACTAGACAACATTCTGGAGTGCACGCAGCTGGCACGCGCACATTTATCATTGCGATCCGTCCTAAAGATCGCCGATGCTCGTGGATAGGAGTGAGTATACGCTAATATTTACGTCTGTACTGTAGAATGCATTCATAAAGCCACTGCACGAATTCCGTAATCGTGTTTTTTCAGGGTTAAGCGAGAATTGATTGAAATAAGTCCCAGAACAGGTTGCGCGTGTAGCGGTCCTTGTAGGCTTTGGCGCTCGAGACGCGCTGCTGTTAGAGGAGATCAGGGCGCGTGCATCCTTCTCGGACGCAATTAACGGAAAATAGTCAATAGTATCATATCGGTAGTCATCTAATTTTTCATAGAAATAAGCCAGTAAATGGTTTGAAGGTTAGGAATTCGTTATACGGATTCTATTTCAGAAGACTCAACTCATAAGTCTGTAGGCTATTTGGATCCCCTACTCTAATTTGCAAATGATTGGCAATTAATAAGTCAGTGCTTTTTGGAATTTATTTATTTTATTATTATTCACATATCTTTGGTCTGTAAACGTCAGCGTCAGATGGATTTTTAAATGAGAAATTAGAGTTACAGCAGTGAGGTTTATGTTTGAATTAAATGCCTTCATTTAGAATATTTATCAGTTTTGTGATAAACAGGTGGTGCGGGAAAGCTCGTGGTTTATTTTATGAGTTTTGACTGAATCTTCTTTTATCATTAAGCCACAGAATAAAACAAGAATAACAGAAATAATTCGTTCGTCTGATTCATTGACGCAGGAAAGCTATAATGTGTATTTACAGAACTAGCTACTTTGCAGCAAATACACTCAAGAATTGTTTCTAAAAACCTAGGCATGAATGAATTTGTATTGTGTGGTGTTTATGAGAAAGAGGCCTGTGCGCATGACTTGTCTAATCCTGATGGCCAGCGTTCAGATTGATCACAGGGCCGAATATCTGCTCTCCACGTGCCTCTTTCATGCGCGTTTCGCTCTGTCGCCTTTATCTTATATGAACACTGAGGCATGTTATAATTAATTAAGTTTTGGTTTTATCGGTTTATAAATTATTACAGACATGTAGCCTGAAGCCTATAGGTAGACTTAGTAGAGCTACAAGCCCCCACCCCACAACATTACAAAATATTAACAATAAGATTGTGACAACTGACCGAAGGATGACCAGCGTCACTCATGGATTGAAACCTATGGATTGTGCGACCACTGTGTCACAAATCTCATCCCCTCTCTTGCATTATACACTATGTTCATTAATGCAGTAAGATATCAGCAGTCTAAAGTAGGCTATGTGAGGGAAATTGTAAATTTGTGAAACTTAAAGTTGTTATGGGCTATATCGGGTTCGTTTAAAAATCCCCATCGCGGACGTTAAGGTGTGGTCTACCTCATATCTCTGTTGCTCATGCGGGCTGTTATAGCTGGGCTATGTCATTCCAAAATGTAGCCTACTATACACCGCTTTCTAAAGTTAAAAAAAAAAGAATCAGACCCAAGTTCTTTTTTCTCACGTTGTTCTCTCTTTGCTTCTTTTTCCCATGTAGGACGTCCGTTAGAGAAAGAGAGAGATTTTACACGAGGGACAAGTTACACAGGTAGCTACAAATATAAAGATATTCTTATTTTAATATTTTTACTGCTATCGTAATAGCCTATATGGTCTACACACACATACACACACACACACACACACGCACACACACACACACACACACACACACACACACACACACAACCACGGACCCATTCATAGAGTGTGAAGTAGAGCATTAGATTGCGACTGAAAGAGCACGACACCAAAGCCTTTCTATAGCTATACTTAATTTTAGGCAAAGAACATTTAGATTTGTAGTTTATTTATTTATTTTAATCACACAGTTAAAATAATGAATAGGAATAAAACGCACATGAAAATAATAACGACCAGTTTACTTGACAAAACTCGAATCATTACAATTATTTTTAAAGCAATTTCCTCGATAAATATAACCAAATTTAGTTATAACAAACTTTCTAAATAAGAAGTTTCGTCAAACTTTTTTTGTCGGCCTGTAGTATTTTTATACAACATAGTCTATAGATTTTCGTTTCTTATTTGTATTTAATTGCTTCATTTTTAATTCACTGTTAATAGGTTTTCAGTTACTCGTAAACAGCTAATAAAATAAATTTGCATTCTCCATGTTGTCTTGCACGCCTTTCACACCGAGACAATCCTTAAAATAAATTCAGATATAACCTACCATATTTAAAGACGCAAACAGGCCAATGAACGTCTCCTCTAGCTGCTTATCCTAACTATTGAAACCTATTCTAATGAAAACCTAAGGTCAGTCATTTGTAGCCTATTTATTCTGATAAAATCCTAAATTAGCAATTATATTTTAGATTTGTTTGATTCGAATGATTAAGATTAAAAAGAGACAGAGAGGGGAAAAAACATTTTTTTTTTTTAGCCTACAGCTAATCGCTTCTCTGAATCACACGAAAACAGCTCATCACGATTGTCTTTGCGGTGTTAGGTGACTAGATGAAACCAACTAGTTACAGTCGAGTCTAACAGATTAGTTAATTAATGTCCCTTTCCGTTAATTCTTGGCATCAATCAATATTTTTGCAGAAGGCCTAAGAAACAGGAAACCTTAGAAGTGATGTGACGTGAATATAAGCAATGCGATTATCTCACCTCCACCATCACAACAATAAAAATAAAAAACAAACATGCATAAAACAACGAAAATTAAATATTATTATTAATTGGTTTTATTAGGGTTGTTGTGATGCTGGTGTGAGATAAGAATATTCATAATAATTATAAATTATTATTAATATTTTATTGTATTGAAATTTTAATATTCAATCGTAAGGCTTTTTTTTTTTCTTTTGGCTCAGAGCATGCATGTCTACCTGTGTATCACATAAGCATGTTTGTGTGTGCTAACTGTTCATTTACAGGGAAATATCCCAGCATTCTAATTTACAGTCAAAAAGGCTAGTTGGCTGAGGACATTTTGTCCTGTTAACAATGTGCTGGTGCTGTTAGTAAAATAATTAGATGATGAGCTGTGTGTAGAGTAAATAAAAGTGTTTGAACTCGCCCCTGTGTCGCCATTTTCACTAGGCTTGAAAGGCTGTAATAAGTGATGACACTCTCTCTCCCTCTCCCTCTCTTCTCTTTGATTGCAACACCTCTGAGAGTGTATGGGGAGGGGCTCCTCTCACACAAAGGCTTTTAATTGGACCAGCTCCTCTTTTATTTGCATAAAATCAGATTGACTGAGAGTCGTGAGAAAGAGAGAGAGAGAAACTGAGAGAGAGAGAGAGAGAGAGAGAGACCTCATGATTCTGCCACTTAGCATTGAAAGATAGGCTTTTGAAACACAAACAACAGCGACTTGAGGGTAAATTTGCAGAAAACTAAAACAACCAGTGTTACTATTCTTTTTGCTTTTTTCCATCAGCACAGTCAGGGTCTTTTTTCCCATTTAAAATAAATCCCAGCCTTTGCGGGATGCGTTTGAAGCCATCTCTCTCCCAGGGAGAATGATCAGCCTGCAATGTAAGACAGAGACAACAAGCAGTGAATGAACCCCTTGCATCTCTAAAAACCAGTTCAGACTGGATTAACAGACTGGTGAACTCATAGCCAAGTTTATACTAGCAAGTTTTAACCAGTCAGCTTTGAAAGGAGATGTCTGAGAAATAATTAGTAGTCTATAAGCAAGACACTCCTAGCACAATCATGATCATTAATGAATGACTTGTGTTAAACACATCAGGTTTAATTAACACTAGTGTTCAATACTAAATACAGTTGACTTCAATCCAGTCCTAATTACAAAATTAATAAAAATTCTTCTCTTTTCAGGTCCCAGTTCAACCCCGGTTGGTTTTTTCATATGGTGGAAGAGGACGGGTGGCCGGAGGGGTTGGCTGTTATCTTTGGTTATCTAGCTGTATGAGTGTTATTCATTCTTCATAAAGCTAGATAACCGAAAGTAACAAGAATCCCATTACACACCTGAAAGGCATCACCCCACCTTGAGATCTGTACTCCTCTCCTCTCCTCTCCTCTTCTCTTTTTCCTCCCAAGTCTCCCTCACTCTCTCTCCTCCTCAATCTGTGCATTTTATTGCGAGAGCATGTCACAAAATGGCCTCCATCACTGCTGATAGAGAAGGTAAGCAGCATTTTTTCTTACACAGTTATTTTTTTGCTCGACAAACAAGCAATGATTGTTCCCCCTTCTCATATAAAGTATTATGCAGCATCATCTTTCCTCGTAATGCCCAATCCTTGTCATTACCCTCCTTATAATGTATGTAAAAATAGTGTTTCTACTCTGGGTTGGTGCTAATGCGATTGTAAAAGGTGCGTTAACCTAGAACTAAAGGAATATGCAAGAACAAAACAGCAGGCTATTTTTTATTTTATATTTTTCTGAGAAGCCTGTTATGGAGCTTGTTCATATTTGTTATACTTGTGTGTATGAAAAATGAAAGCAAACAAATCATAAGAGCAGATGTGAAATTTTCAAACTCAACTGCAATGTCTTTTGATGTAAAATGCATTACTCAGGGACTAGATCTGGCTAGTATTAGACAAATAATGGGATGTTCAATTAATAGTCACATTGTAAACAAGGAAAAATTAAGAGGAACAGGAAAAATGCACATTCACGCCAGTAGGCAACAACTTTCATTAAAATTAATGCATAGAATGAAAGTAAGGCTGAACAAATATCAGCATAATGCACTGATTAAATGTAGGTCCTTTTGTAGAATGAGAATCTGAAATACTAATACACAAAAACTGTGGATTTGTATGGATAAAACCTGGTTTATGGGAACATGCAGGGCAGTGGTGAGTTGGTCAAACATGATCATGTTTAATCTGTAAGCTGCTAGTCTCAAAGCACAAAGCAGCAGGCTGAGGCTTAAGACTAGGGCCACATGACGATCACTCAGTCCGGTGCTTTCCGCAGTATTAGTCTGCAGCGAATGCACAAAGCTCATTCACTCGTTACGTTTGTTCAGCAAGGTTGGTGAGTTGAGACCCCATTGTCTTTTTCAATACCAACCCGGACTCGCTCAATTCAACTCATGCATTTGAATAATTAACGGGCTAAAGTGTTCCCACACAAATTTGGCTGCGATTCTAAGCTTCGGATGCATTCGGACCTTGAGCCAGCGCTGAGAAACAAACGACAATTGTCTGAACTCGAATTTGTTAAGTTTATGCTGAGAGGTTCTTGATTGGATGTGACAGTTGGCTGGGTTATAAATGGGGCCAGCTCTGGGGATGGCCGCTTTCTAAGTGGCAAAGCTTGTTGGGATGGTCCTGAATACAGGTCTTTGGGTTCAGCAGCTGAACCTGAACAGTCTTTGGCCATTAGGAGGCCAATACCACAATTCTCCTTCACTATTATGCTTGTGATCAGTGGATGGACATCAGCCACCAGATCATCGCACCTTTGGACTTTAAATGAGATTTAAATGATCTCATTTGGAATTAATAGATCACAGAGGATTCAAACTTCTGATTTAGCAATGCTATTTAGTAACAGGTACATTTTAGATGTTGAAAATTGAATCTATGTGGTGAGGCGCTGCATTACTGCTGTAGTCACAGACAGTGCTGCTGCATTGCAGGTGCAGGGATTAAACCATACATCTCTCAGAGCAAAAGACAAATAGAGTTTGAATGTTGTCACTGAGATTAGATAAATTAGATTGAGGCAGATTGATCAAGTGTGTGTTACATGTGTTTAAAACCTTCACATGCACATTAACATTGACTAGATCATGTCCTCCGATGTTTCAGACTGGTTTCTACTGAACGAATTTATTGAAATCACTGAAAAAAGCTGCCATTTTGTGTAGTATTGTTGCATTACATTCACTAATGGCAGTCTCATAAAACTTTCAAACTGGTCATGAAGCAACCGTTAACCGCCGCTTATTCACCATGGTAAAACTAATGAATAATGAATTTTCAAATATATCCACACAAAATAATTGATATCAATACATTTGAAAAAAAACAAACAAAAAACAAGCCTTGGTAGATTTTCTAGGGCTAATCAACATGATTAATTAGTTAATAATTATAAACAAATCATTTTGGACATAATTATTCATAACTGCCCATTTTAGAGAAATAGTTTTTAAAGAATAATGTTTTAGTGTAAAAACAGCTATTCGTTATTCTCATCTCACACTCACTAGAATACTGTAGGCCTACACTGAATCCAGTCTGGTGGTTGCATTCGGTCTAGCCAAAAAAATTTAAATATTTCAACACAACTGAAGCTCAAATCTGATCAGAAAATTCTGTATTCACATATGATCAGAACTTCACGCAGCACTAATGGTACACTCAATTGGAAATGAATGACTTTTGGTCTATTGTTTGTCAGGGTTAGTAAAGACAGCATTAGAGCATTTTGCTATAATTCCAAAACTGTTAAAGTAAACATGTTTTGTCTTGATTTTGCCTGCTTTCCTGGTATTAATGCATTTATTATCAAAAAGACCTTAACTTACCTGGATGTAGCAGAACATATCAATCATCGTCTTGATTTGGCTTGATTTGCATCACTTGGTCATTATCCGTTTTTCTTGTTGCCTCTTTTACACCTGCTTAGCAATGAAACGTCCATCTTGGCATAGTTACAATAAGCACTAAACCACAATCAATTACAAAATGTCCTTAAAAGTGGAATAAAAGAAATATCTCAGAGTACATTCTTCAGGTGTTTGTTAATAATATTTATGTGATGCTTCTTGGCAACTTACTTGAATGGTTAGCATACCTTGACTGTTCAACATGAAGGTTGCAGGTAGCATTCAAGTTGGACACGCCAAGTAGGGGTGGCTCGATACCACTTTTCAGAACCGATCCCGATCCGATACTAAAAATTCTGTGTAGCTGCCGATACTGATATCGATCCGATACCTGCGCAGTTTTTTTTTTTTTTTAATACCTCAATGTGCGTTGACCTGATCATGACTTTTTTTGTAGTACACACAATCTACTAAATATAGACAACTTTATTGTGAAGAAAAACAACAAATGAATGCATATATAATTATAATCTATGACAAAAATACTATTATAAACTAAGTTAGTGGATAATTCAGTAGCAAAAGTTACTCTAGAAAAATCATGCACAATTTTATAAAATCTAAAATTAGTGAGAAAAAAAGCATTATTTAGTGGGGAACAAATAAAAGTGAATAAGTGTAAAATAAAAGTGAATGAGTGTAGGACTAAATCTAAAAATCTAAAATGATAATTTAAACTGAAATACATTGCTCTTTCTATTGTTGTAAAATACATTCATGAAAAACAAGTAATATATATATATATATATATATATATATATATATATATATACTGTAAAATTAAAAGACATTTCTTTTAAATGTATAGCGCAGTAATGAGGCAGAAACATATTATAGATAAGATGAACAAGAAAGGCTATTAATAATCGTTCATTGTACAAAAGTATTATGATACACAAGGCTTCAAATACAGAGCGGCACAAAGCGCTTATGCGCATTCTGTACGCAGAATGATGCGCTTGAAGCGACACGGAGTCTCAGCGCTCCGCAAGTCCGCATAGAAAGGTTCAAAGCACAAAGTGAAGAGATATTAATGCGAATTTATGTGAACTTGACTTAAATATTCATCTGTACCTCACATTAAACTGTGGAACGGCTTCAGAACACTTGAAATAAAGTGTGTTATATGTGTTTGTGGCTTTTGTGGGGGTAAACAATAACACAATAGTATAAGCACAATATCGGATTTGGATTGGTCTCGTCTGACCGATACCCCGATCTGGCAGAAAATGCCAATATCGGAGCCGATACCGATACTGAATATCGGATCGGCGCACCCCTAACGCCAAGACGTGTGAGGAATAATGAATGCCATTGCTGCTGGCTTCTAATCAAACTCAGAACAGTCTCCTCTCAGTTTGTCTGGAGAGCAGGGAACAGAGGAACAGAAAGGAAAAGTGCGAATGGCAGTTTTCTTGAACTTAGCATTTCGAACTTCAAGTGTCAACTAGAAAACCAGGCATTGTGCCCTTATCTTTACCACCCTCCTCCCCTCTCCCGTCAACTGTACTGTCAATAGAGCCAGTCCACTTGTCACAGAGACAATGGATTCCTTTACCAACCTTTTGACAGCGTCCCAGTCACATCAGCCAGGCTGCTTTTGGTGAGCGCCGCTCTGATTCCTGCCCCCGGCAATGCTTCTCTTTCTTTGGACGGAACTCACCAACAGAGCCCCAAAATGGCTGCACTGTTGGAGAGGAAACTGAGGAATAGACGCCGTTCTCTCTGACCCCCTCCTGCCCTAACGTCGCCCCAAAGAACTGTGAATTCCCTTTAGGCTGTTAGAGAAGTCAATGGGCCCACACACACAAAGGGGATTAAACACTCAGCAGTAACAGGTGTAGCCAAACGCTGTCCTGACTACATGAAAGGCTGATTCATCACACACGCTGTACGGCGACAAGAAGACCACACCGTTCTCGTTTAGACATTCAAATTTAGTCTAAAGGAATGAATGGGTAATTGCACAATGGGTTTGTGTTTAGACCGTGTCTGAAAATAGCTGAATAATAATACCGAACACTGCTATATGAATTATTTACAGTCATAGATTTAAGAAATGTGTTATTGGAGGAGCAGTTGAAGAAAACAAATATTCAGATGTTGTAAAATCATACATCTGCTTGATTGTCCAATTTTAATGGGCTATTCTGTTGAAAGCTTGGCATGGCGAACTAGTACTCGTTCTGGTGAAATGACTTTTTTTCCCACTGAAGCATCATTTGGATGGCTTTTCACATGCTGTCCACTCTCTGCCACATTGTCCTGCGCTCTCTTCAACACACCTACATGTCCACTGAAAGCACACAGTCCTATTGTTACCTCAGCTGTTAATGTCAGAGGCCTGACAATGGTTCCTATTTGCAGTATTTGCATAAGGCACTTTTCCAGCAAGCGTTTGGAGTGGTCTTGAGAGAGGGTCCACTTTATCCAGCCACAGCAAAAAAATGTCAAGTGCCAATTAGGGAAGGTTTGCTGCCTTTCAGCAAAACCCCACCCCTTCAATCCCTCTTTATTTACCCCTCAGCCAACTCTCTCACACTCCAGCCCTGCTAACAGCACCTTAAAACAAAGACCATCTCTACCTCAGCTACCTCAGAAACTACTCTTAAGTAAAGACTAGCCCACCATGCTGAGTTGTTTCCCCTTGTGGGACCGTCAAACAGACAATAAAGACTCCCTGAGCTTCTGAGATTATTAACAGGGATTCATAGTCCATCCTCTAAAGATATGCCTCAAGATGAACCTGTGAGATTGGGTTTCAATTTTGGGCTGGTACTGGTAATTCTGGTGCTTTCTGGGTAGAGGCTAGTATTTTTGCCTTATCTGCCAGCAACTGTGGCAGGTGACCTTTAAGAAAAAAAATATGGTGTACAAACAATTTTCAAATTTGACAAAAAAACAAACAAACAAAAAAACGCAAGTAACATATTGAATTAAATGTGAAATTTTAAAAACTAATAAAATACAATATCTTTACTTATATATATTATTATATTATATATATATATGTAATTTTATTTTTAATTAAACTGTAGTTTTTTTTTTTTTATTCCATTCAAACGTATAAAATACCATGTAAAAAAGTAAAATTGGTAAAATTGTGTTTTTATCTGGTGGGCAGGAAATATAATTTTCACCCTGACTAGGTTATTTTTAACATGGCGTGTAAGATGATCTCACATTTCATCCTCCACCCCAATGAGTGTTTCAGTGTTGTCTAGAACATTCCCTGTGGTGTATATGACTTCCATTGACATTATACTTCCAGAGATCCTACAGGAGAAGACGGTCAACAGGCATACTTTCAGAGCAACTTTCAATGTTTAATTTAGAACTATGGCATGGATCAGTAGCTACAGATATTGTGAGCTTTTTAATACTCAAGTACGGTTTGTGTTTTGTGTGCACACTAAAATGCCATGAAGAAAGAGTGTGTTCCAATCTTAAACTGCCATTTTTGTGCTCTCTGGGACACCGTTGTTCCTCCACACAGCGTTTAGTTCTGTTAGCCGCCTCCTGCCACCCAAAGGATTTATCCTTCACTCTCTGTCTCTTTCATTCAATATCTCTGTGTAGATTTTTTCCCAGCCTTGATTCTCAGATGGTTGGGTCTGATTTGCATGCATTTGCATAATGAAAGTCATTTGCATGCTCAGGGCAGACTTTACCATGAGAACAGACATGAAAAGGTGTGCGTGTGCGCGCATGCCCAATCTTGCTTATGCCCTCACATGCTGATGCATTTATGCCCTTCATCTTTCCATTTTCACTCTCAAACAGACCAACCATCCTTGATGCCAGGGAAAGGAAAGAGTGAAGAAGCGGGGCAGGTTGGTTGTGTGGCTGTCGTCCTGCTGGCGTTGCTGCTCCCCTCCCCTTCGCTGCTCGCCTGCCCCCTTCCTCCCGTCACGAGATGCAGTTTGCACAAAGCCACCATCTTAGAGCAAGCGGGCATTAAATGGAAGTGGAAAATAAGCAGGTATGACCCATCATCACTCTCCTGTGTCTCACACCCTCCTCTCTCTCGCCTCTTCTCGTTTACACATACTGTCCCCTCTCGCTCCCCCTGCTCGAAGGCACTGTTCATTACAGCAGATGTGTTTGTTAATTGTGAATATCACACGTCCTGGTTGTGATAGGCGCTGAAGGGGGCGGGGAGATGTTTTGTAGTCGTTTGCATTAAATCATTCCCCGGCACAATGGCTGAGGCAGAGCTGCATCTGCGGGCATCAACGTTGAATAGATCGCCATCAGGGATTCTGCTGCCCTGGCGTTGTACCATGCCAGCCATGGAGATGGCGTGTTGCCATTATTGAGAAGAACAGCAAGACTTACCTCCTGCTTTCAGCTGTGGTCATCATGATATTAGCTTTACCATGAGTTTGAATGAGCAAAATGGATTGCTGTTTTTAGTCTTACATAACTATAAGCAAACATCTCGGATTATTTAGCATATATTTAAAGACAAACTAATGGGAAAACATGCTAAGAGAGAGCAAGAGTAGGAGCAGAGAGCGTGATAGAGAAGTCTCAATGAGGACGGGCTCCTTTTGTACGTCTTGGTTTCTAAGAGTCGCGGGCCAGACAAGTCCAGTATTGTTCTCCGTGGCGAGCTTACTGTGCCGCACTGTTATTAAGGCCAGGAAGCTATAAGTTTAAAAACCGCTTAACCAAAACACCAATTAGACTTGGCTGTGCCTGATTAAGTGAGGTAGCAAAGTAAACAATACAGGCCATTGTCCTTCATTCTCTCAGAGGGCTGCCTTTGTTTAAGTCCCATCACTGAAAGTCCAGACAATACCCTGAGCGATGGGATACAGTGGAGGACTAGCGTATGTCCAGAGCTCGGCATCTCTGTTCAAGAGAAGAAGGTGCATGTTAGCTGTATGCACTTACAAAAATGCCCTGTGCCGCCAAAGTACCATGAGGTACGATGATGGTATTAAATGGCAATACTATGTTATCATGGTATTATATTAGTGGATAGTAGCATAGAACATATCCAAAAATACATTTTTAGTACTTTTTTTAGGTGTAGGTGTAGCATTGTTTTCTGATCAAATTTTACAAACATAGAGAAGTTTAAACACATTTTATCACATTAAAAATGTAATTTCAGATTATTAGATTTTAAATTCCAAAACAAGGATTAAATAGTTCAAGAGTGATAAAACTCTTAATGCAGGTAGCAGAGAATTACAGGATTGCAGTCACACTGGGTCTACAATCATGTCATTGTTTTCAGTAATCTAAGTGCACCACAGTAAACAGGTGGCAAACTGGGGGGAAGAGCGGCTGAGAGGGACGGCACAGTAAATTATGCACAGTAAAAACAAAGCCAAAGCACATCAGATAAAAAAGGAGCGAAGAATCTGCAGCAGCTTGCGTCTGGGAGCGTGCGAGGTGGCTGGGGCTTGGGCAAAGGGGCAGACACTCTCCCGTCTGCACACACACACACACACATACACACAAGGCTCCCCTTTTCTGAGCAGCTGCTCTCGCTTCTCCATGCAGGCACCAGCCTTGGGAACCACCACGACGAGGCTCCCCCAAAAAATGGGCACCGGGGCCCCCCCAAAGTCTGAGTCCTCCCCCCCTTCTCTGTCTCTCCCTCCCCCTCTTGACGATGATGCTGGGTGCCTGGGAAGGACTCGGAGTTCATGGTCAGACTGCCTATTGAGCTGACAGGCTGACTGTTTGCTCAATTCAGTCTTCTATTCAGTCGGGACAGGAGGAGGGAGACAGAGACACAGTAACACTCCAATGAGTATTCATTTAGGGAAGACAACCGGAGGGAGAGAGGGAAATCGCGAAAGAAAGAATGAAAGAAAAGCAGAGGGAGGTGCGTTTTTTGTGACACGATACCGACGCAGACCATCATACACAAACTTCCACTTATCCAGTTTTCTGACAATGAAACAGAGGGATAGTCATTGCCACCCTATAAATATAAAAAAATGGGGATGTTTGATCAGCTCTTGTGTTCTTAATCACCTGCGTGCCTCGAGTTGCTTGTTTAAGCTGCATGGAGCGACTAAACTCTGGAGTTCTCTGGGTTTAGGTTCTGTCACATGCCTCCTCTTTGCTTCAGTTCCACGTCGTACCAAGTGCACAGGCACCGTCAACTTCGGCCTCAATCTCTTGACCTGGCACTCGGCCTGTCTGAGGTGTTTGTTTGCTGCGACCTTCTTAACGAATCCTACAAAACAGAAAAAAAAAAACATTAAAAATCCAATAACAGAACATCTTAAAATACAAAAGCCAGTCCTGATGAGATAACCTGACAGTTTTCAGTAATCAAATGAGTTTGATTTGAAATGGTCAAATATCAAAAAATATTATTTCACTAAACACATTTCCTGTTTCTTTTGTGTCTTTTCAGGTTTTTAGGGTCAAATTGTATAACGTGAAATCCATTAAATGGAGGATCGGAGCTGAAATGGGCTGATGGAGTCAAACGGGTCTTTACTATGCATGTGCCCCAACATCAGATAAAAGACAACACTTTAATTGTTCTACATGACTGCATTTTTGAAGCAGTTATAGCATCTAATGTTCTAAGGGCTGTATGTTGCGAGCCAAGTGTATGTGTGTGTGTGTGTGTGTGTGTGTGGAGAAGATGAGAGAAACTCTTTGTACGGGTCTGGGTCAAAGTACTCAACAAATTGTGTATTTGTACAAACGCACTTGTTTGGGATTCTCCAAGTATAAAAAGATTATATTCGGGTAGTTCTATAGTCAATTTAATGAGTGTTTTCTAGAAAATGTCATTTTTAAAGGTCAATCATTTAGGTACTTTTTGATAAAAAGAAAAGAAAGAGATTTAAAAAATGCCTTATAATGAATTCAGTTAAACACTATCAGATATAGTCTGTCATGGTACAATCGTTAGCATAATGCACTTTATAACACACAAACTGATTTTTTTTTTTTAATTCAGTAGTTTTCAGTATTAAAGGAAAATGTAGTGGCCTGTGTACATTCCCTAATGTATTTCTCCAATAACTGATTACTAAATGAAATCTAACATGAATTATTAGAAATGGTGTGTGAGGCTCTGTAGATTCTGCATGTATGAGACCCACGGCAGCGGTGAACGATACTGCACTCTGATTGGACAGCTCAGTGTGTTGTGTGTCACACACTTGTTGGACAGAGAGCTGTTGTCTTTAATTTCTATGCAATTGCGTTGGGCTTGCAATCACCTGGAAGAGAAGGCAGATCAGAGCAGCTATTTATGACAGCAGGTTAAATCTGTTTTAAGGTGCGAGAAATATTTAGCAGAATACGTATGAATATTTCATTCCTAACTGGTTTCAACAACAAACTGTGACGTCATCGACCACTAAAAAGCATCTTCATCTAGCTTTTGTGTTTTTTAATTTTTGTTTCAGCACTCAAAATAGAAACAAATTTAAGGGGTATTAAATGCTCTCTAAATGTCTCTCTGTATTTTGTGTTCCAATCAATCATGGCTGAAGAATTCAGTTCAATATGCAAATGTTTTACAAATTTATTACAATTTGAAGAGAATTGTGCAATCTATTTTATAATCATTTTTCTTAAAATAATTTTTAATTACAGCATTATCCTTTCAGTAAAACTGAGATAATCTGTTTTTTATTTCCCTGCAAAATTTGACAAATCAAGTGAATGTGAAGACAATGGATTGATGAAATGGGGCCTTTACTATGCAATTTTTAACTTCTGTATTTTTCTGGGATTTTGTAGAAAGTGATTTTCAGCTAGTCATAGTCCTGTAATGATAACGATAATAACTGAAATAATAATTTACCTTGTAATGCTTAGTTCTATTCTTACTGTACGTTTTTCTTTCATTTTGCAGTTGAACGCAAATGTGTAAGATATTTTTGTTTCCTTATTTTTTTGTATTTCCGCATGTGCCTTTTATTGTCCTGGTAAGGATATTAATAAAAGTTTACTTTGAAAACAAACTTCTGCTGTTGCTGTCACTAATATTTTGGAGAACAAATTTCATACACATACAATTAAATTCAAGAATCCTAAAGGCACCATGTCATATTTTGCATGAAACTAGGATAGTGTAAGCATATAAGACTGACTCATTTTCTTCTTAAGATTTTTTGGATTTGTTCTGGGTTTATTCAACTTGCAATGAACCACATCCAGTCTAGAGTATTACAGTCCAATAACATTTCTTGGCCGCTCAGATCTGTGTGGCTGTGTGCCAGGAGACAAGGTGCATTAGTGTACTGTAGGCCGTACTGCTGCTGATCTGACACACACTTTGGTGAGACCCTGAGTCTGTGCCTGAATTTTAACTAGTCAATTAAACAACCAAAAATTTAGCTTACTCGGTCTCTGTGTATAGGGCTACAGCAGTGGCCACATACCAATAATTTTTGGAGTTTTCAAAAAGGTTGTTAGTTACAAAAAATCACAAAATAATTTAAGAAAAAGGATCGACCACGTTCAATAGCATCACTTACAGAAGTGAATGAGACAGCATGCCGCAAATGGTGGTCTTTGTGCCCTTTGGGCTGCAAAGAGAACAAAGGAGAACAGAAAAGAAAGTGTTATACATCCACCCACCAAAACATCTTATTCAACACTGCTGGATTTCAATATAAACCAGGGCAGTACGTGAAGGACAGAGAATCTGTGAGTGATCATAAGAAAGATGTGTCCTTCACTGATTACCTTAAGCTGCGTGTAAGGAAACTGGCTTCAGAGATGCTTACAAGTGACCAGAACTTCATACGTTTAACATACATTACATTTTTAATTAAGGACCATGTTATTAATATTTAATTAAAGTATTTAATAATATGACATTTTTACACTTTCTCTCTTATATGCATGTTCACACGTGCTTTTTAACAATGTCGTGTCATGGATACTGATAAAAGGTACTTTGAAAACAAACGTACCTTCACACTTTTGCCTCAAACTCCTAATTTGCTGCTTATTATTAATTAGTAAGGTAGTTTTTAAGTTTAGGTATTTGTGTAGGATTAGGGATGTAGAATATGGTCATGCAGAATATGTGCTTTATAAGTACTAATAAAGAGCCAATATGTTAATAATAGGCATGCTAATAAGCAACTAGTTAACAGTGAGAATTGGTCCCTATCCTAAGGTGTTACCACATGTGCTACCATCACTAGGATTTTGGGACTGTTTTGGGACATTATATATAAATGTTATATGGTAAAAATTCAATATCATTAAACATACAATTAATTATAAAATTCCAATGATGTGTATTAATTATTTACCTCTTTCAGCTGACATCATTTTCTCCACCAAATGCTGAATCATATGTGTTGAGGATAACATTGGCAAGAATGCATTAGTGGCCTTCAAAATGACGATGAAGGCATCTCAGTATAGACTTGTTGTGTTCCTCCATATACTGTCTGTGAAGGCTTTCGGATGCAGCCTTGATTCCCAGCGCACACTGATGACTGTCCTCAAATCTCCATCTTAGTATTCAAATGCTGAACAATTCCTGTCATCTGCTAACTGCAGAGTAAATCAACATTGATGTTATTTTGTTGAAAGAAAAAATATTGCTCTTTGATTTACTGGTGCCAATGACAAAGGAGCCAAAAATGTTTTATCCATCATTACATCAAGTTTACATTTTAATATTAACAGAACTGTAGGAAAACGAAATACAGTGAATTAAGATACTTTTAAGTATTATGTACAATCCTAATGGAAATGACTAAAGATTCCAAATACTGATGGTACATAAAAATAGAGATAATAAATTCTGAAAGAAAAAAAAAACAGGACATTGCATTAATGACTTATTATCCACAATTTAACATAAAAAAGCTTTTCAAATTATTATAAATGAATAAAGTTTCAATAAGGCTGTAATTTGAGACTTCAAAATGAAAACAAATGTGCACACAAACCCAAGATCAGGCAAATTGTATTTTAGTGGTAACTAAACAATTTGGTCATTGTGATGAAAGCTGGGAAAAAAGAGTTTGTGATTGCTAGGATATCATTTATCAAGCAGCGCTTATATCCTCATGAATCACCATTTCATTGTGTCTTTGACAGCTCCACTCCAGTCCTGAGCTGCGTCTGACCCGGTGTCTGCCTGGTTTGCAAATCCTGTTCAAGCTGCTGAAGTCACTCGGCTAAAACAAAAGCAAGTAAATACAAGATGGAGGATGTGGGAAAGGAATTCAAACCCTGGATTTGCCTCATGGGAAAGCGAACAGCCCCAATGGGCGTGTGCAGCAGGGACGAGGTCACCACAGCCCGCCGTGCTGGTGTGAATGACGAGGGACCGGAGAGAGGAGTCAATGCAGACAACACAACAATGAGAGTTTAAGGGTGAGAAGGAGGAGAGGAACAAGAGAATAGACCTGAGGTCAAGTTCAAGGCCATTCTCACTGTCTGGTGATGTAAATGAGCTTTAACACACACACACACACAAACACATTCACATAAACAAATTCACACTTTTCCCAGCCCACACAGCACTCCCTCAATACAGTCTCTGCAATGAGCTAATGTTTGTGCAACTATTATTTTGTAGATTTAATAGGCTGTTTACACAAGAGCTCATTTCCACCTCAAAGCTAAAAAAAAAGTGACATTATTTCCCAATTATGAATTGATATCATGCAATGTAACTTTATATTTTGCAATTATCTTTTTTATGTTTCACTCTGAGGTGGAAATGGGCTTCAAGAGTTTTAGCAACTGCAACATAGTTTAAAAGAGGATCTTATTAGTATTTTTAAGCTAGTTTTTATCTAGATCTTTTAGATTCTAGATCTCCCATTATTAACTCAATCTAAACGATTAACATAATCAAAACTATATATTGTTCAGTATTGAATGAAAATTTGATTTAAACTCCAGTGTCTGGAAATTTTGATCTTTGCAATCTTTTGGTTTTACCGAAACGTGTCTCTAAAACTATTTTGTCTACCTTACACTCTCAAAAATAAAGGTTCTTTATTGGCATCAATGGTTCCATGAAGAACCTTTAACGTTCTTTAACATCCCTTCCATTGCACAAAATGTTCTTTATAGTGGAAAAAAGCTCTTCAAACTAAGAAAAAAAATGGTTCTTTTAGGAACTGTTCGTTGAAGGTTCTTTTAGGAACCAAAATGGTACTTTTACGGCATCACTGTGAAAAACTCCTTTTTGGAACCTTTATATTTAAGAGCTTAATTTATGTGATTATTTGCATTGTTCGCGAATCAGCTAGGAATAATGTCTCGAACGGTGAATTTCCAACACATTCTGCACAACATACACACAAAGACGAGCCACATCCTACATTATAATGAGTCAAAACGGCTGTCACTTGCTGATGGACTGTCAGAAGGATGCCTGTTAATTTGAAACAATAGAAAGCTGGCTGCACAGATTCACAAAGATTCACTGATAAATATCAGTATTTATTTACAGATACAAAGCTGAATCTTAATTGCAGACGAAGGATTTCTTTTAAAAAAATGACTTTTTTCCTACAGTGTATGATTTGGTGTATTATTATGTGCTGATAGACAGGACCACACACACACAGACACTCGTACAGTCTCTCACCCACACCCAGAGAACGTGCACAGCGTCCCAGTGCTGTTCCACAGCTGCTGCGAGTCGGCTTTGTGCCATGCTCCACCTCATTCTCTCCCTCGGTCTTCTCTCGCTAGCTTTCATGCTGCCTCCTGGTTGCCGTAGCAACTGATGGCACTGACTCAGAGAGGAAAGAGGTCTGCAACAGAGAACAACACTTGCGAGCACACACACACGCACAGAACACAAATATATGCCAACGCACAAACAAACAAACACTCGCAGCAATGGGAACATACACTCGTGCCACTGCTCGCACACCTACAAAAAACATTATGAATACTTTCTGAAATGTATAATGTGAAGTTCCATCTCTAACTGACTGATAAAGAGACATAACCTGTATATAGATGATGCATCTGGTTCTGGACTAATAATAACATTTAAACAATGAATCCAGATTTTAACATTTCATTCCACAAGCCCTAAATGAATAGTGTTTCAGAAGCAGACCGCAGGAAAATGTGCTGATTGACAGGACCACCAATGCAAGGGTTTTGTGTTCTGTGTGGACCTCAAAAGCTAGTTCTAAAATAATGTACACTACCACTAAAAAATGTGGGGACAGGAAAAGGTTTTAATGTTTTCTGAAAAGTGTCTTATGCTCACAAAGTCTACATTTATTTAATCTAAATATTAGTACAATTTTAAATTATTATTTTTTATTTTAGTATATTTTGTCATTTATTCCTGTGACGGCAAAGCTGAATTTTCAGCAGCCATTACTTCAGTCTTCAGTGTAATATGGTCCTTCAGAAATCATTCTGATATGCTAATTCAGTGCTCATTTCTGATTATTAAGGTTGAAAACAGTTATGCTGCTTAATATTTTTGTGAAAACTGTCAATTTTTGAAGGAAACTCTTGAAGGAAAGTATAATTTGAAATATAAATATTTTGTAACATAAAATGTCTTTAATTCCTTTTGATCGATTTAATGCATACTTGCTGAATAAAAGTATTGATTGCTTTAAAATATATTCTTGCTGACCCCAAACTTTTCAACGTGATTCAGTCATACTGATTTACACATTTGGCTTGATTAAAATCATTCAAATTAAATGATATGAATTACATTTTTAGGCACTGGTCACTTGGTTTAGAACAAAATACCAAGATCATGTACAAACCCGGCAGTTATCACTAAAGCAATGGTCTGCAAGCTCTGCAGGACCAGGGACACCCTACTCAGACCAAACCAGGCCCCCATACTGTAGATAATACTTTACAGTAACTTTTAACAACTTTCAATGCAATGTCCATTGACCACCTGCAATATTATCAAAGACCCATGGCCGATTAGAGCATTGAACAGGATCTATTGAGACCCTTTCCTCAACACCACTACGACTGCATACTTCTGCAGCAGTTTTACACTGGCAATTCGCTGCAACCACTAGGAGAAGCTGCAACCATAATCCTTTAGGAATTTGAATTAAACCTAAATCTGCTGGTTAAACAGTGTCTGATCAAACTTAACCAGGATTAATAAAACAGGGGAAAACTAAATGAATTTTTAAGTTCAGCATATCACTTCTAATACCAAAATAAAATGGACTTCAATTTCAGGTGTTTGAGAAGGAATCAAAAATCATAATAGGAGATGATGACGAATCAAGGTTTAAGTGACACTTAAGATTTGCCAATATATATTCAAGTATTTAAAGGCATAGTTCATCCAACAATTCTATAATCACTGACTCACCCTTATGTTGTTCCAAAACTGTGTGACTTTCTCCTCCAGAACACAACTTTTGAAGATATTTTGGGATATGTTGGGAACCAAACAGTTTTGGTTACCATAAGAATAAAAAATAAAAAATAAAAAACCTGACACATTTCTCAAAATATCTTCTTTTATGTTCCACAGGTGAAATAATGTCATACACTTTCTGAACGACATTAGGGTGAGTAGTGAGTAAATGATAACAAATTTTATTTTTGTGCGAACTATCCCTTTATTGTAATGTACTAGCTTTAACGAGACACAATTCAAAAGTTAATGAGATTTTTTCAGAAGTTCCCACAAAATGCCAACCACGTTTCAGACAGATATGAGTCCATTCATTATCATGGAGTGACGTGAGATTTGATGGGAAAGGCTTTCTCTGTGGCATGATGTCGTAGATACAGGAGGCCACCGTGCTCTTCTGAGAGTCCTCTTTAATGCTGTCTCTAATATATCACATATGGTCTCGGGATTAAGCGGAAGATAGACAGGAACACACATAAAACAGAGAGCCTGAACACTGGCTGCACTCCACAATGACACTTTTAGGGGGCTGGAACCCTTAATTAAAGCACAGACGTGAAAAGGGGGCACAGACAGAGAGGAGAGCAGAAGAAAAGCAAATGAGATGAAGTCCTCCAGACTGTCTGGGAAAGAATGTGGGAGCATGTTGCCCCATGTGCATGTGTGCACATGTTTATTTGATTATATCATATCAAACTGTTACATGCACACAAACACTTTAATTAAAACTCATTGTTTCATACTAACGTCCAGTGCTATTCTAATATTTCAGAAAAACATCACCATACATGGATGATGGATGTAGGGCACTGCACATACACACCAGTCTTCTGTGTGAAAAACACAAAGAGTAGAGGTGAAAGGTCAAATAAGCACACTAAGATGGGTGGCTTTCTCATGCTAATTGCCATACCCATGCACCCCCAGTTCTGTCTGATACAGAGTTTTGGGGCTCCCTGATGCCACTGGGTAACATCCTCCATGAGCATCCTGGGAAGTGGGTGGTAACTGATGGTATGTGTCAAGGATGGATAAGAAGTGAAATATCGTTTAGCCTCTTGGGGAGAGAAACGACAACAGGCCGAGACATTAGAGACTTTGTGAAAAGGGCGACGTCTAGACACGAATGAAAGATATTTGAGGCCACGTTCAAGAAGATTGGATTGTTTCTTTCAAACAAGTCATGCTGTCAAATTACATTGAGGCTGGAAAAGACTGTGTTGCATCATAGATTTTAAATGTGAAGAAAAAAATTATTGGATTTATTCTGTTTCATGTAAATTGGGGTAAAGTAACATCAATGTCAGAGAATGTGACGTTTTTTGAACTGGTTGAAGATGGAACGTTCTTGCAGTCTTGGGTTTTTAAAAATAATGCATAAAAAAAACAAAAACAAAACAAAACAACAAAAAAAAAAAAACAAAGTGAAACACAATCACCAGAAAAGGCACTGACAAAACTCAATTTCTAAAGAAAGCACCTTATAGATAAGAATGGGAGTGAAAACCACCCTTTGATGCATTAACACACACACACACACACACACACACACACACACATTTATTTAGCCAAAATGGGGGCATTGCGTAGACTTCAATTGTTTTTATTTAAAGTTTACCTAACCCTAATCCACAAACTTTATCCTCAGAAACCTTTCTGAATTTTTTTCAATTTTATAAAAACAAAATAAACACTTTTTTACTTCTTGCTACACTCTAAAAAATGCTGGGTTGTTTTAACCCAATTTTGGGTCAAATATGGACTAACCCAACTTTTGGGTTAAAAATTTAATGTAAAAATTTAACCCAACAGCTGGGTTAGTCCATATTTGACCCAAAGTTGGGTTAAAACAACCCAGCATTTTTTAGAGTGTACAAATATGTTCCAATAGTCAAGTAGGCACGCACACACACACACACACACACACACACACACACACACACACACACACAAAACGTAATATACACAGATAAGCAACATATCAAGGCCGTTTTTCCACTGTGTGCAATTATTTTTGAGTACAGTCAACCTGTGTATGCAGTTACTTGCTAATCATTATCTAATAATGATGGTGGATGCAGAATTTTGCTGACTTGGAGCCAACTTCTGGAAAAAAAGAGAAATCCATTAGCCTAAACTGTGTGCCAATTAAGCCTTAATAGCTAAGAAACTGTTTGGAAACTCAAACCTCACACTTCCCTAATTCTCTCACTTTTTTAATCACCCCTTTGTCATTTTCTAAACTAAAACTCTCCCATATATAATTTTAATCACGAGCTTAATTACAGCTGCTAAAAGTGTAGTTGTTACATTCAAAGAAACGGTCTACATAGCTTCAAGATCAATGTATGAGCGGTTTCAGACGCTGTCATTGACGTGACAATCCGTGAAATTGTAATGAAGCGAATCCGCGAGCAGCCGCAGGGTGTGTCTGGGAAACCACAAAGCACGACTGGTTTCTTTCTGTAGCAACCGTGATAGCGACTCGCGGGGATGAAAGGGTTAATACCACCAACTTGGCGGACAATAACTTATAGCAGTGACACATAAAAGTGAGTTATCGGATCAGACACTGATCGATTTGCCACTGAATAGCGACATCAAAAGCCAATACTGCCATGTAGACCACCATCTATGCTAAAGAAACGAAAATGGTAATAGTATACAATTAACGTTAGATTTATAAATAAATAATTGTGTGAAGGCAAGCAAACCCTAACCGTTTATATCCACGATTAGACTGCATCAGCCCACACAGTGCTGTTGTATAACCATATTTATACATTCTATTGTATTTCTATATATAGGCTAAATTCTGCTTTGGTTCATCGTTAAATGGATGTTTATTTGTTTCATATTAGAAATACAGAGCAAATAATAATAATAATAATAATAAGCCTATCTCATTTAAGGAAGGAGGGGAATGTCAATAATTAGAAATTACAAAGAAATAATTAAAAAATGGTCAGTTCTATATAAAATGTTCATGAAGTCTTCCTTAATTTTTTTAATTATTTTATATTAAGTAAAAGGAAAACGTTGCTCTTAACAACTCTAATGCAACTTCTGCCTAATACCGCCTATTTTTTTTTTTTTTTTTTTTTTTACGTTCTTTGATTTTAGACATAATTGCGTGGTCTCACTGCTCATGGTGTGGAGCTTCATCTTGCCTGTGTTGAGAGAGAGGCGCCCTCATTAGTGCGCGCGCATCTTAATTTTTCTCCACGAGGAATTATGTGACGTCAGCCTCAATTAACAACACAGGGTCAACGGGATTAAAACACAGACTACCAGTTCTCACAGTTTCCCTCGCATCAAAGTAAAGCGCCTTTTGTTTACTGCGCTCTTCGGCTGGACTGTGCGCATTCTATACACTGCAGGACCCAATTAAAAACCGGAAAATAGTAAATGAAGGCAATGAGATCATTCACGGACCCGCTGATATTCGTTCCAACCAATCAGAGTGAGCCAAATAAACCCAGTGATTTCTAAACGCAAACAAGGTTTGTGATTGGGAGGGGGGTGCAGACTCATTTCCGAGTGACTGAAACCAACGTAAATATCCATTTAAAGGCATATTTTTGTTATAATATTCGTTGCATTTGGACGTCTGGAATACCCGCGTTTAAAACTAGATAAAATATTATTTGTGAAGGTTTTATGTACGTTTATTTACTTTAGCTGTGAAGTTACAAATGTAGGCTACATTTAAAAATACCATTAAAAAATCAGGATACACCGCGATAGTATTTTTTTTGAGACATTTCAAATATTAAATAAATTATGTTGATCGGATTATTTTCGTTTGAATGCAAATATGACCAACTGGCCAATCAGTATCAGGAGCAATGTATTTAGCTTTTTAACATTTCGAGAAATAAGTTGCATAATTTTTAAAGACATTTCGAATTAATCAGAAGCCAATTATTATAAGAAAATGTCAACATTGTAGATTTATTTGTACAATTGTTGTTGCGTCAAGAAAATTTAAAATATAAGCCAAAGCAAAAAAGTTTCACTTGCCAGTTATCTTTATGAGGCCACTTATTAATTTATTAAATCGTGCATTGATTTGATAAAAGAGATATTTATTCAGGACAAACAACAAAATCGTTTTAATTTACGTTAATTATAAACAAAAAGTAGGCTAAAACATCCGAAATATAATCTGTAAAATAGGCAAAATCAGACCAACAGAAGGAAATGTACAACAATACTGTATAACTAAGATAAATGGTCTGATAATAACTTCAGGTTGAACAAACAACTTTTTTATTATTATTATTTAGTTATTTAGAAAACCACTTATGTACTAGACTAGTACTTTAAAGAACCAATTAGCAGATCTATGAATGTGGATCTTTGGAAATGAAAAAGTCCCATATGCAGCGAAATATCTGGTGCTGCAAAGAAGCATGTATTTTTAGTTGTTATGTGGCGTTGAAGGCCTGGAGCTGAGGTATAGCGAAGCAAGAATAAGATCAAAAGCTGTATTCCAGAGCAAGAGGAACATTTGCCAGAGAAGTGAGGAGAGCTAGATGATCCACAGCGCGCTTAAGCGTGGGCTCGCCTATACACTTTTTCCGGGTTTGATGTCAACCCAAGGGTGGCTAATGAGAGACGACAAGCGACTGACGAAGGGACGAGAGGTAATTGGCACGGAGTCGTGGGAAACCATAAACAAACAGCTGCCAATGGCATGTTGTTTTTCTCATCCCTTACACTAGCAGTCAAAAGAATCAGAAGCGGAGCTGCTCACTGGCAGCTGGGAGCGGAGAGCGCGCGAGAGGCCCAAATAACAAGTTTAGGGATTATATACAGCGTGCCACTGGCATCACATATCACAGCATCATCAACACTCACCATTAAATATTCACTCTTTCCGAACGGACACAGAGAAAACTCATCAGTTTTTCATCACAACTCCTGTTCGTCAAAAACACGTAGCCTACCTTGTTCAAGGCAGACGCCTTTTTTTTAATTTATTATTTTTTTTTTTTTAATTTTTCGCCAATGAAAACGAAGCTGTGAGAGGGGTTTGTACTAGGTTGCTGTTGTGTACCTGAATGACAACTATTGATAATATATCATTCCAATAATAATGTAATTATACAATTAAAACAAATCCTGGTGAAGTTATATAAGTTAAATAAATATTATAGAATAAATAGCATATATTTTATACATAGAAAATATATTTTTAAATAAATTTATATTATTTATATTTAAATTACAAATGTAGATACTACCTGCAGTGACACTTTTAATTTTCAGCCACTTTGAGATTCATTACTGATGATGAAAATTGATTTAAAAATCTGAAAACTCATTAAATTAAGTAGAAATAAATAGTTTAGATGAAAACAAGACGTTGTTATAATTAGGAAAACATTTTTACTGTGTGTGTCATGCAGAGAGAGAATAAAAAGATAGAACGGCTTCATAAACTAGAACTGTTCTCAGAAAAAAAAAGATAAGATTTGGATTATTTATTTTTAATTACAGGGCAAACAGAGGGGATGCATTTCAATTAATGAAAATAAAAACCTTAGAATGCTAGTCCATTAAAACATTTCTTTTCAGTGTGAAAAGCATCAATATTATTTTTTGTACTTTGGGATGAAAAAGTTTTTCTGTAGCTTACAAAGATTTATTGTTTGTGATCAAATTATGGTGATCTTAGTTTAAGCAGGGAATTTCATAATATACCATAGCTGATTCACATTAATAGCTTTAGGGCAGCGATGAATGAATTGATATATGAATGTTGGTTTAACCTCACAGTGGGATGGACATATCCTTAATCAGTCATAAGGTGGATGTTAAACATAAGGAGGGGTCCCTGGGGTAAGCCCTCGGGGCATATCCCTCCCTTAGCATGCCCTGCTATCCTTGTAACCTGCTTGTCCTTGCCTAACAGGGTCAAGCCTCCAATTAGCCAGGGGTCAAAGGTCAGGGTCCTCTACTCTAACATATGGCTCTATAGGCTGATGGCCTGCTCTTCAACAACAGGTCAATGTCAGCCATGCAATGTTATGTGAGCAGCATATTGTAGAAATATTATTTGTTACGCAAAAACTGTTTAGGTTCAATTGGTCCAGTGACTTAGAGACATAAGGAACTGTTTTATTAGCTTGTATGCTTGAATATTTTTTTAAGTATACGATTACTGTTGATGAGTTTAAAAATATGATCCAGAGTTACAATTCCTGTAACTCAGCATAGCTTGTTTCATTAAATTGAGATAAAAGACCAGCTGGATTTCCCACAATTCTTGTATGTGCTGAGCAAGCGAAAATCAGGGACAAATAGATTTTGTCATCAAACTAGCTTGATTCATGTTAAAGAAAGCATTTTAATCTATGTGCACATGTAATGGCTTTATCAAAGGCAGAGATAGTTCAAAAGGACTGTAAATATAATTAAATTTAATTAATCTTGAATCCCAAAATCTTTTTTTCCAGCTGCCCATTTGTGGTTTTCATGTAATCGTGAATGCTTGCATTGGGATTGACGAAGGCACATAAACTGCTCCCCACCATGGTGCCGCAAATTACATCGTTTGCAATATATATCTTAGCGATTTGGGGTTTGGAAGGAAAATGTTAAAAGGGCACAATTGAGCCAGTCATGCATGTTCTGTGCATTCACTCGGCGTGAGCGTAATTCTCCAGAACACTTTTCCTTTGATTTCTTTCAGTTTTCACAGTGTCTCTCAAATGCCAATAATAGACTTGTCCATCAGCCTGTCCCTCCCTTGGAGTTAATTGGAGCTGTAGAGATTCAGACCAAGCTCTGAAGTTTGATTCATCATTGGATCACTAGATTATTAGATTAATCCTCCCCAAGATTAATGCCCCACCTGGACCCCCTCTACCCCCCTGCCAGGCTGTCCTGCCCCTTCAATGCCCCTAACAGCCCCTGGGCCCTTTAATAAGTCTGACCTGTACCGTTTCACATGCAGATTTTCACCGGGATGCTCTGGGATGTGTGTGTGTGTGTATGTGTACTCATGGGCAACCACCAGGGTTGTTTGCTTACAGGAGACTTTTGCAGAAATGCATCCTGAAAACAAGGAACTAGAAACTCTGAGATTCATTATTTCACAATAGCACCACGCATGTGCGTTTTGTTTTAATTTAAAAGAAACAGCCATGGATTTAAAAGATCATGTACAAGTATCTTTGTTGCAGTCCAGCAATGCTGATACTGTATACTGTAAAAATAATTGGTTATGTTTTAATAGCATTTTTATCAGCAGTTTGCAATGTTCTTAGTTAAGAATCTCCTTTCACAAATGTATATTGTACCATAAAATCATGCTCATACCTGCTATAATATATTTCACAATATGAATGGACCAAGCAAATTTGTGCTTGATAGAATTCTGATTATGATTTTTAAAAACAATACTAAATATTAACACTAGTACTTTGAATGCTACAGTCAGTTTTGCCTGACAGAATTGTTTTTATATTTTTAAAAATAGCACTAAATATTAATGCTAATGATTAAATGGTCTAATACATTTTTCCTGACAGAACTGTTTTTGTATTTAAAAAAATAACACTAAATATTAATATTAGTGCTTAAGTTGTCAGATAAAATTTGCCTGACAATGATTTTATACTTAAAAAATAACACAAAACATTAACACTAGTGTGTGAATGGTCAAACAGATTTCACCTGATAGAATTCTTTTTATATTTAAAAATAACACAAAATTTACATCACCACTAGTGCTTGAATGTTCAAATAAAATTTGACTGACAGAATTTTTCTGTTAACGCTAGTTAACACTACCGTTAGAATGGTCAGATAAAATTTGCCTAATAGAAATATTATTATATTTAATATAATAACACTAAATTAAGCGGCAGTAATATTCCGATCTCACTTCCACGTCTAGATCTGGACTGATCGATACAAACCCAACATCTGATGCTCCTGTCAGGGCTAGCGAGTTGCACATCACTTCACAGCAGAGAGCAGTGTGGCACAAAGAGTCAGGCTAATGAGGCTTGAGTGGCACTGGCATATACAAAACGCTTGGCATCTCTTGGCAAGCACATCCTTCTATCTCTCTCTGCTTGCCCTCTCAGCTCTCACTCTCTCTCTCTTTCTCTCATCATTGCCTTTGCTGGCTCTTTCCGCCAGGCCCATGGTTTCCTGGCAGCGATGCCCGTCTCTGTATGCCATCCTGGGAGGCGTCATATCCCCTCCAGAGAGCTGGCCCCTGCGGCTGATGGAGCCTTTCAGTCCAGAGAAAGGGGGCATTGTGAGGAATTGTGGGTCATGGCCGGAGTAGGCGGCAGTTTGCTCATATACAGGCCCCTCACACACTCACACAGGGCGCTTAGAACTGAGAGCCAAAGATAGACATCCAACCTCTCAGCTTTAAAAATGCCTCCTCAGGAAGTAGCTGTGTGAGAAAGTGTGTGTGAGAGAGGTGCATGGCAACACTGGAAGTATGTTTGCAAGTGTTTGTGTTTCTCTTTGACCGCTTAAAAGCTAAAAAGAAACAATTTCACGGCATTGTGCGATGGTGTTTGTATATGTGATTTGGTGCTTGCATATGTGCATTCATTGCCTTCATGTATATTAAAGAAAGCATTTTTGATCGTGCAGCATTGTTAAGGGCACATTTCTTCGAAGGAGTAAATTTTATTTTTTATTTTTTGGTCTGGAGCTAGTAATTTGTTTAAATATGTTAATTTTTAAAAGACCATTTTTTTAGTAATAAAATGCAGTTCATACATACAATGACTTAAATAAACCTTTTCTATGATTTTGTGATTTAAAATCCAGGCTGTAAAATGTCATGTGGTGTGATGTTATGATATTTATGAATACATAACAAAAGGCACTTTTTAACTCGGAGAAAAATATATATATTTTTGAAAATAAAGATGCATACACACATGTACAGTATTGAAGGTGTAAGAAAAATATGTTTTATTAATGGTTACACCTCATGGTTACATTTTTCCGTTATGTCATTTAAGAGTCAATAAATTGTAACGTATTTAAAATGTAGAAACGTTTTTCAAAACCAAATTTATACAACTTGTCAAATGTTTAAACAACATTTGTCCTTTTATTCATAATGGAAACTTTTTTTTTTTTTTGCCATTGACACATGTATAAACATGTAAGGACAAAACGTTAATCTAAAACGTGTCTGCCTATGAAAACAAAGCATCGATCAGTCCTTCGAAAAAATGCTGGATGATTTCTGAGGGGAAAAAAGAAACCGCACAGCACAGGCATATAGGCCTATATAGCATATATATAGGTTTATACTATATTTAAATCAGAGACCAAGGCATGTGTATCCATCTGTAGATAGTATAGCAACTAAATATCGGTGAAGCTCAGTCAGATAACTAGCTATTGTAGAGAAAAACAAGCACCAGCTCCGTCTCAAAGCTCACTCAGCTCCACCTAGTGGCTTGAAGAGGCCACACAATCATTCACCCATTCACTCACTGCATTTTCACACCAGCATCTTAGTTATGGGCTGCCTCTTGCACATTCTCTCAATGCATAGAGCTCATTTCCCCACCGCTGGCAGCCGGAGTGGCCGGAGGTGTTTTGGCACATGATGTATCCTTCCACAAGCGTAGGAGGAGGAAAATAGTACCAGTGTTTTTATCCTCTGCTCATGCAGCCCATCCATGGACACTCTACCTCTTTAATATTCAGCAATATCACCGGACTCCTTTCTCTCACCGTGCTGCACTAAGACAAAAGAGCATTATGGAGACACATCCTGTTTTTATTATAACGAGAAGGTGCGGAGGGGGTGTGAATCGTGGTGTGTGTGTGTGTGTGTGTGAGAGAGAGAGAGAGAGAGAGAAGCGAGAGGAGACACAGCGAATGCATTGATTTGTGTGTAAACGTGCGATTTGCTGGTGTGTAAGTCACTCTTTGTGACATTTTGTGTGTCTAAAGTGTGTATGTTTGTGTTTTGTATGGGGTTTTGTTTCTATAAGGCTATATGTCTCTCTCTCTGTCTTTGTGTGTGTGTGTGTGTGTGTGTGTGTGTGTGTGTAGTGCAGCTGCAAGTCTGTTGTGGCTTGTTGCCATCATGCAAATTGGCATCTGATAAAACAGCATTGACTGAATTTGCTTAAGGGATGTAGAGGGAAGGAGTAAATAGTAGAGAATTAGTTCTTGTTGCAAAACCCATACAGTCACACAGCATTTCTCGCTCTCTCTCTCTCTCTCTTTGTCTTTTTTCCCTCCATACCTAATGAATCATCCCCAAATGAATAAACCAATATCTTCTTTGAATTTAAAATAGCTTCTCTTTTCTTGCTCTTTTTATTTCTTGGAGAAATATGTGCGTTTGATGACTGACACTAAACTCTGATTCTCTAACATTCCATAAGTTCCTGATTGACCCGTACTGTGATTAGACAATGTTTATATTTATATTTTTTATAATTATATTTATAAGGTGGCCTGTGACTAAGAGTATATTGGCATGTTGATGATTTTTAAAAACATATTATCATATTTATCCACTGATTTTGGATTTTTAATCATTTCTGACTTGATTCTACCTATGATTTAAATTACCATCTAATTTAATATATTTAATTTATTATTCAAAATATTAAACATTTTTTAATTTAAATATTTAACCTTTGAAAACACTATAAGAATAGTGTAGTGTTGTCATTTTAATAGGCTATATAAGTTATTATATATTTTTTAACTGAATAAAATAGATTTATAGAGTTATCAGCCTGAAAAAAAGTATCATTATATCAATAATATGTTCTTGTTGGTATTAGAATTTCAGTATTGGTCCATCCCTAGTTTCATTCATTTGATAAATGGATATTTCCCATTTTTGAGTCTGTAAAAGGTTTTTAAATGAGTAAAATCTGAGAACAAATAAATGATCATCAAAATGTGTAGTCCACTGTAAACAACTGTAATGTGTAAACATTCATGTAGGCTAAAATTTCTCATGCGCATGTCAAGAACTGTCATGATCATGTCTATATGTGTCCTAAAACATCCAGGCACACTTCACGTAAGCTTTAATAGTGACCCACTCCATCAGCTGAGCTAGATAGAGCCCCTGCACTGTCACTTCCTCATTCAACAGCACCAACTCAATTAAGACTCTATGATTGCTTCACCCCACTTGACCCATACTGACCTCTGACCTCAAGGTTCACGCCTCCCACAATGTCAAGCATGCGTGTGGATGTGCTTGGCCGGGGGGGGGAGGACACGAGGGGGTCGCTAAAGGGCTTTTGTCCCCTCTGTGTCCAGCCACCCTCTCTCGCTAAAGGATGCTGTCAGTGCTTTTGTTGTATTCCTTTGAATGTAATGGGCCCTGAGGGAGGGCTTATGAAAGCAAAAATCCTTTAATCACCACACAAATATGAGTTTAAAGTCAGTTTTGAGTGATTTGAGATATCCGGCTAGGTTTTTTTTATTTTTTTATTTGTGAAGATATTTCGACTCATTATTTTTCTTTTTAAATGATGAAAATCACCATTGGTCACCTGTTAAGTTGGTATTTCATTTCTCAAGATTTTGTTGTTCATTTTGTTCTTGCTATGCTCTCCACTTTAATGAACCTCTTGAACTTTGCTGCCCTTGGCGGAAGCAGGTGTGAGCTCCACTGTGACATATTAGTCTGATTCTCTTGTCTCTGCTCCATTCAGACCCAAACACCTTCACTAGCCAAAGTGGAGAACATGGGAAACTCACATAAGCACCAATTTCTGCTGACAGGAGACTTCCTGACGACAACAGGCTTTGTTAATGCCCATAGGGTGAGATTTTAGCACTCTTATTGTTCTGTAAACTATGCAATCAAATAGAGTCAATCAAAAGTTAACAAATTTAAAATTAACTAGTTTTATTAAGGCAAAATGACACCTTAGCAAAACTAATTTTAATTAGTTTAACCCTTAAAATTCAATTAAAATTTTAAAATTAAAATTAAGAATTAAAATCCTTTAACTATTTTGGTGTTTTTAAATATTGCTTGTAAACCTCCCATTATGCTGTATTGTTACCAAATATTGGATTCAATCTTTTTATCAATTAATTAGCACAGGTTTTGTATTTCTTTGGATTGACTGATTATTATTTGTGGATAATTTTGGCAATATGCAATCAAAAACTTAGGTGTAAGCTCAGATCAGCAAGGCAAACGATCCATCAGTTTCAAAAAGAAATACAAAACTTGCACTAATTGAAAGAAAACAAGATGATAAAAATATTGAATTCAATATTTGATAATATTTTGATAATATAGCACAGCAAGAAATTTAGAATTTTTTGTAGGCAGGACATTGGCAAAAATTACCCCAAAACACAAAAATGATAGTTTTGGGGAACTTGTTAAACCCTGTGTGAGCAAAGTCAGTAAGGTTTCCAAGGCGATAACATTAACTAGCATTTTTAGGAAAAAGAAAATCCTCTCTGGGTCAAAATAACTGAAACACATCATGAGCAGCTGAAGTTCCATGAAGAACCCTTAACATCAATGAAACCTTTCCATTGTGTAAAAAGTTCTTTAGTGGAAAAAGGTTCTTTAGAATTTTTATATATTCTTCACACTCAAAAAAATAAAAATAAAAATAAAAAAAACCCCATAAAAAACACTTCACTGAAAGGTTCTTTCAGGAACTCAGAAATGGTTCTTGACATCACTGCGAAAAAACACATTTGGAACCTTTCTTTATAGGTGTAGGTATAGCTCTGTAAGATTACAACAATATAGAATAGAATAGAATAGAATAGAATAGAATAGAATAGAATAGAATAGAATACAGTGCGTCTTGTAGCTGGACTCACTGACATATCCATATCCATAGCCAAGGTTCTGCTGTCTTCGTAGAAATGTCAAATATATGCAAGGTAGAGTCATTGTATTTGTAATCCACTGGCTCTGTCTATTTTTCTCATGCTGTTTGTGTGAGCACTGATCAGAGGGAGGCCTGCGGTTGAAAGGGTCCATGGCCCCTGAGCACAGCCTGCCTGTAATCCTGTTAATGTGAGCTAAAGAGAGGCACTCTCCCCATACAGACAGGCTTTCAGAGTGTACACAGGACGTTCCCCTCAGAACACACTCCCACTGACCCACTTAGAGACATTCTTACGGGAGAAAATGGATAGATAAACTCTCAGAGGAGTCGGTCATTCCTGATTCAGATGCGTCACTAAAAGATAAATCCCAAATAAACAAAGAATATTCTAATATTCTAGGACAATTTTCTTTAGATTTTCTGTGACATTCAATGTTCTCAGAACACTGCAGAACCTTGTAAGAACGTAGCTATATAGAACGTTTCTAATGGTTATTTTTAGGTTTTATCTAAACACACACACACACACACACACACACACACAACTAAAATAGACTAGAAAACACAACAATTAATCAGTCTGTCACGTGGGCTTCAATCTCCAGCGCAGTTTCATTTTGAAACCCTTAAAGCTCCATTTCAAACAAAACACACAAACAAATCAAGTATGTAAATACCCTATTACGTGCAGTTAGTATTCTACATTTTTGCTGATTATAAAGCGCAATTAAGCACTTCAGCGTTAGCGCCCATTCACATCCCAGCTGTCCACCTGTCTGAGGCCTGGGAAAAGACCTTGGCGCTGGTTCACGCCGCGGCGCCGTCTCTGTAAAACACGCAGTGCGCGAATGAAAAGAGGCGTAGAGCTGCTCCTCGCACAGCCCGCGAGCTCCAGGCGCTCCTAATAACGTGCTATCAAAATAAGACCCCCACTTTCCTTTCTCCGTTTGATCCTAGAAAGTGAAACTGTGCTAATTACGCGACGGAGACCATCTGGACTCTTCGTTAACCCTTTCCGCAGTGATTGTAGGCGCCATTAAGTATTCTTGAATTAAACGGCGCCTTCACTAGGATTCAGCGTGATTTGACATCGTTGTTTGTCGTCGAGCTGAATGTAGAATTCAAACCCGTGTGACTTTGAAAAATCTCTTAGCCTACGTGCTGAAAAAACAAACACATTCCTAATTCCAAAAATATACCGTGTATTTCTCTCACACACCTTCAAGGGATTCTTAAATTACCATGACACTTCAGCAATATAAATCTGAACAATTTATTTGAATGTCATTCCATACAGAATTTGTCGTTCAAACGCAGGTTATGCAGAGAAGAAATAATCCTTGTAAAGAAACATTTTTTCTTCAAAACAGATAAACATGTAACTATATACATTTAATACCTTAAATCAATCAAAACATTTTTCCTCCAATTTTAGTAGTCAATAAAACGTTCATTAATGTCCCATATTCAGTCTTTCTAAACTTTCTGTTTGAAACAAATAATCCAGAAATCTAAGATCAAATGTGTGCTCATAGGTAACGTTTTAGAAAACCTGTAACTCACAGAAAGTTCTATGTTGTAGATATTAAATTCCATCTGTTTAGGATGAATAAAATTTCTTATTCAATTTTAGGAAAATAAAAATATATATATATACCAAATGAATACAAAATATTTTACCATACATCCCACAACAGATTTTCATTGTTCTTGGAAAAATATTCAAAATAAAGAGAAAGCATAAACTGGATTTTGCAGTCGGCTATCTTAAATTACAAATATTTCTAGAAGCTTCGCTGTAGAGTCATTCGTAGCTCTGCATCATCATCTAGTGGTCTTATAAAGAATCACAGGTTTGTTGACTCAGTAGTACATTCTCAAAGTTCCTCAGGTAAACTGTGCTAATAGTTTTATATAATAACATGTACTGATATTAACAATAATGGAACAAAGTTTATCGTTTTATTTTAAGAGTGTAAGTAAAATAAATGGCACCTGCAGTGAACGTCACAGGTGACAGGACGTGTGCAAGTTTATGAAGTGATGAACAAATGCGAACAGGTGAACGGAGGCAATTTAGCTGCTGAGTTTTTCCTCTTCGTTTGGTGTGGCCACTTCATTAAGCTCATGATGACCTTCCTCCTCCCCCGGTACCTGAAACACATTCACATTTCCTATTAGCACATGATAAAGACTGAGTGCCGTTCAAAATATTCAAACTGTCTCTGCATATTGTACATACAATGTCATATAATACTGCACATTAGTCAATAATGCCTAATAAGTCAAGGACAGTCAAGGAATCTATGGTTGAAACAGGCTTACAGAATACGCATAAACTATAAAATGCTATAAAAATGATACTGAAAAGTCTTTACCTCCCAGTAGAGTCCATCCTCAAAGCAGTGAGTATCTGGAGGAGCACCATAAATGGGCAGCTTCAGAATGAACCCTGAGAAAAACACAGACATATTATGTTCGATCTGAGATAAATAAATCACAATATACTGAACACACATGTATACACAGGAAAGCATGAACAATCTAGAGTTGTCATGATGAACAAATTTTGGTTGATGATTAATTGTAACTGCAATTTAACTATTCAAACTGGAATCATAGAATACTAATGTATGATTTATTACAAAATATTTCTATTTTGTATGTTTTGTTAGTGTTTTTTGTATATTTTTAGTCTGGGTTCCATTCACAAAGTTTTTTTAACCAAACCAAATTGAATATATTACAGTGATCATTATTGTTGTTGTCGTTTTTGTTGTTGTGAATGTTACAATATTATTATTACAATATTATATATTTCTGACCCAAACTGAAAATGAAATGAAAATATTTGCCATTTTCCAATTAATAAAACATTAAGCTCTATGCATTTTGCCTTGTTTATATGTTTTCAGTGTGTGGCTGAATTCTCTCATTTGAATGGCACAGTATGATAACAGTGCAAAACTTCAAACTGATAAGATCAAATAATTGTCCTAGCGGAAGCATACACTCACTGCACTTTCAAACTGTACACTTACCTGTAATGAGACCACCAAACAGAGCCATTGCTAGTGTGACGGCCAGGGAAATAGCCTGAAATCCACCTTTCGATTGAGGGTTCCATTTCCCAGTCTCAACATCAGCGAAAACTCTTTGCAATCTGTGTAAGATGGGATACGGAGGCACATATGTGTCAGGGAATCGAAAATCGATTCCAATTCCAGAATCGGATACTTAAGGTCAGGAATTGGCTACTTGTTGCAAAATTTACATTTCGATTCCACCTATCGATTCCTGTGTGTGCTTTTTTCTTTCTTTTGTTTTTCTTCATGTGTGAAGACCGGACCTGGCGATCTGCCAGGACTTCACTCTTGGTTCGTCAGTGCAGCGTACAATCACACAAGTGTGATTTGAACATTCAGATATGCGTTCGCGCTGCCGCTGATCTAAAGAGAGTAGCTGTCATGTATGAAACAGCTTCACGAACGTCTTTTCAACCACACAGTATCATTATTACTGTTACAAACATTCAAATAATCACAGAAGTACTGGGATAAAAGTTTATAGTTCGGATATAAACTCTGATGTGCCTACGATGAACGCCGGGTGGGGTCCTAGCTCAGGTGCGCAACGCGCTCCAATCGATCAGGGGGAACGAGTTCACCTGGCACCCCGAGGCGCATGCCTCAGGGGCAGGCAGCAGTGAAGGATTCACCCCTCTGCGTTCGAGGTCCTAGTTATTTAGCCACAAAATTTACGGCAGCGATCAAAATAGAGTAAATCACCTTTTGAAAGTAATTTGACACTTCAAATAAAGATTTATTGATTACATTGTTACACCAGTAGGTGGCGAAAAGGGGCTATTAAAATATATTTGTCTTTGAATCTTTCTAGAGAACTGTTCAAAAATGCTGACTCATCCAGTAATGAAACAAGTAAATCTTGATTGAGTCATTGAATCATTCATAAATTACATGTGATTTTGTTTAGTTGTCTAATGTTTTTTTCTTCAGAAGCGTGAGAGAACCACAATCTCCATTAAAAAAAATCTCAATTGATCAAGAATCATTGCACAGAAACAGCTCTTAAACGAGTCGTTTTTATGTAAAAGCCTGCTGATTTTTGTTCATGGTATTCAGCTGCAACTAAATGTTTTTCAAAAAGAGACAGAATAAATTTGTTTGATATCTAAATGCTTGACTTTATTTTTTTAATCACATTGGAATCGAAACTGGGATTCGAAAAGAATTGGAATTGATAAGCAGAATGGGAAACTGAATTGATAATATTCAAATGATTCCCAACCCTAGTTCTCACAAAGAATGAGTTCTGCAATATTTTCAGCCATGACACACAAGTATGCAAAACAAAATAAAAATATTACCTTATTAAATAAAAATAATTAACATATAAAATATGAATACAATTATAACCAATACTGTTGTGTGACCAGAGCTGTTTGCGGACCAAATCACAAATCATTAATTATGCAAATAATTATATATATATTAACTACTGACTTACCCATGTCCATATACGTCTGGGGTTGCCAGTGCAGAGGTGACAGCACCCACCACGGCTCCCAGAATTCCTGGCATTCCATGCAGGTTATGAATGCCACAAGTGTCCTGAATCTTCAGTTTCGATTCCAAAACCGGCTAAAAGAGCACAAAACAGCAACAAACATGATACTGAGGCTTCTTGTGGATGTTTAGTTATGTGTCAGAGAAATGTGTCATACTAACCGTGAGGTATTTGTATCCCAGCACTGAAATAGTTCCAGCGAGGAATCCCACAATCATAGAGCCAAACGCAGTCAGCATCATCTCTCCAGCTGTTCCCACAGCAACACCACCAGCCAGTGCTGCATTCTGGATGTGCACCTGAAAAAGACGGAAGCTTGTAAGAGGGTTTGTAACGTTGCAGTTTGTAACGTAATATCAAAGATGGCCACAAGGGGATGCTCACCATGTCCAATTTTCCTTCGGGGTTGACTAGGGCGGAGAAGGCGAATGTAGCCAGTGTGCAGGCGGCCAGAGAGTAGTAAGTGTTCATGGCGGTTCTGTGCTGTGGGTCACCGTAGTTTGTAATGGCTGAGTTGAAGCTGGGCCAGAACATCCACAGATAGATGGTACCTGAGCAGAACCCAAGCTTTAGTGGATCAGAGAGTCCGGGTTGACCACAGGCTAGAATTTTTTTAGGTGTGTAAACTTTTCGAGCGACTTACCGATCATGGCAAAGAGGTCAGAGTGGTAGACAGACGAGTTTCTGTCTTTGCTCTTGTCCAGGTTTGGCCTGTACAGCACACGGGTCACCACTAGACCGAAGTATGCACCAAATGTATGAATGGTCATGGATCCTCCAGCATCATTGGCCTAGAGATACCGTTAACATTTAAATTTGTACTGTTATGATTACACTCGTAAATGTAAGAATATAAATATGTATATAGTTTTTTTATAGTCTTTATGCAAACTTCAGCTTATTTGTAAGTTTTCAATGTGGATATTTAATTTAGATGTAAAGTAAATGTAAATGCGAAGTACTTTAATGTGATCTAGTAGAACTTGCTTTGTTAAAGTCTAAGGTGGAGCTGTTACTACATATGCACGTCTAAATTTGTCAAGACCAAAAAATTTATGAAAGTCACATTTTAGAAAGTAATCTACACAGCTGATAATTTATAATGGCATTAGATATAAAGAGAAAGCAATTCATACGTGATCTACTCAGGATGCAGAATTTTTATAACAGCTTACAACAAGCTATACTATGATTATGATAGTAGTACCATGAATTTGTCTATACTATGTATGTGTGAAATATTAGGGGTGCATAATATGTTAGAGAATTTTTTAATTACCTGTTTTGGTCGATATTGTATATTTAATTGTGTATGCGCATTTCCTCTGTTTTGCATACTGTACTTTATAATTCTGTGATGTCATATGAAGCATTTAAAATGATTCATTTTATGCTTTTGTGGATCAGAAAGATAGTATGTTCGCACTCACCCCAAGCATAGAAAGCAGGATGAACTCATTGATGGCGAACAATGTCACCTCGAAAATGGCCATAACAAGTAGCTGCACAGGACTGGTCTTCCCCAAAACGGCGCCAAAAGAGATCAGCACAGAACCAGTACAGAAGTCTGCATTTATCATGCTGCAGAACAAACATACTCACTGTGAGTAATTATAAATACAGTAGTGCATGTGTCTGTGAGTCAGGGGCTGCACAGTATAGTCAGCTGCTCAACCGCCAGGTCCACTTGGTGGCGCTGGGTTCAGCTGTAATCTACTTTACACACAAGGCCACAGCAGCAGCAAATGTGCACACACACCGAACAATTACAGAACATAGCAAAGACATTATTTTATCTGTCCTTTTTTCATGAATCACCCCTTCACAGAGCTGAAGTGATCAGACTATTGTAGCCTTCTGATAAAAGATCTTTATTAGCCACAACTGCTGCTGGCCTCCAAACATCACCAGTCTCTTTAAAATGCAAATTACTGTACTGTAAGAAACAAAAACATAAAAGTCACGTGGGGTTCAAGTTTTACCTAGTCACGCCAACGTGGATCTTGCCATGGTGCAAGCCATGGAAAAAGCCCTGCATAAGTGTGGCCCACTGTAGGGAAAAGGCTGCGATGAGGAAGTTAAATCCGACGCTACTGAATCCATAACGTTGCAGAAACGTCATCAGGAACCCGAAGCCCACGAAGATCATGACATGAACATCCTGGAAACCTAAAACACAAAGTCAGTTAGCTGTTTTGCCTATTCTTTCCCCTTTCGTTCTCACAGTTTTACATTTTTAATAGTAATCTCATAAACTGCAATTGCTCGCTGTTATGTGTGTGGACTGGACACATATAGAAAATAGTTTTTTTTTTTGACATGGGTACTTAGCAGCACCATTCAGGGCCAATTTTACACATGGGTACGCTGAACCCTACATTAACCCGTGTTCTTCTCTGTGTAGAGCCATTCATTCACCAATTTCACTTCTTTTGACACAATTACACTGTTGCCAAGCAACTGGCCATTGACCTGGGCACCAATGAGGATGGCATGGCCCCTGTGGGTAAACTGTCCCAAATACCTCTCACACTCACCCTTCTTTGGCAGCCCATAAATAAGTCTATGAGCTCTACGTGTAAGCTGAGTTTATTGCAGGACAAATAAGTCTTTAAACGGATAGTTAACCCAAAAATGATACTAATGTCTTTCCAAACCTGAATGACCAAACTGGTTGGACCACACTGACTTTGATTGTATGGACAAAATATCTTCTTTTGCATTCAAAGGAAGAAAGAAAGTCATTTTAGGCTTGAAACAACATTAGAGTAAGTAAATGATCACAGAATTGTAATTTTTGGGTGAACTATCCCTTTAATGAAACCAATAAGTGAACTGTGAAGCAATGTATTCACATCCTTACAAAGTAGATAACCTAAACTGTGATCAGCAAAGACCACTCAAATTATTATAATACATTATAATTTATTGTATTTGAATACATAATATACAAAAATGTGATTCATCAATCGTCTTAAACCCCTGAATGCAGCTGTTTTAATGTCACACCTGTTGTGTAGTTATGTGTCCTGCAGTTGAGCAGTGACAAGCGAAACAGATGTGACCACTCCAGGGTTTTTCCTGGCTCAAAAACAATGTTGCAACTAGGGCTGGGTGATATATCGCATGTGATTGTCATGCGCATCTTGTCAGTAAAGCCGGTTCCGTGTTTATTGGTAAATGTCCATCACCTGCTTTCAAATGTAGTGGCATTTAATACAGAGCTGTAGTTCACTGACAAGCTACGCAATATTGCGTTCATTATCGCAGATGAATTGCCTTCAATAATGAACACGATATTGCGTAGCTTGTCAGTGAACTATGGCTCTGTGTATTAAATGCTGCTACATTTGAAAGCAGGTGATGGAGATTTACCACTAATCACGGAACCGGCTTTACTGACGAGATGCGCGTGACAATCGCATGCGATATATCGCCCAGCCCTAGTTGCAACGTATTTTAGGTGTTATAATAATTATATGATTGAAAAAAAAAAAGACAATCATAAAGATAAATTTTACAAAAACAAACCTGTTGAACATTAAATTAAATACAACATACCAGCTAAAAGCCCTTTTGTAGTATAGGTGAACATAAACATAACATTAGGTTTTTAAACACTCATAAAATTGAAAATCTTTATCCACTCCTTATAGTCTCCTGGTCCATATCGCTTTGATCCAATATACATTTATCCATTTAAAGTGTCTTTCTAGAAAACAAAACATTTTCTTACAACCTTACGTGAATTCTTTTGATAGAATACATCACGAAATGCAATCGCAGCAGGTTAACAGTTGCATTCCCAGATAGCAAGAACATTTGGGCCAAATGTGGCTGATAGCTATCACGTTTGGCCTAGGTATGGCATGGCTGAGCACATATGGGCCAAACTTTCCCCATATATGTTTTGCCATAGCTTTAGAATTGGAGGGAATTTTCTTTTGGATGACAATATGTTTTGAGGTATATGATCCAGATAACAGCACGCAAATGAGAGCCATATATGGCTTGGCTGTGGCACACCAGGAATGTGTTAACTTATGGGTAACATTTGGCTTTTATTTGGAAAAACACATATAAACTGCTATAGTCCTGTGTGGCAGGTTAGTGCCAGTCCACATCTCAGCCCATACAACACTGCTATTGGTTGCTTTGTGTCTTCCCTTATTCCTATTGGTGGATTACTGAAATTTTGAAAATGTATCCGTTATTTCCCACTCTGCATCCTCTTTCAACCGCCGTTAAAAAAGAAAAAGATGATGGAAAAGCTCCCTATTTACAACAACAGCCTTTGCCCAGACACATATTATTCAGGTAAGTGCAGTTTTGGTGTTTTAAATGTTTTCTAGGGGTGTAATGGTACACTTATTCGTACAGAAAACTGTACCAAACAAATACAGTGTCATTTTAACCACTGCACGTGCGGAACTTAATCCGTTTCAGTTCATATCCGTGAATAAATCCTCTCTATACATTATTACTAGGCTATACATTACATCCTGTAATTGCAAGGTTTGTGTTTTGTTCTTTTCGATAAGAAACAAAGTCTCATCTTTAAAATTATGTCTATTTTATCAGGAAATTCAATCCATAAATGCCGTTTTGACGCTCTTTGATGTGGCATAACAGACCGCTGCACGCGGAAGCGCAGAGAGCACGTGAACGCGATCATTCCTTCCCTTTAATTCTCTTTTAGTTACAATCGGTTATAACGCGAAATAAATACGCTCATGTCACTTAATCTCAATCAGTTTTACAACCGTGGAAAAATGCCAATAAAACAACAATAACTTTACCTCAGGCACTGAGGTACTAACTTTACAAACTCCTATTTTCCATCTTGTTGGAAGGCAGCAGTAGTGATACCTATTTTTAAAGCAGGTGATAGGACTCTCCCATAAAATTATAGACCCATAAGTATCCTTCCAATAGCATCGAAAATTGTAGAAAGGGTAGTTTGTGACCAATTAGTTTCTCATTTAAATAAAAGTGAAGTGAATTTACATCCAATGCAATTTGGGTTTCGAAAGAACCATTCTACAGAAACGGCTAATTGTTTTTTTGTCGAACAAATTAGAAGTCAACTTGATAAAGGTGGTGTTGTTGGTGCTGTGTTTTTAGATCTTGCAAAGGCATTCGACACTGTTAATCATGACTGTTTAATTTCTAAACTTCAGAATTTTAATTTATCTGCTACTGCCTTGACCTGGATGAAATCATATTTGACTAAGAGGAAACAATGTACAAGAGTGGTCGATAAGTGTTCTTCTTTTGCTAGCTGTCCTATAGGGGTTCCTCAAGGGTCTATTTTAGGACCCATTTTATTTAGCATTTATATTAATGATCTCCCTCAAGTATGTCCAGGTGTTAACATTCTAATGTATGCAGATGATACTGTGCTTTTTGTTCATGCAAGAACTAAAGAACTTGTTGCAAGCAAATTGACATCTGCATTGGCAGACGTCTTGGATTGGTTAAATAAGTCTTGTCTGTCTCTTAATGTAAGTAAGACAGTTTGCATGTATTTCACTGCACGAAAACATAATTCGGTGAATCCAGACATCGTATTTAATGGTGAAGTAATTAAATGTGTGACACATGTCAAATATTTAGGAATAATAATTGACCAACACCTGTCTTTTAAAAAACAAGTAAGAAGGGTTATAAATAATGTTAAATTTAATCTAAATAATTTTAAAAACATCAGGCATCAACTGTCTCAATCAGCTGCATTACTTTTTGTACATACTTTGATTCTCCCACATTTGTCATATTGTATAACAACCTGGTCACAGGCAGGTGCGACTACACTTAAGCCTGTGTATTCTCTTTATAAACAAATTTTGAAAGTGCTAGACAAAAAACCAAGGGAATATCATTATTGTACCATTTTGAAAAAGTTAATTTTTTTAAATTTTGATCATTTTGTATGATGATGTATGCCTGATGTATAAAATTATTCATAATCTTGCTCCCCCTCCTCTTAGGGGATGCCTGGCCCATAACGGCAGTGCTGGTCGGACAAGAGCATCTGCTAGGGGAGATTTAGTACCGCAGTACAGAAAAACCGCCTTTGGTCAAACAGCGTCTTCGGTTAGAGTAGTGAGGTTATGGAATTCCTTACCTACAAACATCCGAAGCATTGACAGTTTCACAGTTTTTAAAACTAATCTTAAGAACTGGCTACTATCTGAACAAATCTGTAACCACTAATGACTCTTTTGTAAGTTCCGTGTTTTTTTTATATACTGTTTTTATTAATTTCACATTTTTGGATATATGTATTGTGATGTTTTATGTGGTGAATATGTAATATTGTTTGTTATTTTATTTGTTTACCTGCCCAGGGACAGCAGATGTAAATTAGCTATTAGCTAACTCTGGTGCAATTACTTTTAATTGTACATTGTCCCTGTAAAAATAAACAATAAAGTAAAGTAAAGTAAAGTAGGCAAGTCATTCAGTGTCCAGAGCTTGTTACTAGAAAATTGCAATGTGCAAACTATATGTACTTTTTTTTTTTTGTAGTGTTGGTCATTGTATCTAAAATATTTGAATTTAATAGATTGGACTCTGTTGTTAATTGCAGCCTTTAATATTTTAGTAATGTGCTCTAATAGGGCTCCCTATTGTATAGCATTAGCTGAGATAGATTTTATTATCCTTAAGAAAATTGTATTTATAATTGAGTTTATTTAAAGGCAGAGACACAAATTGTTCAGTAAACCGTTTATTAAAAAAAAAAAAATTCTGTTTTCTCCCCCTGCTGTACCAAAAATGTTTGAAACTGTGACTTCAAAACTGAGGTACCATTCATTACACCCCTAATGTTTTCATTAATATTATGTATATTATTATTATTATTATTATGTCTAAAAATAGCCCGTTATTAAAGTAGCAATTTTTTTTTTTTATTATTTAGAAAATTAAAATTTAAAAAGGGACTTCACAGCAGCACTCATGTCTTGGGTGGTAGAAAAGAATGTGTGCAGTGCTGATTTACAGTCATTTATGTGCTTGTCTTCAAATAATATCTAATGTATGATACTAATTATGATATACTAACGTTCTTTTTTTCTCTTCTTTTTCCTGACAGACTGTGAGTGAGAAAGACTGGCGAGACTTACTAAAAGTATAAATTTTTGCACATTTATTCACTTATGTTCTGTATTGTAATTCTGTTATTAAAATACTAAACATTTTTAAAAAATTAGTGTGAATCCATTTTTGTGTTTAAGATTTACTGTGTAATGGGTATTTTAAATTAAAAAGATAGGTGTGGTGTAAATGTGGTTGAATAATGGCTTTTGGTGTATCAGCCATGTGGGCCACATAAGGGCCGTCAGCCCTTTACAGAACTCAGCCATATAAGAATACCATATAAGGTCCATATATCAGGCACATCTGTTTTTATTATTTGGCTCACTCTGGGTTGGGTTATGGCACTGTTTTGGTTCAGTTCTGGCTAAAAAGATATGGACCAGTTTTGGGCCGGCGAACATGAACTAATCTGGGCCACACTTTATCTGTTGATATGGGCCAGATCCGCGCCAAAGGAAATTTGCTGACTGGGATTAGAGCTAACGTTAGCATCAAGCTAAGACTTTTTTATCAAATTAAGTCACATTAATTTATTAAAAGTTAAAAAAATTACGTTTAGGGCCCTATGAAATGTTTTATTTTCTTTCACCATATGTTTTATTGTTACCAAATTCTGTGTTGTAGCATGTCTAGTTATTTGAGTGCATAAAAACAACTTAATTTATTCAAATTTATTTTTAAAATGGCCTTATGAAATGTTTTATTTTTCCTCAAAAATTCTGTGTTGTGTATCTGGTTATCAAATGGCATAAAACATTAATTTAATTTATCTTTAAATGATTGAAAATCAAACTTTATTTATTTATTTATTTTGGCAAACGGGATTTACTATTAAAATTAAAACATGGAAGAAATGTTGTGATCATTACTTAAAAAAAAAAGTTTTAATAATTTTAGTAGTAGTGTAGTAGTAGCAGTATGTACATTATGCTGAACAATAGTAATCAGCATGTGATCAGCTAGAGACAAAAAAGAAGGAAAATCTGACCACGCCCTAAGCCACGCCCTCAGCACTTATTAAAAATATATATTATAGCACATTAAAAGATATAACTTATAATGTAAGAATGTAAGAATACTATTGTCCTGTAAAAAAATAAAAAGCAGCACTCAATAATCATGATAACAATATAATATAATATATTATAATAAAGTACTATAATATATTATAGTAAAGTATATAGTAAATAGAATTATTATTATTAAAATGCCTGCCAAAAGTTTCGTAACATTACAATTAATGATTCTGAAATAAATATCTTCTGCTCATCAAGGCTGAATTTATTTGATTAATGTAAAAAATTTTTTTTTAATATATTATAAAATGTAATGTTATTCCTGTGATGCAAAGCAGAATTTTTTCATCATTACTCCAGTTTTCAGTGTCGCATGATCTTTTAGAAATCATTAGAATTTATTTGACTCTTAAGAAACATTTCTGATTATTATCAATGTTGAAAAAATTTTGCTGCTTCATATTTTGTGTGGAAATGGTGATACGCTTTATTTTTCAGGATTTTTTTGATAAAAAGTTTAATGAACAGCATTTATTTGCATTTATCAAATACATTAATTAAATTTGTTAATGCATTTATTAAATAGAAATAATTTTAAATGTCTTCACTCACTTTTTTATCACTTTCAAGCATGAATAAAATTATTAATTTCCTTCTCTTTTTTAATGATCGCGTAATTTGAGTTAATGCTCATCAGATCGCGTAAATCAGTTGAAAATAAATAGAAATTATGATTCTGTGTACGTAAATATCAAGTAAACTTGTATAAAAATATCAATATTTTTCCAAATATGAACTAAAATTTCTAATGGACGCTGTTCAGTGATGATTGCACGTGACTGCCTGCCTGTGTTTTGTCAACAACCACCAGAGGCAGCACAAAATTTGGCGGCCGCCTCCGCCAAATTTTGTGCTGCCTCTGGTGGTTGTCGACAAAACACATAATTCTCTATGCAGGAAAAACCCTGCACTCCCATAAAGGTGAAGATGCATATTGGTGAAGATTAGTGACCAAATACTGTACAGATAAGAAGTCTATTGCAAGACAATAAAATCTCTGTTCTTTGCAGAGGATGCGACCCTTTTTCTTTATCCTACATAATTTATGTAGAATTCTGTTAAACCTGTTAAGTGAAGTCTGTGAAATTTGTCATGATTTATGTGAATCACATGTAGGTGTGTCTAGGACTTGCAGTGTAGACACAACATGAAATGCATTAAATGTTATTAAGTGCTTCACATAAGTCTGGTGCTGAGGGCATGTTTAGTACAAATCGCAGAGATTAAAGGACGAGACAGTTTTAGTAAAGCCAGGTGGGTGGGAAATCCAACTATGGCTGAAATTTGATGACAACTGCACAAAGACAAGCACAAAGCAAACAATAAATCAAGCTTTTTAAAGAGATCAAATTCTCAATGAAATATAAATGTGCTTCATTAAACCTGTCAGACCACTCAAGCACAAGTTACACAATTTAGGCCAATGTTCATCTGCAGTTCAACCAATCAAACACATTCTTCGGTTATCAAGTTAAAAGGCACCACATGTGTGTTTCTACTGGTGAACTCAATACATTTTTCAATAATTACCCAAATGCATGATCATATCAGATCCACAAAGATCTTCTCAACATTGAGTGCTGAATATATTTTTAGTAGTTTTCTACACACCATTCATTAAAAAGTGTCACTTACTGGGATAACGATAATAGAACTCATTCTCATGATCATTTCTAGTAGCACTATTGGTTCTGTTTTCATTCCACAGCTTGGCATGAGTGTCATCGTTATACTCCACCAGCGTTCCAAAGAGGATGATGAGGATGACTTCCAAGATGATGCATAACAGCGGCAGCCGTAGCCTCAAGTTAGTAGACTCAGCCATAGTGCTTCCCGTAGCGCTTACTCTCTATCTCCTTCCCTCTTTCTGGAGCAGGGCACAGGCTCTGATGGGTCTGGAGGCAGAGTGCAAGAGAACATTAGCTGACACAAGTCTTTTTATTGTTAGTTCGGCCACTTGATGATCTTGTTAACGCCCACCTGCTTTCTCAAGTCTGCTGATTTGCAGCAGTTCTGGGCTCCTCCCTCACCTTTTTGCTCATGAGGTGCACAAGGAGTACATTTTGAGTCAATGAGAATATTCGAGTAAAATGCGAACAATGCTATTTTAACAGAGCGATTTTTAAAAGGAAGGTCAAAGAGATGGTCAAAGATTTGGGTGGAAAGGTGAAAAATTCATTTTTTCCCTGGATATGGGAGGCATGAAGTATAAATGGGTCCAGTGTATTGGGGCAGATAATGATCACTGTTCCATTAATATTGCCGATGTGGGATGTAAATAGAAATCTAAAGGTGAGAGATGAGTCTTCATCATATATGAACATGGTGGCATGTGTTTTATCCACATTTAAAGTAGCTAAACCTAATTACTACAAACACACATTTTTCCCCACAATATATTCTGACTTAATGCTCAAGAAACATGTCTTATTGTTCTCAATGATGAAAATAGTTGTTCTGCTTAATATTTTTGGGGAAACCATGATACTTTTTTTCAGAGTTCTTGAAAATAGACATGTAATAGAAAGTTCAAAGGAACAGCATTTATTTGAACTTTTTGTAAAAATGTAAAACTTTACTGTCACAATTTAAAGCATCCTTCATAAATAAAAGTATTAAAAATAGTCTTAGTGACAATAAACTGGTAGTGTGTATATATATATATATAGGAAAGGAAAGGACTTTGTGCTCTGCATTTAACCCATCCAAGTGCACACACACACAGCAGTGAGTAGTGAACAAACAAACAAGCGCACACACACACACACACACACACACACATATATATATATATATATATATTAATATTAATGCAAAATATTACTTAAAATACACATGTAGGCAGGAATAACACTAAAAAATGTAACAAATCAGTGACATTGTCGAATCCAGCAAACATCCCACTGGCTGGTTTAAACTGTTTCTGAATTCACAGGAATCATTTACACTGTATGTTTACACAACACCATTGATAAAGGCCTATAAAGGAAAGCTACTAATCCAGCTCTCTGGCTGACAAGGGCAATTTAAAGGAAAACATACAAAAAAAGTGGGTTTAATCCCTCCTTGCACTCTTGTGGCTGAAGTATGATAAGAGGATTAGAAGTAATTCTACATGCTTTGGAAACAAAATAAATAAACAAGAAACTTTTGAGTGTCACCTTTTTGAGTGAATAAGTTACTCCCCAAATCATCAAACGTTCGATTTTGACACATATATATAGAGAGAGAGAGAGAGAGAGAGAGAGAGAGATTATAAAAGCCATTTCCCCAAAATAGGGTCAATTTTGCTTTCATGTGGCCTTTAACAAGCTGACAAAGCTTGTTCGGCCAGCTTCACAAAAAATAACTAGGAAATATTTAGGCACAGCTTTCTGGACTAACCCAAAAGCTAAATCCATCAAGTGTCACTTTGACTCTTCTGGTCAACAGTACTTGACCTTTGATCTCTTTCACCTCTGCTTGCATCTATGAGAAGCTGAAGAATGCTGGGATTACAAACATCTGTGTGTACAAGTCCTTTCTCAAATCTCACTTTTCTCTTTCAGACTGAAGTCTTGTGAGAATGCTAGTATCTCAGGTACCAATGTTTCCAGCTCAGAAAATGTGGGTTGGATGTGAAAGTATGAAAAGGAGACAGATATGTTTGTGTTGGAAATAATAATTTGATAAGTGCACACTCTCCTGTCTGAAGTGCTTTTCAAGGAGAGTGAGAAAAAAACAACACGACAAAACCAATCAAAAATGGGCAGTGTAGCTCTCATGAACAGAAGTTTTAACAAGACAAACTCAAATTCTCCGTGTGAACCAGCACATTGTACACAAGAGAGAAGTTCATGCATGAAAATCAAGTCAAACCTGCACTCCCACTAAACTCTGTCACTGCTTTGGGTGCAGAAGAAAAAACTGAACAATTCTTGGGTGTTCAAAGCAGTGAACTTGGTGGTAAAGGCCTGTAGCGAAATCTGTACAAGATAACGCCACTTCCAAGAGATTCTCTTCATCATCTACAAAGCTACTGCCCAGTGGGGTCTTTTGAAAGATCTCGAGATCTCATATTCCAGGATTCCTTTGCATGCAGCTACAGGCCCTGGTACACACATACATTCATCATCTGATATCGTACAAGGGAAAACAGTTAACTTAGACTATAACCAGTGAACCGCTAAATGTCATTCAGAAACTGAATGTATACTTTTATATAACTGGCATGAAGGAATGCCAAGTGTTCTCTTTCTGACAAAGGGGGAAAAATAACATTATTTATCCAAAGATGAAAAGCTGCAGAAACCATTAAGGAAGCAAACAAAAATGATTGTGTTACATCATTGCAAGACAATTGTGAAGATATTGTTAATAGTCAAAATATTTTAACACCTACTGATAGGAAGATCTATATTATATCTATAAAAATTACATAAGTCATATCTGAACTAATTACTTTATGTATTAACTGAGAGTGCGTGACCTCGTAAGTGTTTAGAAACATCCACACATGTATTATATTGACAGTAAACAAGCACGAAGCCTAAGTGCTCCTCTTTGAGTCCGAGCAGCCTGAGGGTAAGGACAGGACTTTTACCAGGGCATGACAAGTCATTTCACCATGTCTCTTTTAACTCAGTCTTTAAACTTATAAAATGTTTGCATACTCATTTTAAGCTATGGGGGTCTTGGGCATGTGATCCTGTCACAGGCACCTAATATATGAGATCAAGTTACGCATTCAAACAAATAATCTAGATGCAAATTATGTACCAGTATGAAAATCTAATTTTGACAGACAGTTGTCCAGTTCATAATGTTGTAACTATACCAGATATTTAATAATCAAACTGTGCTTCTGGTCAATCATAAAACTATAAAACAGATAACATGCAGAATTTCTGAGGTCTGCATAATGATTTTAATTTTTTTTAACTTTCGCTGCATATGTTCACTGCTGATTTGGGTTTATGGATTTGCAGTCTGTACTGGAGAATTCAGACATGCCTATGGAGAAGAACATGAAAAGGGGGAAAAAAAAAAAAAATTCAAGGCAGCTGAAAAAGTGAGAAATCAGCGTTATGAAAACCCTCCTGAGATTTGAATGCGTCTGAAAGCTCCCATGCGCCCCTAGCGGAAGACCACTGTCTGACGGTTAGCGCTAAATTATTAACCGATACACAATCATTCATAACAATCCTCAAGATCCTAACTATACAAATTTGAAATACAAAATAAATATATAAAAGCACTAGATTCCATCCAGGTACATTCAGTAATATAAGTTAACTAACGTTAATAAGACTGGGTTAATAGATTACAGTGAGGGAGATTTTCAACTTTAAAACTCAGCGTTTCAACTTTACAACAGACAGCTAAACCATCTATGAAATTTGCGATACACGTTTTATGCACAATTTACACACGATTACAATAAGGTGTGTATTTTGTAACGGGTTTTACTCATTACATACCTGACTGGACAGGAGGAGGACGTTATCTCTCTTCAAACCGGGCTCGCGAGAGTACCAGCAGGGTGTCGGTGGGGGAGGGGCGCGCTACTGACACCCGCGAAAAGCTACTCGGAAAGAAAATATTAGAAGTAAAATAGATATCGTTATTATTTTAATGTCTTAATTTTTAAATTAAAAAAAAATACATGAGAAGTTTTTCCCAAATATTTAGATTTTTCTCTGATTTTTTTTTCCTTTTTTGCTTAGAGGCGCTTAAAGGTGCGGTGAGTAATTTTGTTTTCTTTAAAAAAAAAAAAAGTTTACTCAAAGTGTGACGATTTGATTTATTTCAAAACCCTAATAAAATCTGTTTATATTGTACATGCAGCTGGTCACCTCATTGCATGACATTTTAATGCATTCCATGTCTGAATGTGCATTTCTATGAACCCTTGTCACATGGGGTTCACAGAAGTGGAAGCTGTCAAAGTTTGGTAAATGGAATGGAAATTTGCCCTGAACCCAAGAAAAAAACCAATAGAAGTGTTTCTATGACTTTCCAAAAGAAAAAAAAAATAGTAAAATAAAATAATGCCTAGGTAAAACACAAGTACAGTGTTATAAATCTAGGCCTACATTATTTTAAAACAAAAATTGATATATATATTAGTTTTCATTGTTAGATTTACAGTTTATTGTAACTCTGGAAATGCATCATCACCGTATAAAAAAGGTCTGACTGAAAAGCTTTGCATGATTAGCTGTGTCCAAGAGATATACTGAACATCTCAGTCATTCCAAACAATAGTGAAGCGTAAAAACCTAATGATCTTGAGTTTTTTAAATCTTAAACACACAGACATACCTCTTTACCAACAGATACCATCATTTGACTCACAAATTTTTTTCAGTAAGTTATGTTTTTTTAGTTTAGTACAGTATGACCAAATGTAAGATTTCCAAACCTTGCATAAGACCCTCTCCCCACCCTTCGTCCCCTCCAAAAAAAAAACAAAAAAAAACAAAAACAATATATATATATATATATATATATATATATATATATATATATATTCTTGCCAAAACCGCCACAAGCATGCCATGCATGCAATAGATTGCTGTGGAGTGTGAGTTTGTGTCACTTGATCTTTCCACTTCATCTTTGCGAGATAACACAATCAAGTGATCAGTGAGAGTATACATGGGGGGGTGGGGGTGATAAACTGAGGAACATATAGGTAACAGAAGCAGCTTCAGGAGACGCCAGCCAAGATCTCTCCAGATAAGAACATGACAAGACCTGTCGTTACATAACGGACACATACATAGTTTTAAAGAGAAATCAACAGAAACTGAATAGCAGAAAGGGAGAAAAGGTGAGAGTGCTTGTGCATTAAATAATATAAAATCAGTAGCATTTACACAGTATACTTTTAACCTCTGTTCTCTTTTTTCACACAGTTGCTCAATCGTGACCTGGTCATGTGCGTTCTGCAGGCCCTCGAATGAGGAATGCTTCAGGGAGCTACAGGTGAGCATTGAGACGTGTGTGAGTGAGATTCCATTCATGTGTGAGCGAGAGAGAAAGAGATGTCTATCTAGATGTGTGACTGTCATGTGGAAACTCAAACACGTGCTCAAAAATTTTTCAGCAAAATGTCAACCATCAGCAATTTTAAAGACAGAGGTTTGATGTCGAGGATAAAAAAATAATAATTTTACAGCATAATGATAATTGCAATACTCTAATCATAATTAAGATTTATGTAATTACTTGTTTTCATTTGTTTGAGTGAATCATTAGATGTACATGTGAGCCAAAGCTGCAGTACTGTTTTAGTGCCTCAAAACCCAGTATCAATAAAATAATAAAGTAAATGGTGAACCTAGCATTAAGTATTGTTCATGTTAACTAATTAACTAATGCTGACAATTGAAACCTTATTTCAAGTTACCAAAAATGCACAAAACCATGCAACCAATTTCTAAACAAGATACTGAAAGATCATGTACATAGATTGTAAATACTTTTTCTAGAAATTAGCTGCATTTTTACATGTATTTTTTAATTTAATGTTTTATTTGCATTGTTTACATAATTACATAATAATATTTACATATTTTATTTTTATTAATATTTATTAAATCTCATGTTGTTATTTAATTTTATTTTTTGACTTCATTGTATTTTATTATTCTTTGTAGATTTATTTGATGATTTCATTATTTCATGTGCTTACATATGTGAAATGAAGCACATGCAGAAAAAAACTCTAATTAGTCTGCAGTGTGTTCAGACCAATATAAATCAGTAATGCAGAAAGTTTTGAGCTGGTAAAACTTGAACAGGTGTGTTCTTACACTGCAGACTTTGCATGCGAGTGAATGACACAGTCCCTCTCCAGAACTTTATCTGATCAGAAGTCAGCGCCAATCTGCTATAAGAATCTCAAACTAGTGGCAGACAATGAACATATGACCAAAAAAGAGAATGAAATGACTATTCATAGAGGAATGTGTGAAGATAGCCAGTCTTATCAGTCAGCCCATCAGGGACTGCAGAATTTATTGCAAAGAATAGAATTCCTGCTGATAAAAGGGGTGTAAAACTGCCCAGAGATGTTCCTGTCAGGAGTTGTCAACTGCTGTAACTCAAAGAAAGTGCTCCACAATCGGGAAAACTTGACATATAGTTTAATCTAGATTAAAGACATCTCTTTAGCCATGTATTCACATAATGTATCTTGTAACCCTCATCATATCTGATCAAATGCACATGATCATTATTTTGCTTGGATTGAACACATCATTTTTACTTGGTTGGAACATGGAACAGCAGCTATACGCCAATGTTGTCTCTATTTGCTTCTCTGTGTCTGCCACGGGATTGGCATCCCGAGGTAACTAGGAATTACACGAGCTTCAGTCTGGATCCAACCCTTAAGATCTGAGATGACCAAACACCTGAGAAGAGATGATGCCAACCCCCCAGAAGACCTCAGATGATGCCAACCCTCAGACAATATACAAAACTACCAAATTTTGCTAGAAGTTGGATCGCAATATATACTCATTGCATGTTTTTTACTGTACATTTCTGCCATATGGACATCAACTTGACATATAGTCACCACTGATAAACTACTACTAAATATAATGTAGAAACTTTCATTTTCTGTAAAGCTGCTTTGCAACGATTTGTATCGTGAAAAGCGCTATACAAATAAACTCGAACTGAATTTAATTGAAACTCAACATTTAGATTCTAAATACAAATGACACAATAAAGTTAACAGGCCACACCGGACACCTGAAGAGCTCTTCTATCACATGATTGAATCTGTAATGTTTGACTTTAGTCTGACTCCAGATAGACTGAGCTTGGTTTGCACTGTACACATTGTCACACTTCATGTTGGTTATAGAGCCTGACTAACCTGCTACTGTCGATAGAGCAAGAATTAACATGTTTGGTTATGACAGACCCACATACACATATCTGATCAAGTATGGTGTTGATAATGGTATGAAACCTCTAAACACGAAGAGGACAGATCTCTCAATTTGCATTCTGCTGCATGGGTACACTCATCTAAACTACTGGATGCCCATCCACCTTCCTGCAGAGTTTAGTTCCAACCTTGATCAAACCCACCTGCCTGTACCTTTACCCTGAAGACCTTGATTAGCATGTTCAGGTCTGTTTGATTATGATTGGAGCTGAAGTGTGCAAGTGGACCAGTTTTGAGGAGCCCTGGTTTAGACTTAAAAAAATAGTTCATTCAAAAATTTTAATTCTGTCATTATTTATTCAACCTCATGTAATTACAGAGGTTGTAATTTTTTTTCTCACTGAACACACAAAAAACACAATAAACTTTAGTTTATACTATATAGCTACACTATTTAAAACTTTGGGTTGGTAAGATTTTTTAATATTCTTATATTCTCACCAAGACTACATTTATTTTATCAAAAATACAGAACAGTGTGAGAAATATATCTGTAAAATAACAGAAAAAGTACTGGTAGCTTATTACCAGGACATTATCCATTCATTTCTATAGACATTTTTGTTAACATCCTAAAACACGGAATGAATTAAATTAAAATGTGAAATTCAAAGTACAGGTAAAACACCTGTAAAAAAATAAAAATAAAAAAATAAAATAAAAAAAAATACTGAAAAGTCTTTAAAATTAATACATTGTGCCTTATTTTTACAGATTTTTTAGAGTGTAGAAACAGTAATATTTAAAATAAAGGTTTTCTGTTTTAATACATTTTTAATAAATAATTAGTGATTAAAAAGCTGAATTTTAGCAGGCATTACTTCAGTCTTCAATGTCACATGATCATGTAGAAATCATGCTGATTTGATGCTCAAGAAAGATTTCTTATTATTATCAATGTTAAAAACAGCTGCTGCTTAAATTGTATTTAATTTTTATTTATTTATTTTTTGTGGAAACCGTGATACATTTTTTCTTTTCAGGATTCTTTGATGGATAAAAACTTCAAAACAATGCTGTTTCTTTGAAAAATACTTTTATGTAACAATCTATAACAACTTAAGCAAGTCTTTACTGTCACTTTTACCCAGTTTAATGCTGAATAAAGCATTTATTCTCTTCAAAAATTTACCAACAACAAACCGTAAAAATAATATAGTGAAAACTATTCTTTCAAATAATCAGATTTCCTTGAACACACCAATATAATACTGCTGGAACTTGTTTGATGTTTCAAAATATATAGGACCCAAAGCAAAGTGATATTTGAAGGTAAATAGCAAGTCTACACTTGACATCAGTTAGGCAAGACGGTTATCCTCTGGGGCGAGTCTATCATTTGTCAACCACTGTCTCTTGTAACAGAGAGCGTATGCTTCATTAGAAACTATACAACTTGACTCAAACCCCACTTTCCCAGGGGCTGGGTTAACATGAGGTTAAACACTCAGCCTGGGTATGTGTGCATGTGCATGTGCAGTTTAGGGGTGGGAGAGGGCCGTCACTGATCAACTATGCAAGCTGGATTCCTTAAATCTTTCTTAAATTAATACATAAAAATAATTTAAGAGATTTTGAAGTTTAGAACTAATGTAGAAGACTATGGGAGTGAGTGTAAGAGACGGATATAGACAGAGCGAGACAAAGGTCATCTAGACATGTCTTTGCAAGCGCAAACAGTAGATGACGACAAAAAGAGCCATTGATGGAGCAGCACAATGCAAAGTACACTGACAACGCTTGAATCCCATTATACCGCTTTTCCTCCAACTGCTTGTTTCCTTTTCATGTTTTCATGCTCTCTGCTGCCCGTGGGTCAGTGCTGGGGAGTTTAGTGACAAAGCTGTCATTGTGCTCGCGGGTTAGAGAGAGACGGAGAGAAAGAGAGCACAAACTATGGCTCATTCCACTTCCTCTTTCTGTTCTGGCCTGGTCAGCTATGAGTGACTGGTCATGCAAACAATTATGACAGCACAATCTGATCAGTCTAGTCAGATTTCAGTATATGAACTCTTAAAATAACCATGTAGTGCCAAGTAGGAAACAGGGTTGTAACTAAAACAAAAATAATAAAAAATGAAATGTTACTTGAATTGAAATAAATGTTTACTGAAATAAAATATACAAAAACTTAAACTTATTTTATTGTTACATTTATATATATTGCTCAAAATTGCTTACATTTTTGCTCAAAATGAGAAAAGTCTCTGAAAGGAACAATGAGAGTCAGTGTAATACTCATTAACATCTAGAGCAGAGGAGAAAAAGCCTGCGTACACATCCAACACTTGTCAGATGACCCTGATCGGTGTGTTTCTCCACTGCAACCAGAGCAGAAGAAAAGACAATTTCTGTCATGGACTTTTTCTGGATGTCCTTTATAAATTAAGGAAGAGGCTGAAGACTAAGGTGAGACTTTTTCTTTTTCTTTCCTCACAGCTTTCTGTTTGAATCAAATATCAATGAAACTATAATCATCATTATTATGTTGTTTAGGGAAATGGTGAAATCCACAATGAACTTTATTGCTGTGTTAGTGATTTCAGCCTGTTTCTTCTCTTGGACCTCTGCAAAATACCACCAAAATAATCAAGGTAATATCATTTAAACACTTAGTTCACTTAGTTTATATGAAAGAATATAATATAAACATGATTTGAAAGCCTTTACAAGATATTTTAACACATAATATTAAATTAATGCTTTTACAACAATTTTTTTTTTTCTAGACAAGGACAAAGAGCTAAAATACCTCTTGGAACCTCTGGTATATGCTGAGGTCACTGCTCGCCGTGGACACGCAGTCGTTTTGCCCTGTGTGATGAGGTTCAAACCATCGCACTACAGAGTAAAGTGGACCAAAATCGAGTCCCCAAGTCAAGGAGTGGAAAACATCGTGCTTATAACAAACGGACATGCAGATAAGCAGTATGGCTCAGTCGGGCCCCGGGCGTCTCTCCTGCGTGCACATAACCTGGATGTTTCTCTCCGTCTAACTGACCTGGAGCTGGAAGATGATGGCAGCTACCGCTGTGAACTGATCAATGGAATTGAGGATGAAAGTGTCGTTATTACTCTAAGGATTGAAGGTAGGACAGGCTGACAGTATTTTACATATATTAAATATATACATTCGTATATTTTAATATATTAATTATAATTGGCCATGTATTTCAGGTGTTGTATTTCCTTATCAGAGCCACCATGGTCGGTACAGATTTACATTCTTTGACGCTAAAGAAGCTTGTGCTAAACAGGATGCAACACTTGCCACTTACAAGCAGCTTTACAGGGGTAATAATAATATTTACACACCTAGATTGTTCACTTTAACATACACCTTTGAGCAATATTGGCCAAAGTTTATTTAAATTCCCAAAGACTGTCACGTGTTTGGTGCTTACCTATATTAATTCTCTGATACTCTTATGAATGATCGATCTTTACAGCCTGGACTGAAGGGTTGGACTGGTGCAATGCTGGATGGCTGAGCGATGGAACTGTCAATTACCCAGTCCTGCATCCACGGCCGGCTTGTGGAGGGGATCTTCTATCAGGCATCCGAAGTTACGGACCCCGTCACAAAACACAGGACCACCACGATGCTTTCTGCTTCACCTCAGCCACTAAGGGTCAGTGAATGGGGATTCTGCTGTGATGGAGATTAGAATGGGGTTTAGATGATGACAAAAAAAATATTTCACACATATTAAAAAAAACTGTTAGTAATGTTAGGACAGAGATTTTCCCACATACTGTATGTTAAATTGTTTATAAAATACTATTCTGAAGTTTGGGGTTAGTAAGGTTTTTTTTTAAAGAAAAAGTTAATACTTTTGGTTAACAGGGATGCATTAAATTTATCAAACATGACAGTAAAGACATATATATAATGTTACAAAAGATCATGGGCGCCACTAAAATACTAAGCAGCACAACTGTTTTCAGCACTGATAATAATAAGAAATGTTTTTTTGAGCACCAAATAATTTCTGAAGGATCATGTGACACTGAAGACTGGAGTAATGAAGCTGAGAATTCAGCAAAATATATTAAAATAGAAAATAGTTATTTTAAAATGCAATATTATTTCACAACGTTACTATTTTTATTGTATTTTTGATCAAATAAATGCAGCCTTGGTGATCATAGGAGACTTCTTTAAAAATAAATACCAAACTTTTGAATAGTAAAGTATATATTTTTTTTTTTTCCCCAAACATCCATATGTCTAGATCCATGGTGATCCTTTCCTGAAACAATAATTGTTACAATGGTATATAGGTAAACTGATACAGAGATTTAAAGGAGGTATTTTCCCTACTAAACTGTTTTTGTTTCAAACAAAAGGCCATTAGAAACACAGTCACTGATTGTTCCCCCAATAGACTAGAAGTGACACACCCAATCAGCTCTGTTGTTTTTGTATTTAGGAAAGACAAAGAGTCTGTTACTCTGTAGAGTGACATTTGAGCTCCCATTAAATGGCTGATGAAACTGTTGAATATGGAGATGAGACTGGAGAATTGAATGTCAATAGCAGAGATACAGGAATTCCACCTTGAAAACAGTGCAGCTTGTTATGCAGATCACAGTTCTTCACTAAACGTAATTATTATTTCTATGCTGCACTTAGAAATACCTCACTTTTTTGCTTTTCCAGGCTCTGTGTTCTTCATTGCGGGGCCTTTCAATTTTACCGAGGCTGAGCATGCCTGTAGACGGGATGGTGCCAGTCTAGCGAAGGTTGGTCAGATCTACTCATCGTGGAAGTTTCAGCAGCTTGACCACTGTGATGGAGGCTGGCTGCAGGATGGCAGTATACGATTCCCCATCATCCACCCGAGGGAGCGCTGCGGAGGGATTGCAGAACCGGGGGTTCGTAGCTTTGGGTATCCCAGCAAAAGTTTGCGGCTTTATGGGGTTTATTGCTACAGGTAACTGCTCCATGTTTTGCTGCCTGGTAAATGTCTGCTACAGGAAGTCTGCACTTACATGGCACACTGGCCTAAAGGTGAAGTTCCTAAAGAGGCGCAGAATGTATCCATAATGGTATGCGCACCACTAGAGGCTCCCTGCAGTGTAGAGCTGCAGGAAAGGGAATGTATGCGCTATGAAGTTAGCATTCTGGATTACAGCTAGCATTCACATCCGTCTGGGTTATATATCAGTTTATTTACTAAGCTTGTTTTAAAGCAGAACAATTTGGGTCCTTCTGGGAAAACATCAGTCAAGAGTGGATTGACACAAAGGCTTTACACCTGCTTGAATAGCTGCTAGCTTGAAATGCTAACTCAATAGCTTTGACTGTATAGCAGCAAGAACAATATGTAGCCTAAACGAAGTCTAACAATTATTCAATCACTGTATTTGTAACGACATGCCTATGTAGATTCCCAATTAGCTTTATTTTTGAAAAGAGAGGTGAACTTAATGTTGCTTTTTTCCATGAATTTGTCCAAAGGGAACACATTATCTTAAATGTTACATTGTTTTGCACCATATACTGCATGGTGCCTTATAGTTGGATTTTTATTTATTTATTTTAACACCGTCAATGAAGAAAATAGTAAGATTGTAAAATGAGTGAATAAAATTACCAATGAAAATATGAAATCTGTATTTACATACAATTTTTTTTTTTTTTGGTGACAATCCTAAAGTGTCATTTGCAGGCATGCACAGTGTTTCAAAACTATAGCAAACAGTAATAAACCTACAAGACAAATTTCCATAAAATATTCTTTTCAAAGTGCCTCACAAATCACAGGCGCACTACTAGTATTGCTAGTTAGAATATTAACCACAGATTTGTTAAACTAATTCTTAATAATACTTATATACACACAGACATTATGATACACACATATTCACATATTCAAGAAAATTCATAAACATTTCTTATTGTGACAACTTTTTTATTGTGATTGCTCTGATAGCTTGGAATGTAATTCATTTCATGTTTCTAGAGTGATAAAATACGCCCTGGTGTCAGGCCATCAAAAACTAAAATATGGTTTCGTTAGTGATGCATCACTGAATCAAATGAATCTGATAGTAGTCTACTGAAAATGGCCATCCTCCAGAGTACAATACAGACCTGAAAAACTGAGCACCAAGTTGCAGAATAACCAACTGTCTTTCCATAAAAAGACTCAATGTGGGTCTGAAAATCACAAACATTTGTGGAGTGCATAAGGAATCTTACCTGCTTCATAAAGCTTTGCTGACCCAACATCAACACAAAGGATGGGTTGATATGCCTCAACTGACTTGATTGAGTTTACAAAGGTTACAGATTTTTTTAAACATTTTTTTTTTGTTTGTTTTTTTCTGAGTACTTTAAAGCCAACAACAAGCACAAGAATATTCCTGTTTTGTTTATTAAGGAATTCCTGTTAGTTTATGACAAAGTTGGGTCATTGCTAGCCTAAGAGTTCTTGATCTCAAGTTGAGTCTTGGTTGGCAATTCTAAACAAGGAAAAACACAGGACACTGAATGTTTAAGAATGGTTAAGTAATACTGCTAATGAGGACATAGTTAGTAACTACAAGGCAACAATGTAAAACAAAATGATTCAGACCAGCTGATGTTAGAGAGCATTTGTTCATAGGTTTATCTCATAATTTATAAAAAAAAAAAAAAAAAAAAAAGAAAAAAAAAAGGATGAAATGATACGGACCAGGTGTCTGGTCCAGACGGTTACAAGCTTTGTTTGGAAGTTGCATTTTATCAAGTGTGCTTTTACGGTATCTTAGAATTACAACATGTAATTCAGTGTCAAGGTCTACAGAGAGAAAAAGGGTAAAGAAAAGAGCTGAGTGAAGAAAACAAACATTAATAACCTTTTAGTCTAATTTAAGTATCCTGTTGTAAATGTTTGGTGTATTTAAACTGTTATCCAATTGGAAGTACCCTTTTAAAAAAAGTGGGACCATTTTTTTTTTATATTACATTGCTGTTATATACTGTTAAGAACTTTGTAGAGCTGATCGATGGACATTTTTAAGGAGGATAAACGAAGGGATGACATGATAAACAGGAGAGTGAAAGAATGCTGTGTGCTTGTTTTAAAAGTTCCATTTTATATCCACATATTCAGGTGTTGTTGTTTTTGTTGTTGTCTCTTCAATGATTATTTCCTTATTCTGACCTGTGGGCCATGTTACTGGTTCTCCATTTGAGTACGCTGATCCCACTGTGAGCAAAATACATGAAATGAACAATGTAAGCCATTTGGATTCAATGACTTAATAATATAATATAATATAATCAACAAAAAACAATTTTTCACCTGGTGAACAAGTGATCATAGGTTCCTCCCACTGTCCATTGCTCTGACATGTGATGATAGGGTTTTGTCTCTGGATGAAGCCTGGCTCACAGTAGTAGCGCACCTGTGAATTGGCCCTGTACTTTAGTTGACGACGTCCAAACATTTTAGTGTGCAGTACGAGAGGGGGCTGGCCACAGAATGCTGCTAAAGAAAAACAAACCATGATGAACTTTTGCTCTTTCTGGGTCCCGGTGCCACCCCAGAAGGTGATGTACTCACCAATGCCCTTCTTGCACGTGTAGGACAGCTGGTAGTTGCAAGGGATATCACTCCAACGCCCATCATCGTACCACACCATGACAACACAATCCTCTCCTGACAGGAAGTAGCTGTCTGGTTGTCCACGATACCAGTTCTCATACAACTGATACAGAGAGACAGGTCAAAAGTTTGGAATAATCACGTTTTTCCATCAAGTCAAGAACCCCTTGCAGTTCTAGTTTGGAAAACCTTTGAAGAAACATTTGATGTTTTGTCATGTATTTTACAGAAAGCCAGATCAGTAGACTCACCAGAGGGTTCCCATCGGACCAACGGAAATCTCCCTCAATGGTCTTGTCATTGAGACCCGTCCACTGATACTCCCTGTATTTATCTAAGGGAAGAGAAAAACACAAAAATGCCAAAGAACCAGCATACACTGTCAGTAAGACACAACAAAGACAACACCCGGATGCATCATATATGATAGACGTACACAGGACCTTTTAACACAACCCTCATTCACTCGCATGAATACGGTGACACGTTCAAAGCCCTTCAAAGGTTTGACGATTGCATAGAAATACAGGAAAAAATGCAGGGCCTCTCAATGTTATGTCAACAAACCTGGTCTTTTATGAATTCCTTTATGTACTGTAAGCTAAAACGCTTCAGTAGTGTGACACACCTCTTAGTTGCTGCTTAGTTTAAGCAATATCACTCGAGCAAGAGTACTGTTTTTCTGATAAACAACTTGAAAAACAGGAAGTTAGTATTGAGTAGGCTAACTTACAATTTAGAGAAAATATTGGCATTTTAGTTTGTCAATTTTTGCTCTTCACCAATGAAAACAGTTCCAAAGGTTCACTTCTCTGAGTAAACATACCGTAATGGGAGTTTTTTCCTGAATAAATCAGTGTTTTTTATCCACCTTATTTTTCCCGTAAGAGCGGGCACGTCCATTTGTAAATTTAATGTGTCTGGCTTCCGGTGTCACTCACTTCCTGCTATTTTTAGCTGTACAAAATAACTCGTTTTGCTGCTTGATGTTGCAAACTGATGTGTCTTACCTTATTATTTTAATGTATTATCTTAATTATGAACACAATGGTTTGTAGTGCAAACAGTTTTACCATTTACTGCACTTTGTTATTCTTCTCGTTGTTTCCCTACAGCGGCTAAGTCTCACACATTCACAAAAAATGGCTTACTTCCATGTTGAAAAATAAGGTCGATAAATCAGTTGAGTAAATAATTCAATGACTCATATAAAGAATAAAGAATAAAGACTTGATTTGTTCTTGAGTGAATCAAAAGAATTGGTTGAACAAATGATAATTCAATCATCAAGACACTCACTTTTGCGCCACCTACTGAGTTCCTGAAAAATAAAAGCCATTTGCAAAGACTGACAGCCTGTCATATGACATCTTGTTAAACACATTCCATTAGGTTCAAATCAGGTTCCATTAAGTTAAACTGTATAACATATGATAAGAAGTCAAAATGATTAGATCAACAGAAAAGGCCAACTCTACAAGTAGTTGTTCAGACATACCATTGATAAACTCCTGTTCCTCAGGTGACATAACAGAGACCAGGTGACCTCCGCACATGCGACAGTGCTGCTCTGCTACCTCCCATTTCTGCCGTTTCGTAAAATGTTTGTAACAAAACCCTTGGAACTTTTCCCAGCCTGGTTCACAGTGCTCTAGATCTTTGTGGGGAGAGAGTGGACAAATTACAATTGAGTTGCTCAAATTATATATATAATTTTTATATTATCAACAAATTAATATTACACACACACACACACACACACACACACACACACATACATACATACATACCCACACACACACACACACACACACACACACACACACATATATATATATATATATATATATTTATTTATTTCATACATAAATTTTATATTTTCATTAAGAATCACAGATCTAAATTTACTTCCATAAATTTTATTCATGTAAAATATTAAAGAACCACAGAATAAAGATTAGATAAAAAAGTATAGCAAAAAAGTATATGAAATGTATTATAGTGTAGAAGTATAATGAGACATGCAGGTAACTCACCTGTCTCGCAAAAGTCTCCTCCATAAGAGGGTAGGCAGAGACACCTATGACCTGCTCCACTGTCTACGCAGGTGCCTCCATTTTTACAAGGGTTCTCCAGACATGCATCTAAAAGGCCATTCACATGTTTTTATAGCTGACTATAAATATATTGCACATAAGTGAAGGATTTAAAATAAAGCATGATTATACTCAACACAAGGTGGTGCTACTATACAGTTATAGCTGCACTGAGAGTAGGACATATAATTTGTGGACCAAAAAAATAAAATGAAATAAAAATAAAAAACCCCCGGCTAAATCTTGATCCCTGATTGACTCTGTTAACCTCTATCTACATAAAACATGCCTTAGCAGCACCGGATACATTGCCCTTTCTTTCCAGTTGTTCTGTTATCACTTTCTAGTCATCAAGGCCCCACTAAACCAAACTCTTCCTTCATGCACGACTGAAACTATTTGTTGTGATGGGGGTTTTGATACTATGGATAAATTCGTTGTCTCTATCTGTCTGCACTGTACTCTTTGATAGGCGTGCGAATCAGTTGGTGCAGATTAGTAGATGTCAGTTATCAAGTTACCAGGTATTTTAAAGAGATGTACTTGTATTTGTCATTGTTTGGAGGGAAACAACGCCCTCTTTTGATAGCACGAATTGCTCAAGAATTTTAAACAACCAATAGAGGGTACTATCACTCCTAGATGTTTAAAGCAGTGTTATTAACCAAAACTAAAATGATTAAAAAATGTTATTTGAATTGGTAAGTGAAATGAAGCTGAAATAAATACAAATATTAGATTAAATATTTTAGCTAATAATTTCAGCTATTTGAAATAAAATAAGCTGAAGTATTAAAATGACTAAAACTGAAATAAAAATGATCTAAAGCAAAATAGAGTTAAACAAATTAAAATAAAAAAGGGTCAATTATAGCTATAGTTTATTCATCATTAAATAGCACTGAAATACTTTTAGGCAAGTTTTTTTCTTTCTAAATGCCCACATTAAAAACTTTTCTTTATTTTTCCTTCTTGTAAATGATCAGAGAACTACTGCAGCACAGAGAGCAGTTTTTAAAATATAAACTGCAGTCTGGAAATTGAGACAATATATATACTACAATTTGTTTACCTGAAATGTAGCCTGTCCTGACCAACACTCTCTGTGTGGGTCTGGCAGGTGGAGTGGAAGACTCAGGTGTGGTTGCGACATCATTCTCATCTTCTGTATTGTCTGTGTTTGCGTTAGTCATGAGTTCATAATCATTATCATCATCTTCTTCTTTGTTGGCTGTCGTAGTGGATGGTTTTTGGGTTTGCGTTGTCTGCTCATTGATGGGTGCATTGGTGGAGTCAGATTCATCTAAGGTTTTGATGTCATCTGTGGTAAGTGCTGCTTCCCCACTGAATTCAACATCTGCTCTGAACTCTCCTGGGTTTGTGGAAGAGGCCACAGTTTGCCAGATGGGACTTTGGGTCCCATGAGGAAGAAATGTAACCTCCAGACTTTTCGTGGGTCCCTCAGTGCTAGCCTGATTATCATCATTATCACTATTTGTTTCATTAAGGTCTTGCATATCTGTCAGATTAGAGGGAGGGATGGTGGCCTCATTTGAGTATGGATGCTTAATAACTGAAGACCTGTTTCCTGGAGGTTCTCTTTCTCCAGAAGACTCATCCTCATCCTCATCCTCATCACTGCCATCAACGCTGAAAGTTACAGTAGAATTATTAAGCTCAGTGGATGTGGTGATTTGTTGATTAGGTTCCTCTCCAAGCCCTTCCTGCTCCACCTTCTCCAATTCTTCTTCCACAATCCCAAGGCCAGATGGGGTTGTGCTTTCAGAGAGGACACCTTCCATTTCCTGTGGAGAATTGATTTCTACACGTACAGGCCCATGTGTGGTTAATGTGCCTAGATGAGGCGTTGGGGTAGTCAACAGTGTGACTGACAGGATGTCATCATGATCGCCAGAACTTTCAGAAGATTCGGTTTCCTTCAGTGTCGTACTCACGGTCGAATAATCACTGGCATCATCATCTGCACCAAGAGACACAGGAAGAGTCTCAGTTGAGATCTCCTCAGCATTGTGATGGTCTGCAGAAGTGTCTTCATGTCTAGGCGTAAAAGCTGCAAGTGAACAATCAAACACAACAATTTAATTGTAATTTGTAAAGCAAAACATGATCAGGATGTGGAATTTTCTTATTTGGTTTTTTACAGTTTATCTATTGCAATTTACTCACAATTTGGTAACACTTTAGTATAGGGACCAATACTCACTAGTTGCTTATTAGTATGCCTATTATTAAGATATTGGCTGTTTATTAGTCCTTATAAAGCACATATTCTGCATGACTAGATTCTACTTCCCTAATCCTACCCAATACCTAAATTTAAATTTTAAATGTCTTACTAACTATTAATGAGCAGCAAATTAGGAGTTTATTGAGACAAAAGTCATAGTTAGAATTGGACCTTAAAATAAAGTGTGACCCACAATTTTTATTTACAGTTTTACTGTATCTGTCCATCCATTCATTGTTTAAAACATTCTCTCTGTCCATAAGGCCTATAAACCTTCAAAGTTCAAGGCTTTTTCGTAAAACTTTTCAAATATGTATCTCTTTGAATTCCAATTAATTTTAATTCCACTTTTTTTAAATTAAACAATTTAAAAGGCATTCTCAATTCAATTCTGAATTGCACGCATGTTGGTATATTTTTGGTTATTAAAAAGATTACACACAAAAATATTATTTGCTGATACACTGTATAAGCATATTGTTTCTTTTTACTTACTTGGGCTAATACTGTTCAGATGTGTTAATGAGAAGCTCTCTGTCATAGTCTCAGGTGTGGATGCTCCATATGTCTCTGATTTATGCGAGGTGACCAGATGTTCGGTCTTTTGTGTGGATAACAAGGTCAAAGCCTCACCAGAATCCTCTAACAGACCTTCAGTGCTGGATGTGCTTGTTGATGTGGACTGAGTTGTGTGTGTAAAAAGACCCTGGTCTTCATCTGGCTCTGGAGTTTCTGTGATATTTCCTGCATTTTCTTCTACTGTAGTACCTTCAGGTAGGTATGTTGAGGGACTTGACTGGACTGTTGTATGCTGAGTTGTGGTGGCATTGCTTGAGTCATATTCTAGTGTAGTACCCTCAGTGGTCATGGAGATCTCACTAGTCAGATGATCTTTATCCTCATCCCCCAGGTTGGTTTCAGGCATGGATTGGAAGTGTTTGGACCCATCTATCTCCTTCGGTTGAGAGAACGGTTCCTCTGTTGTCTCAGGCTGAGCCTCTGTAGGTGGGATGAAATCGATGGGCTCTCCTGGCTGTAGGTTGGTATCTGGCATTGGTTGGTAGTGTCTATGATTGCTGCTTTTAACACCATCAACTGCTGAAGCTTTCATATCTGGTTCTCCTTTTTGTGTGAAATCAATGTGTTTTGAATCTATGTAAATCTCTGGAACAGACTCAACTTTTTGCAAGGTGCCCTCAGTGGACTCAAGATATCTCTCTGTGCTGGTTGGGGTGGTGGAGACTCTATAGGTGCTATCTTCATCTAACTGAGGGCTTGTGGTGTGGTTGTGCTCCTCAGGTTCTGAAGCAGTCTGTGTGCTGTAAATAGAGAAGGACTCAACAGCCCCCTGTGCTTCATTTTCTGACTGTTGAGTGATCTGATACACATTATACTCCTCTTGAGGATCTGCTAAAGTCAAAATATGCTCGGTGTCCTCTGGCTCTGTTGCCATATGATCTGTAGGTGAGACTGTCTGAGAGTTGCTGTTAGCTGCAGAGGAAGAGTGGAAGAGATACCATTAACCAAGGGATAGTTCACACAAAAATGAAAATTCTGTCATTAAGTACTCACCCTCATGTCGTTCCAAAACCGTAAGACCTTCGTTCATCTTTAGAACACAAATTAAGATATTTTATGAAATCCAAGAGCTTTCTGACCCTGCAACGGAATTACCACATTAAGGCCCAGAAACATTGCAAGGACATTGTTAAAATAGTCCATGTGACATCAGTGGTTCAGCCTTAATTTTATGAAGCTACGAGAATACTTTTTGTGCACAAAGAAAACAAAAATAATGACTTTAATCAACAATTTCTTCTCTTCTGTGTCATTCTCCACCACCATTCACAAGAGCACCACGACGCATGTGTGGTGCTTTTGACGCAGGAGCTGGCATTCTGACGTAGAACCTAGATACACCTTGTTTATAAGCAGAGGAATGCACACAAATGTAGTTTAATAACATTACGGTTGAACCACTGATGTGACATGGACTATTTTAATGATGTCCCTACTACCTTTCTTGGCCTTGAACGTGGTAGTTGCGTTCCTGTCTATGTCAGAAAGCTTTTGGATTTTATCAGAAATATCTTAATTTGTGTTCTGAAAATAAACAAAGGTCTTACACATGTTAAGAATGGCTGCAGAGACTGACTCAGAAGAGATGAAATTGTTAAATAAAGTCTTATTTTTGTTTTCTTTGCACACAAAAAGTATTCTCGTAGCTTCATAATATTATGGTTGAACCACTGATGTCACATGGACTATTTTAACAATGTCCTTCCTTATTCTGGGGCTTGAATGTGTCAATTGCGTTGCTGTCTATGCAGGGTCAGAAAGCTCTCGGATTTCATCAAAAGTATCTTGAGTTCTGAAGATGAGCAAAGGTCTTATGGGTTTGGAACAACATGAGGGTGAGTAATTAATGACAGAATGTACTTTTCTGGGTGAACTATCCCTTTAAGATTGTATGGGATTGATAGTTTAGGTCAGGAGTTTTCAAACTTTTTGATGCCAAGGATCCCAATGATATCATTGGGAGGGACTCCCAATTCCTTCATGGAAAAAATCCATTTATACAGTGTATGAAACATTATCACATCTTTAGGTCAAAAATGCCTTTTATAATGCTTTAAAAAGCCCTTTTAAAAAGCCCTAAAAATGCTTTTTTTCCTCAACTTTTATCACAGACCCCGTAGCACCCCTTTGCGGCTCCCTTGGGCATCCCTGGACTCCAGTTTGAACCTTGGTTGACTTAAGACAGTTTTATAAACTTTTAGAAAACCTCAAATTAAAACATATCTGTAAATACCTCTGAAGCAGTAAGCGTCATGGCGAGTATGTGGTTCAGGGAATCCTGTTTGATTGCTAAAACGATAAACTGTCTTGACACCAGGTTCAGAACCCCCACACCGTTCACGAGGGGTCACAATGGGGTAGCGAATGCTTCCATCAGCAAGCCAGCCAGGACTGCAATGGTTCAGACCATCATTCCAGGCGGCATACAGTTGGCCAGTGGTGGCTAGCTGAGCTCCCTGCTGCTCACAGTATGTCTTAGCTTCTGACAAGCTGAAGCGCTGTGGGGATGACCCATGAAAAACCTCTCCTAAAAACAGTTACATCAATGAATGAACAACCAATTTTTGCTTTTAAAAGACTGACAGTCACAAACAAGTCATCGTAAACATTCTTTGAATATGGACTGCTTGCCAATATCAACAGTTTGGAGCACAGTTAACATTGTTTGCAAAAGTGTAATATTAGCAATGATATGGGAGTGGTTTACCATGAATGTTCTCCACATAGCAATACACATCATATAGTTCATCATTATCCACAATGCCATAGTTTCGAACGCCTGGTAATCCATCCATGTCTCCAAAACACCCTTCACGTGGCATCTGGATTGGGTATCTAAGAAGGCAACGGCATGGTATAAAAACTGAATCCTAAAGATACATATCTTTTTTGTTATTAGTCAAAACCAACTATACTTTACTCCATTAACTAATCTATTTTCTTATTTTGTTTTTATAGCCGAAGCACTGCAACAGGACAATGTTTAGCTACACCCCCAATCTAGAAATCCATTCCAAACATTAAATGGCAAATATGTTCTGACAGACTGTGATTTTGTTGCTTTACGTGTGAATAGACAAATTGCTAGTACCTAGAAAGCTGTCTGCATCAGGTTTACTGCAAGTATATACAGGATATGCTCAGTAGTTGGTTATTTGATGTGTCTGTCCACTCACCTAACGGATTGATCTGAAAGCCAGCCAGCGTCACACTGCTCATAACCACTGCGGTACGCAGCCAGCAGCTGTTCTGGAGAAGCTATCTGAGCTCCAATATCTTCACACGCGTCTTTGGCCTCATCAAAAGTGAAGGCATAGCGACTTGAGGTATGGCGGTAGTGGAAGACGACACCTAAGAACACACAGCATGTCACTGTTCTTATATATATTAGTTTTTGAACTGTTATGAAGTGTTATTTGCCATTTTCTAGTCTAGAAAACATTTGTCTTATTAAAACATTGCTTTTGAACAAAACTGTCATGTTGTAGCAAGTTACTATACAAGACTGTCCAAAAGATGTGATCACATGGTGTTCAGTTTGCTAAATTTATATTGCATTTATTTTATATTTATATATACAGTACTATAAATATAAATATATATTACTGTTCTGGACAGTACTTTTTGATTGTTTGTTTGTTTGTTTTAAAAAGCTTTTACTCAGAAAAAAAAAATGTATCATGTTTTCCACAGAAATATTAAGCTGCACAACTGTTTCAACACTGATAATAAATATTTCTTGAGCACCAAATCAGCATATCGGAATGATTTCTGAAGGATCATATGACACTTAAGACTGGAGTAATTGCTGCTGAAAATGGCAAGAATAAATTACATTAAATATATAAAATACATTCAACTGGAAAAGATATTTTAAATTGTAATACTATTTCTCAATATTACTCATTTTACTGTAAATAAATGATAAATAAACTGATAAATGCAGCCTTGGTAAAGATTTATTTCAAAAATAAATTTTATTTGAAATCCTTTTTTGAAATCCTTCCAATTCCAAAAGTTTGAATGGTAGTATGTGTGTGTGCAAAACACTGTTGACTAAATCTGGGGCTGCCAGTGATCTTTGCATGTAAAGTAGTTTACATAATAATCACCTTTTACTTTGACTTGAGCCTGGTCATGAGCGTCCTCCAAACCATGCTGGACTTCACAGCGGTAGAAGCCTGTATCGTTGTGTATCAGTTCATCCAGTCTGAGGGTGAGATCAGCTGAAGAGGCAGCATAATTCAGCAGTGATGCCCTGCCTTTATACAACTCACTCACCTTTACCCTCTCACCACGGGCCACTAAGATCTCTGTCTCTCTGTTTGATGAAAGAAAGCTCCATTTGACTCGTGGCTGGGTCAGTACAGCATGTCGACCCAAAGACGGGGTCCGGGAGAGACTCACCAGGCAGGGCAAAGTCAAGGAGCCCCCCAAAATGGCAGACACTGGGGGGCTATCGGGAATGGTCACTTGTAAGAATGTGGTCTCATCTGAGGAAAAGACAAGAATGATTGAGATACTAATCAAATGACAGTTTAATACTGAACTGAATTGGATTTTTATATTCCAATGTGTGCATTCACTTGGGCAATAAAAGTACAACAACATACTCTGTAACTGGACTCCAAGAGCTTTCTATGACCTTTACTGTTATTTAACATTAATTATATCTTGTGTGTTGAACAGTAGAGGTGAGACACACCTGTTGCAGGACTGAGGACGGCAGAAGATGACAAGACAAAGAGGCAGATGGCACGCAGCAGTATATACAGGAACATCGCTGATCTGAGACCGAACAGAGGGAGAGAGTGAGACAGTATATAGAAACAAAGTCAAAGAACAGCATTATAAAAGTCAAATGGAACTGTGACATACCACAGCATAAGCTCTTTGTGTTGAAATGAAAGACGTAAACATTTATTTCCAGTACAGCAATTTAGCTAATTTATGTCATTTAATTTAACTGCATTCTGTTCCAGTGTAAGTTCATGGATATTCATAGGGGAAAATGACACACTGCCTTGTGTGAGAAAGCAAGAAAATGAGAAAGAGGGAGAGAAAGTTCTTTGTGCCTCTGCTGTTGCCAGATTGTGAGAATTCACACTACCTACTAAAATCAAACTGTTTGACTGCAAAATTTGAATAGCTATTGTAATAGGCATTAAGGCACTAAATTGAGTGATTTTTAATCTGTTCAAATGAAGAAAAATTGCTTTAAAAGGGGTTCTCAGCCTTTTCAGGACCAGGAATCCCCGCCAAGAGGTATATACAGTCAGGTCCATAAATATTGGGACATCGACACAATTTTAAGATTTTTGGCTCTATACACCACCACAATGGATTTCAAATGAAACGAACAAGATGTGCTTTAACTGCAGACTGTCAGCTTTAATTTGAGGGTATTTACATCCAAATCAGGTGAACGGTGTAGGAATTACAACAGTTTGCATATGTGCCTCCCACTTGTTAAGGGACCAAAAGTAATGGGACAGAATAATAATCATAAATCAAACTTTCACTTTTTAATACTTGGTTGTAAATCCTTTGCAGTCAATTACAGCCTGAAGTCTGGAACGCATAGACATCACCAGACGCTGGGTTTCATCCCTGGTGATGCTCTGCCAGGCCTCTACTGAAACCGTCTTCAGTTCCTGCTTGTTCTTGGGGCATTTTCCCTTCAGTTTTGTCTTCAGCAAGTGAAATGCATGCTCAATCGGATTCAGGTCAGGTGATTGACTTGGCCATTGCATAACAATCCACTTCTTTTCCTTCAAAAACTCTTTGGTTGCTTTTGCAGTATACTTTGGGTCATTGTCCATCTGCACTGTGAAGCGCCGTCCAATGAGTTCTGAAGCATTTGGCTGAATATGAGCAGATAATATTGCCCGAAACACTTCAGAATTCATCCTGCTGCTTTTGTCAGCAGTCACATCATCAATAAATACAAGAGAACCAGTTCCACTGGCAGCCATACATGCCCACCACCACCATGCTTCACTGATGAGGTGGTATGCTTAGGATCATGAGCAGTTCCTTTCCTTCTCCATACTCTTCTCTTCCCATCACTCTGGTACAAGTTGATCTTGGTCTCATCTGTCCATAGGATGTTGTTCCAGAACTGTGAAGTCGTTTGGCAAACTCTAATCTAGCCTTCCTTTTTTTGAGGCTCACCAATGGTTTACATCTTGTGGTGAACCCTCTGTATTCACTCTGGTGAAGTCTTCTCTTGATTGTTGACTTTGACACACATACACCTGCCTCCTGGAGAGTGTTCTTGATCTGGCCAACTGTTGTGAAGGGTGTTTTCTTCACCAGGGAAAGAATTCTTCGGTCATCCACCACAGTTGTTTTCCGTGGTCTTCCGGGTCTTTTGGTGTTGCTGAGCTCAAAGGTGCGTTCCTTCTTTTTAAGAATGTTCCAAACAGTTGTTTTGGCCACGCCTAATGTTTTTGCTATCTCTCTGATGGGTTTGTTTTGTTCTTTCAGCCTAATGATGGCTTGCTTCACTGATAGTGACAGCTCTTGGATCTCATCTTGACAGTTGACAGCAACAGATTCCAAATGCAAATAGCACACTTGAAATGAACTCTGGACCTTTTATCTGCTCATTGTAATTGGGATAATGAGGGAATAACACACACCTGGCCATGGAACAGCTGAGAAGCCAATTGTCCCATTACTTTTGGTCCCTTAACAAGTGGGAGGCACATATGCAAACTGTTGTAATTCCTACACCGTTCACCTGATTTGGATGTAAATACCCTCAAATTAAAGCTGACAGTCTGCAGTTAAAGCACATCTTGTTCGTTTCATTTGAAATCCATTGTGGTGGTGTATAGAGTCAAAAATGTTAGAATTGTGTCGATGTCCCAATATTTATGGATCTGACTGTATTTTGCTAATACTTTATAAAGACTATCATTTATTAGAACGTTGACATTATTACATTACATAATACCTAATGTAAAAATTGTATGGTTATATTTAAAATTTTATTTATTTATTTGTGTGCGTGTGTGTGTGTGTGTATGTGTGTGTGTATTTCCAAAAAAAAAAAAAAAAAAGAATTACAATACAGTTACAGGAACTGTCCCATAAGAATATATTTAGGGCATACATAACCAATTAACAAATATTTAACACTTTTAAAGAAGATTCTATGTATATATTTATATATTTAATCATCTACTCCACAGATCCCTTTTGTAGACCTCTGGTTGAAAACCCTGGTTTTAAAGGCATGTGACTGAATGGAACAAAACAGAAAGGCTTGCCTGCAGTTCTTTAGAAAAAAAAAAAAAAAAAATGCTCAAACAGCACAGTAAACAAATTTTCACTGCAGACCCACAGCACAGTCTTTGGAGAGTGTGTTTATTCTTTAAACAATGAGACTTTGCAGACTTATAATTTGTGTTGAATACCATTTTTATTTGTGTTACTTAGTTTTATTTGTGGTTTTGCATTTTCACAAGCCTTTCTGAATCAGAGGTTACTCGAGAGCTTCCCAGACAGAGGATTTGGCAACCCTGTGCAAGGTCCAGCTGGCATGATTCAGATCTTTGGAGTCTTTGGGAGCTCTTGTATGTGCTCAGAATTCTAACGAGTCACCGAACAGACTAACTACCCTTTTCTAAACATGAGCATCTCTTTACCAGTACATCCATCTCCACTAAGGTCATCTTTATGCACCTGTCTCTGTGCAGCCCTTAACACACACAGCACAATATAGACTGTGTTTAGCTAAACAGCCCAGTGAAAGGAAATGTTTTTAGTGGCTAGATGGTTTCTAAGTGAGACAGGCTGAAATAAATAAATAAAAGACCACCTGCTAGATCCACTGAAATACTGTTTGTAAAGACCGAATGAACTGAATAGTCATGCCTCAAAGAGTGAGCCAGAAAAGCAAGTATAACAATGATCCAGTGATTCTAACAATTTTAAATATCCCTGTGACTTTTTAAAACCAGAGTAAGTTTCAGCAACACTACACAAGCAATTTTCATGCAGGAGTCCAGGCACCGTTTAAATGAAGTGGAAGGTAATGAGTTGATTACATCAATTTTACATGATAACATATCATTGACTTTAAGTTATTTTAACGGCAGGATGTTTACGATGATGTCTGTGCAAAAGTAGGGGTCGTTTAAGTATCTAATTGTAACTCTTCTCTGTTTACATGAAATCTTTTACAACCAACCAGATGTGAAATTACAGACTACAATCCCTAAAGAAAGACCCTCATTCCTGATGTGTAATGTTACCTAATAGAGCGCAGACTGATGAGTGGAAATTTACTGATGGAATGTGAGTTTTAATCAACAAAACAAACAAGGAAGTGCACTGGAACAGGAGTTTTTGTCTTCTGAACAATTCATCTGTGTACTACTGCTCTGGGTTTGGACATCTAGACATGTGAACTGCAAGAACACCAAATTCCTGACAGCAAACCTTCCTTATGGACTCATTAAAAAGAAAATAAATAAATTTATTACAATCTATAAATAAATGTGTACATTAAAAAACAAATCCTTCACAACACCAGTTTGGTGTTTTAAAGTTTACAGATTAAATTAAATTAATTAATTTATTTATCAATTAATGTATTTATTTATTTATTTTGTGGTAACTGTGATACAGCACCATCTGTAACCATTTAAAAGGTAAGTGGGATTTTAAAAAATAAATCAATAAATTCATATGTTTTAAGTGAAAGTGAAGACATTTATAATGCTACAAATGATTTCTAATAAATGCTGTTTTTTTAACTTTCTTATTAATCAGTGATCCTGAAAAGAATATCACAGTTTCCTCAAACATATGAAGCAGCACAAAACTGATTTTCAACATTGATAAAATAAGGTAATAAAATAATAATAAAATATATTTAAATAGAAATCCGTCATTTTAAATTGTAATGTTATTTCACAGTATTACTGTTTTTACTGTATTTTTAATCAAAATGCAGTCTTGGTGAGCACAAGAGACCACACAATCAGTACATTAAGAAAAAAGAAAGTGTGATTTTTGTGATTTCTCAGAAAAGCAACAATTCAGTACACTTCCTTGATGTAACCTTTCTCTCCTGTTTTCAATTTTAAAAGGAAGTTCACCAAAGTTATGGGCCATTAAGCTCTGTGATCCAGAGGTCTAACAGAAGTGGTTTACTGTAAGTACAAGACAGGAACAACAAAACCCAGCAAAAGGAGAATTCAGGGCACAAAAGCCTCAGACGCACCAGAGCAGAAAGTTCTGACGCTATGGTGCATTTTTTTAGTGATGTAGAGTAATGGGTACATGGAAATGGTTCCCCTAAGAGGAAAAGAGAAGAGATGGATGGAAACTTGCATGAACTGGTTGACCTGAAGTAGGATACACAAATAGTTTTAAAGACAACTGCCATGGAGAATAGGGGTGTGTTTGCACATTCACTGCACCTCCTCTAAAAGTGCACTTGGACTTCACCAAAATTAAGGATAGAAGCAAATATTTTTTATTTTTGACAGTTTTCAGAAGGAAAACATCATGAGCTATAATACTGAGAAGGCTAAACAAAGCTGCCTTGCTGTTTAACTGCAAGTATCTGCAAGTATTTGATCTGTCTCTCTGCTTATTGTGTATCCTGTTCTTGAGAACATTACTACAGACGCAGCCATATTTCCATAAGCCAAAATTAAAGCCAGATTGCTGTAAGGGCAAACATGGAGGACAGGGCCCAGCAACCTCAAGAGTGCTTAGGCAGGCATCTCCACAGATGCCTGGTGTCTGGAATACAGAATGACTTCATTTTGAAAGGAAATGGGGAAGGAGGTGGTCTATTTCACTTACATCACAGCAGCGTATAAGAAGCTCACTATTTCTTGCTGAAGATTTGGTTTTTGTTTAGTTATTCCAATTGATAAACTCTCAGACAGACAAGGGATGGTAAAAGAAAACAGAAAACTTTCCCACGCACATCGTTCACTGTGGAATGCTGCTCTCTTTTGCATTTTTTCCTTGACTTTTCTCTGCGTTGTCTGTCTGCTTGGTCATGGACTCTTCCCTTTGCTCTTTCTTCTCTTTCAGTGCCACACCCACATTCAAACTCAAGGCCTTTCTAACCTCGCATGACTCTCTGTGACTTGGTCCATCACCCGGGGCAACCAGCACTGTCCTCAGAAACACAGACAGACCGGAATTCACACAGAGAGAGACAGAGAGGGTAATTCACCCATGCTGCAGACGTCTGAGGTGTTATTAGACAAGCAGCCTGTGGTAGATCTGGTTAGCCAAGCATACAGCCATTCTCTGAGCTCTGTAAGAACCTGCAGAGAATGGATCCGAATAGTGGACTGAACCTCAAAGCCTTATCAATGAACAACATTGCATATTATGTATTACCATTAACGTAGATGCATAAATGCTATAAAAAAATCTATGTAAAAATGTATAATATAATATATAAATTGAAGTCACATGCATGAGTAAAATTTTGAAAGAAAAACTTTAACTAAACTTTAACTTTAGACACATTAAAGGGATAGTTCACCCAAACATTTTGTCACCATTTACTCTCATGTCGTTCCAAACCTGTATGAGTTTCTTTTTTTATGTTGAACATAAAAAAAGATATTTTGAAGAATGCTGGTAAACAAACAGCTGATGGTCCCCACTGACTTCCATAGTATTTCCTTCCCTTCTATAGAAGTCATTCGGGACAGACAACTGTTTGGTTCTTCAAAATTCTTGTTCAACATAAGAAAGAAATTTAACCCTTGTGTGTCAATAAAAAAAAAGTTACACATAGGTCCATAGTGGACAAAAATGTCCATGTCATAAAAATTTGAAGCTTGGGAGCACAGACATAAGTTTGGTCTCATTTTAAAGAAGACCCTTGGCAGATTATTGTTGAAGTAAAAAAGTTTAAAAAGTGAAACCAAAAAAAAGTTATACAGGTTTAAGTTTATGAAAATGATTTACGAAACAATAGTTTATATAAAATATGAAGAGTTCAGATGCAAAAGCCTCTAAGTGCTATCTGAAATTTTCTTCTAAAATGAGCATTTTTATCAGGAAAATTTCAGATGGCACTTAGAGGCTTTTGCATCTGAACTCTTCATATATATTTTATGAAACATGTTGAACTCTAAACCTGCTAGAAAATCAAAGCCATAAGTCTAAACAAGTTGTGTTCCAAATTTGAGGCTAATATCTCAAAAAATGAGCTTTCAGTAAAATTTTGTTTGGGCGCAGTACCAGATTTTCCCCATTCGATTCCAGCAAAACTCCACTGGTGCACACAGTGGTTGGATTTGTGATTTGCAGTAGACTTTTTCTCTCTCAAATATTACAAGCACACACACACACAATTTTTTTTTAATGACATTCAAACCACACTCTGACATCCATACCAACACACCCACACAATTATAGCTGCATTATTTATCCAATTGGCTCTATAATATGCAGAAGCAGAAAACAGGAATAAAACGAGCATTTGCTTTATAGGCCAAACCTGAAAAAATGGCACCATCTGGTAAAAAAAAAAAAAAATAGTAAAAAATTTAATTTTGAAGCCTTGCCAACAGAATAAAAGCCTATTAACAAAAAGTGCATCATTTTGCAGTTAAACGGCACTGCGATTAAAAATAGCACTTTTAATGAGTTTCAATGGGGACATTTTTGTCCAAAAGGTCCTGAGAGGAAATATTTTTTGTACCTAGTGCAAAATAGATTTAGTAAAGGAAATGGGGGTGAAATAGTAAAATTCCAATACAAATACACCCCTGTGCCAAAATTTATGCAGCTGCCAATAACACAGGTAAAATGATAAAAAAAAAAAATAATAAAAAAAAAAAAACTGAAAAGGACAAAAATGTCCAAAAGGTCGCACAAGGGTTAAAAAGGTTTGGAACAACATGAGTAAATGATGACAAAATTTCCATTTATGGGTGAACTATTCCTTTAATGAAATAATAAAAATAAATGAAGAATACACTACCGTTTAAAATGTTTGGAGTCAGCAAAAAAAAAAAAAAAAAAAAAAAAAAAAAAAAGCTCACCAAGGCTGCATTTATTTGATAAAAATAAAGCAAAATAATAATATTGTGAAATGTTATTACAATTTAAATGTAATGTTTTCTATTTTAATATATTGTAATGTTTTCCATTTTAATACATTGTAAAAAAAAAATTTATTTTATTTTATTTTATTTTATTTTATTTTATTTTATTTTATTTTATTTTATTGTATTGTATTGTATTGTATTGTATTGTATTGTATTCCTGTGATGACAATGCAGAATTTTCAGCACCTATAGTATTATTTAAGTATTCATTGTCCCATGATCCTTCAGAAATCATTTTAATATGCTGGTACTTAAAACATTTCTTATTATTATCAATGATGAAAATGGTGCCGCTTAATATTTTTTCTGGAAATTGTGATACTTTTTTTCAGGATTCCTTAATGAATAGAAAATTAAAAAAAAAAAAAAAAAAACACACATTTATATGAAATAGAAATTATTACATTATAAATGTCTTTATTGTTACTATTGATCTTGTTGACTTTTTGATTTAATGCAGCCAGTTCTTTGGTATTAAGTCTTAAATTTATCATGAGAGACCCTTTACTCTTCACACTGGGGTGATCAGGACTGGACATGACTGCTGTACAGTTGAATTAGGTCAGATGTGTCCTGTAGGGATTCGTGCAAGTATTTTGGCAGTGGCGATTGAAAGAGAAGACACCTAATTAATTTGAGAGGAAATGACCAAATTGTTTCTTTTATTCAACAACAGCTACTAAATATAAGTGAAGTCATCTCTAAAGAAAAGCAGCAGTGGATAAGAAGATGCCGCATAACAGTTGAACTTAATCTGTCAAATGGTATGAGGGATCTTTATCTTATAACTGCTTGAAAAACACTCACACATCGACTTACTTCTGCTCTGCTACACCTATTTGAATGATGGGTTTAGAAACAAGCTTAGCCACTGTGAAGATGAATGGTTGCTGTGGCACTACAGCCAATAAAATGTTGCTATTTTACTGCTGAAAACACACTGCAGACATTAAAGTCAAAGTGAAGCAGTCAGTCAAGTTTACATTATTTAGTAAATTGATTTCCACTTTAATGCTCAATGTCTCAATAGAATTAAGTTGACTCACATAAGCACTGGAATAACTGCAGATGTAGACCAAAGAGGTATTCATGAATCATGACTCTCATGCTACGTTTGGCACCCTGATTTCTGCTTAGTTTGTACCACAAAGCAAAATCATCCAGCAGGTGTGTTGCAGATGCCTTTTCCTTGCTTGCTCAAAAACTTCTAATATTTCTGTCTACAAAGCCTTTAGTCTTAGGCACAATATTAAGAAGAGCTAAACTCAGCATACTAATATTATTTTATTTTTTCATCAGTTCAGTTCCAACACAAGGGCAAGAATAGATCCTGGAATTGAACTGGTGTTTGGTTCTTACATTAGCAAGCCTTTTCAACACTCAGTAATCTGTAAAGTATTATTTTCAGAGTGAAATAACTGGCCATTTTTGTGCAGTAATTGCATATTTAGGTAATGGAGATAAAAATAAATGATTACAGGTTGAGTGTTTACTAAGCTTGCAACAAATTCATCTCAAATGCAGTCTCAGTTTCTGCTCATGCATATAGAACTCGCATTCATTTAGAAATGTCAAGAACAGGTGTCTTCTCTTTGAAGGCTCAGGCTGTGTAAAGCACTTATGCACCATCCAACACTGACAACCTTTCAAATGCATTCTAAACAAATTCTAAAATTAATTCTCAGTACAAGGACTCCAGGAATAGATATGCTCTCAGCAATAACAGATCCACATGAAAAGGGCTTTACAGTCTATGCCTAATGTCATAATAGACCCTTTTAGTTTCATTAAAGAAAAAAATCTTTTTTTATGCTCCAGTTGCTTAGAAAAAAAAAATGTGCAGGTGCTTTAAAAATCCAGATGCAATGTAACATTAAGAACTTTTTAATCTCCAAAGAACAAAAAAATATTCCTGCAGCCTGATGCCAAAGGAGAACCTTTTTAGTTTCACAAAAACTTTTTACTCTCCAGTTCATAAGAATATTATGCACTGGTAACTAAGACAGTTTATCCAAGAACAATTATTAAATGTTGTTATAATAATAATCTGAATGGATAAAGCTCTGCATAATAGTCTGTACCAATTCACAAGGGCTGATGCAACATGCATATTCAGCACAGTAACGTCCTCCATAACATTTCCTGCTGTGCTCTAAAACTTTAAAATGTACAGGGCAGAAAATGTTCTGCATAAGCAGAATTCACTAACCCTAAAAATGATGCCCAAAAAAGTCAAAATCCAAAAGCCATGAAATAAATTTGCCAAGTTGCAATTACATTTACAGAATCATTACAGGCAATTTAAATGCATTTAAAGCCACATACCTCATTCCTCTTGGATTCCTCTTGAAAAGCCTCTGTGCAGATGAAAGGTTGTATAGAGTCTCATAGAGTGCAGGCTGGAGATGATGGATGCTGTGAGCTCGTCCAGAGGAGGAGAAGAAAGAGAGAGAGGATGACCGAGAGCAGAGGAATAAAGGCGCAGGAAGGATCTGCGATCAACCCACTCTCTTTAACCAACAGGGTTCATTTTCCTATTTGTCCCTGGCACAATGAAAAACGTGGGAAGGGATGGGGGAAAAGTTAAAATGTCCTAACTTAGAATGAGCTGAGAGAGAGAGAGAGAGAGAGAGAGAGAGGGCACGATATTAATACAGTATCATACCTGAAATGTTGCTCATTGTCCTGTTATTGTCCTATAAAAAATGGCAAACCCAGAATAGGTAACGCTCGTAATAGTCTACTGTTTCAAAATGACAAGAGACTGAGAACTGAATTGATTTGATACGAGCACTCGTGAGAAGCATGCAGGTTTTATGCTTAAAAGAACAAAAAAGAGCGAAGTATTTGGCTTCATTTCTGGATCATAATTCTATCAAGGCATTAAAGGATTAAAACCTGTTGAGGTGAAGACAACTGCAATATGGTAAAACAAAGATCAAATTGACTCTTGAGTAAAACACACAATATAAGTGTAAAGACTGTAAAATGATTCAAATGAATCGTATCTCATAAATTAATTCTAAACATAATTATGTGAGACAAGATTGAGAGGTGTTAGTTTTGTTTAAAATTAACATTTCCATGATCAACATGAGCAACCTTCACTTTTAAAAATAAAGGTTCTTTATTGGCATCAATGGTTCCACAAAGAACTTTTACCATCCATGGAACCTTTTCATTCCACAAAAGTTCATTTACAGTGGTAAAAGGTTCTTTAGATTAGTTAAATGTTCTTCACACTAAGAAAAAATGGTTCTTTTAAGAACCGTTCACTGAAAGGTTCTTTGGGGAACCACAACTGGTTCTTCTATGGCATCGCTGTGAAAACCCCCTTTTTGAACCTTTATTTTTAAGAGTGTTGCACAACTGCATAATTTTAGTTATGAATTAAAGGAATGGTTCACTCAAAAACTGAAAAATTGCTGAAAATGTACTCACTCTGCCTGAGGTCATCCAAGATGTAGATGAGTTTGTTTCTTCATCTGAACATATTTGGAGAAATTTAGCATTGCATCACTTGCACACCAATGGATTCTCTGCAGTGAATGGGTGCCGTCAGAATGAGAATCCAAACAACTGATTAAAACCTCACAATAATCCACAAGTAATCCACACGACTCCAGTTAATCAATTAATCTCGTGAGGTGAAAAGTTGCATGTTTACAATAAACAAATAATGGCCTAAGGGTGAGTAAATTTTCAGCAACTTTCATTTTTGGGTGAATTATTTCTTTAACAAAATGTGTCCAAAAACTTCCATTTTTAGTTTGTCTTAAGGTTTGTTCCAGAAATAACAAACAAGTTTCTCGCATAGTCTTAGTATAAGGTAATCTTTTTGTTACATGAATAAACATCTTGAGGAAACTTTCACTCTCAATGAATTTAGCCATTGTTCAAAGTAAGAATTGCTATTTAAGGCAAGGATAAACTTTGTATTGAGCAAGAGTCCTGGGGCTGAGTGCCACAATGAATGCTTTGGTTCACTCAATTGCTAGGCCACAACAACATTGTAAATGAGAATTAAATAGTTATGTAAGCATCCATTCCTGCAAGCATAATAAGATAGTAAACACTGTCATGGCTAAATGCTATGATGAAAATTAATCTGGACCAGTGCAACTCTATATCACATATAGCAGGGTATGTGCGTATACCTTCCGTGACTTGCTGTGCTGACTCTCTCTAAGCTAAGAGAACTTTGTATCAAGGTTGGTGAGCTTTAATAACTAGATCTTTCAGTAATGTTGAGACAACTGCTTATTCAGAGAAATGACCAGTTTGAAATGGTTTTGAGGCATGAGTCACTGCTGATTCACATCTGTAAGTTTGAATCTGATCCATTTGTGAGTCATGTCTGTGAAGGTAACCGCATGTGGACACAACAGACCAGAGTCTGACCTCCTGTTAAAACAGTAGCAAACTTTCAGAGATGAGAGGCTGGATGACAGAAGCAAAGGACAGTTTGCACACACAGAGAGAGGAGGGTGAATATGGCTTTGTATATCACTTATTCTCCAACACACGAGGAATTTACCATATCAACACAGCTATCTCAGAAATCCTAAAACTATGCTGAAGATGAGAAATCAGGTAATATCTCTCTGAACATCTACAGAAAATGACTATATGCATAAAAGCTACAGTGCATTATTTATTTGATCTTGCATTATGGTAATCCTTTAGTAACTATATGCCTTAGGACCAGACAATAAAACTACAGTGCATTATTTATTGGCTCTGGCATTATGGTAATCCTTTAGCAATAAGTAAGGGTACCTCATTCTGTACCACAAGATTACCTCTGCCTGCCAGCCATTGAAGATTTTAAAACTTGATCCGTTTTACAGACATTACTAGCATCCACATCCAAGCCACAAGTAGGAAAGTATGAAGTCACTGACTGCCTTCTCGCTACAGCACATCCCATTAACCCCAATTTCATCAGGAACACTTTAAAATTACTAACATTAGTGAATGCAATAGGTATCATAAACTAACAATAAACAATTTACAGCATTTATTAATATTATATATTATGCATATTAAAAATGTAATGTTAATTTGTGTATACTTATTTTATAAATGTATTATTGAAAATTCATATTAATTCATAACACATAATGCTTATTTATAAAACTTGAAATGTTAATGCATTAGTACATGTAGAAACTAATATTAGCCAAGATTAATAAATGTTGCAAAAGGATAATTTATACAGACATTGCAAATACTAATATTAAGGTATATTAAGGTAAACTTTAAAGTATTGCAATTTCATAATCTCATCACAGATTTACCAAGTCATTAAAAATGAGAAAATTTAAAGAGAAATTTCATATTTGATATAAAAATTAAATTAAGTGACTGTAAACAATGTTGATATTTCAAATAAATGTTGTTTTTTCCTATTCAAAGAATCCTTAAAAAAATGATCCAAGGTTCCATAAAAATATTGAACAACTGTTTTGAAGAAGTCTTCATATTACATATATTCAATTACATGTTAAAATCTGATAACAATCCGATTTTTTTTTTTTAATGTGGGGTCACAATTAAACTTAACATTGGTATGATACAGAGATAAACAAAAATGACAAATTTGGCACTATGTCAAAAACACCCATTCTTTAAAATAAGGCTGAGGCAAACCTCATGGATAATATAACAGTATTCACCAAGTGAGCCCTTTAGGACTGCACTAAGAATTTTCACAGCCATTCTAAATGTGTGGGCCTAAATGATCTATGTTGAATCAGTTTTGCATATTTTAAAGAATACTTATCCTTAATCATACAAAAAAGATGCAAAAAGTGAGATTACTGTATGTATTGCAAGTATCAGACTGTGTTCTACAGCATGTTAGATTGAACCTTTCTGCAAAAGAGAATCCCAAATAAGGCTAAAAATCAGTCCATCATGAGCTTGTTCAACTGCTGGGAAACTGGTGGGCAAGGAACATCCAGCTGCTTTCCAAACATCACCAAAGTGGTGCAATCGGACTCTTAAAAACAGACTGACTGATGATTGAGTGGGTTTGGAAGGAAAAGAGCTTTGACTGTAATCTCAAGGATAGCAGTTGAGGCCCTGTTCATTTGGACAGTTAAATACAGGAGGAGCTTTAATTCATGTGGTGGTGTTGAATTCAGAGTAGAAGAGGAATGCTGACTCGTCCTGTTCATCAGACATCAGAAAGACAGACAGCCAGAGAGCAGTGAGAGCTTTTTTTTTTTTTTTTTTTTTTTTTTTTTTTTAACTTTCTATAAAGATTCTGAACAGAACTCAAAACATCGTATGGACAGTTTATCATAATGTCCAATTATTTGCAACTTAGCTGCTTTAAACAGCCAACAAACCCAATATAGTTAATTTAAAATACTTTTTTCTTTCTTTTTTTTTTACAGAAACTGAAGAGCCCCCTAGTGGTATTTAAACCCAAGCATAGCTGAGATGTTTAGCTGATAAAAACGGCGGGAAGTAAAAATTCTATCTTTAAAAAGCTTTTATGTTTTTTGATTCAGAGCTAGATCCGTTGCTTTAGCTGAAAGGCTGAGAGCTGAGAGTTGTTGCTCCCACATGCTTTCCACTAATTTGAACAGTTCCATGGTGGCTTTGGCATCGTCTACTGATGAATGGCCTCTCTTCCCTGTCTGAAAATATAAGAAGAAAGAGAGTTTTTCAGTGGAAAAAAAATTCAAAGCAATGCCCGTCTTTATTTTCTTTATAAAAAAAAGTCTGACTCGTCCTTTCTCACTCCTAGGATCCAAGAGCTGCTTTGAACTGACTCCATATACCCTGTCTTCAATGTCTGACAGCTGAACTCCTCTAAGTACTCTGATCTCCGTGGCACAGGTGAAACGGACATCCGCTGAGCCACGTTACAACGTTTTGTGCCGAGTTAAACCCACCTGTATGTCCTTTTTGAGAATAGCCTTAGTGAGCCTCTTCAGAGACACCATTTGATTCACAGGCAGTCCAGCTTTCTGGTTTAGCAGCGGAATCCGTGCCGTATCTCGTGTTTGGCAAGCAGGATGGAAATATTTTAAGGCCTTGAAGTCATTATGGATGGCATGACCCACAACCACTTTCCCTGTTATTATCTTCACAATCTGTGGGCAAAATGTATGATAACGCTTAGTAGACTTACAAAATCAATCAGACTATTACTAGTTTGTCATTACTTGGTTTATTTTGAGCACAATGAATAAATGGATGATATTTTTGTCTAAATAACTAAATAAAAATAAATCACTAAAATTATATAAAAACAATAAAATCTAAAATCAGTCATTTTAAATGCTGTGAATTTAGGCACAAAACTTGGCTGATAACTGATAAGATATTGTTCTACCAATATATACTGCACCCATATTTTTAAAACCAAAAACAAATATTCTAACATTTTGATGTTTCTACGGTGATATTTTTACTGATCCACTAGGAATGTTATATATGTTACATAATATTATGTAATATGTCCACAAATAAATTGTAACATTATGTGATCTTATGTCATCTGGAGGAAAAAAAAAAAAAACTACTCAAGCCTTAAAGCCTTCATAAAATGCAATGGATGTGCAATGTTTTAAAAATATTTATTTTTATTAAGATTTACAGTTTAATTTTCGTTAACGTTTTAATAATTAAGTTTTTCATTATTATTATTATTTTTTTAAATATGTCTATATAATTTGTAGTCATTTTTATTTCAGTTTTAGTTATTTCATGACATCAAGATAAACTAAATGGAAATGGGAAAGGATGCTCTGACAACTAGCTGAAGTAAAATAAGTATTTTTTATATATTTTATTTCAGTTAACATTTATTTCAAGGGACAACAACAAAAACAGCTGATTTGCTTGATAAAAGTGTCTTCTATACATATAAATGCAATATACAGGTGCATCTCAATAAATTAGAATGTCGTGGAAAAGTTCATTTATTTCAGTAATTCAACTCAAATTGTGAAACTCGTGTATTAAATAAATTCAGTGCACACAGACTGAAGTAGTTTAAGTCTTTGGTTCTTTTAATTGTGATGATTTTGGCTCACATTTAACAAAAACCCACCAATTCACTATCTCAACAAATTAGAATACTTCATAAGACCAATAAAAAAAAATAAAATAAAAAAAAATTTAGTGAATTGTTGGCCTTCTGGAATGTATGTTCATTTACTGTATATGTACTCAATACTTGGTAGGGGCTCCTTTTGCTTTAATTACTGCCTCAATTCGGCGTGGCATGGAGGTGATCAGTTTGTGGCACTGCTGAGGTGGTATGGAAGCCCAGGTTTCTTTGACAGTGGCCTTCAGCTCATCTGCATTTTTGGTCTCTTGTTTCTCATTTTCCTCTTGACAATACCCCATAGATTCTCTATGGGGTTCAGGTCTGGTGAGTTTGCTGGCCAGTCAAGCACACCAACACCGTGGTCATTGAACCTACTTTTGGTGCTTTTGGCAGTGTGGGCAGGTGCCAAATCCTGCTGGAAAATGAAATCAGCATCTTTAAAAAGCTGGTCAGCAGAAGGAAGCATGAAGTGCTCCAAAATTTCTTGGTAAACGGGTGCAGTGACTTTGGTTTTCAAAAAACACAATGGACCAACACCAGCAGATGACATTGCACCCCAAATCATCACAGACTGTGGAAACTTAACACTGGACTTCAAGCAACCTGGGCTATGAGCTTCTCCACCCTTCCTCCAGACTCTAGGACCTTGGTTTCCAAATGAAATACAAAACTTGCTCTCATCTGAAAAGAGGACTTTGGACCACTGGGCAACAGTCGAGTTCTTCTTCTCCTTAGCCCAGGTAAGACACCTCTGACGTTGTCTGTGGTTCAGGAGTGGCTTAACAAGAGGAAACAACAACTGTAGCCAAATTCCTTGACACGTCTGTGTGTGGTGGCTCTTGATGCCTTGACCCCAGCCTCAGTCCATTCCTTGTGAAGTTCACCCAAATTCTTGAATCGATTTTGCTTGACAATCCTCATAAGGCTGCGGTTCTCTCAGTTGGTTGTGCATCTTTTTCTTCCACACTTTTTCCTTCCACTCAACTTTCTGTTAACATGCTTGGATACAGCACTCTGTGAACAGCCAGATTCTTTGGCAATGAATGTTTGTGGCTTACCCTCCTTGTGAAGGGTGTCAATGATTGTCTTCTGGACAACTGTCAGATCAGCAGTCTTCCCCATGATCGTGTAGCCTAGTGAACCAAACTGAGAGACCATTTTGAAGGCTCAGGAAACCTTTGCAGGTGTTTTGAGTTGATTAGCTGATTGGCATGTCACCATATTCTAATTTGTTGAGACAGTGAATTGGTGGGTTTTTGTTAAATGTGAGCCAAAATCATCACAATTAAAAGAACCAAAGACTTAAACTACTTCAGTCTGTGTGCATTGAATTTATTTAATACACGAGTTTCACAATTTGAGTTGAATTACTTAAATAAATGAACTTTTCCACGACATTCTAATTTATTGAGATGCACCTGTATATAATAGGGCTGGACCAGAATATTCGATTATTCGAATATTCGTTCGGTGGGTTGGCATTCGATTTTCAATTTTGAGATTCGAATATCCCTTTTTTTTTCTCTCGAACACCTGGCATCCCCCACGAAACAGTTCTCAACTTGTCCGCCTGGCTGAACATCTGCACCAACAACAGACCGTTCGCCAATAAAAGACGTTCGTGCTGGCCTATAGCATGCATTTATTTCATGAAAAATCTTCTATTATGAGCGCGCTTGCGGACATTTACATTTGAAATAAAGAACTTAAGCGGGCAAAAGACGCGACATGTGAACGGACCCTCTGCTATCACAAGACCGAATGCGATGCATGCGTTTTCTTTCTGTCAACTGTCCCGAGATGAATCAGCATGCAGTTGCTCTTGTAGTGCAGATGAGATGCGCTGATGTGAAGCCGCTTTGAGAGAGTGAAAGAGAGAAGACGCAGTACAGCTGAATCACTCACGCTGTTTTCAAATGACTATTTAATCTGATATTTTGTGTGGATTTATTTACTCATCTAACCTACATGCTATATTCAATAAATGTTTGCAGGAATTTCCCTCATTATAAACTTGAAAGCTGCGGAAATGAGTAAAACTATACGATATACACACAAATTCAGGACCTGATTAAATATAACTCTATTATACAGAGATTTGTGAAATAAAGTTCCATGACTTTTACAAAACTTCTCCAGGCCTGGAAATTGCTGTTATAAAATTTCATAGCTTTTCCAGGTTTTTCATGACCGTACGAACCCTATAAAAGCAACTGACACACGCTTTCAATCACTAAAAATTGGTCCTCTCCCTCCTCTAATCACATGCCGGATCCGTTACCCCGCTTTATTCCGGGACCTCGCAATTTACAAATTAAGCACTGGGCTACCTTATTAAAAGTATTGCTCTTAACAGACCTCTGTGTTTTGTATCATTAGTGCAGTGTCCGTTCTCGGAGCATATAAGCCCTGCCCGCGTGAGGTGCGCCACTTCCGGCTCACGCTGTTCAGTTTATTAAAAGTTTATTAATTCTGAACGTGACGCGTGTCCATATTGCACCAAAATGCGACACTGCACTCCCTTGGGTCTGCACCAACACACTCGTCACGTGAAGTCGATTGGTTGAACAGTTCTAGACATAATAAAAATGCAAACAGACAGACAGACGCACAGAGATTCCTGCCTTTATTAGAGAGAAGAATATGTTCAGCCTCCTCCATCCGAAGCTTCGAATATTCGGTGTTGATCACTACCGAAGCTTCGAAGCTCAAAAAATGGTATTCGGACCAGCCCTAATATATAACATGATCACTGAAGCAGAGAAGCTCTTTCATACCTCTTTCTGTGCCTGATCAAAGGGTATGGCATGGAGCAGGTCCTGCCTCCTGATTCCACTCCAGGGAGTGCGAAAATCCGTCACAGGATTGATGGGTTTGATATATTTATCATAAATCACATCACCCTCATAGGTGACGATACTGCAGCGGGCGAGTTCATTGTTACACCCCTTCGGCCCTGTGCCCACCATCTCACAGTCCAACGCTACATATTTTAAAGGTCCGAGAGTGCGGGGTGCCGCTTGGTGTGTCGGATGCCTCTGAGATGTGGAGGCAGTGGATGGAAATGAAAATGTGGATTTCCTTGAAAACGTCTGTGCAGAGCTAGAAGGCTCATTGGTCTCATTAGGCAGATAAGAGGTAAATTTAGGAAAAATAGCACCTGGTTTTGATTGATCACCTCCATTGAGCTGCGTGTTTCTTGACTTGTTTTTATATTTTTGCTTTTTCTTTTTGTTTCGCTTTTTATTTTGTTTCTCTTTTAACAAACCCTTGTGCTCCAGGTAATGTCTCTTTCCAAGGAAACGTTCATGCTTGGCATTTCCTCTGGATATACCGGATTTGCCTCCTCGACTAGGCCCACAAACCAGGTTCAACATAAGCCCTGACATTCTTGTACACCCTCAGAGGTTGATTACAGCAGTCTTCTTGATGTTCTTTTACTCTTAAATAGAAACAAAGAAAAAGAAAAACGACTGTTAAGACAAAGAACTAACGTGACCACACAAAATTATTGTGATAATCATTTTGAAGAAAAGCACACAAAATGTTTAAATAATAAAAAATAATTAACATAAGCTACATCTAATAAAAAATTAACTCAAATAATTGACTAAAAAATAAAAAAGCATTGAAAACATTTTTAAAAAAAGTATTACAATAAATAACTAATAAAAATATTAAATAAATAATACAGTACAATACTACAAAGAATAGTAAAACATGTAACTATGTAACAGAAACAAAGTAAATAACATTTTACAAAATAATACACATCTTTATAATAACTTTTCACTGTATAAAATGGGTCTTTATACATTGAAATATATAGATGCCTTTTAAAATAAGCTCAAACGACGAATCATATTGGCTGAACGTGGCTTATAAAAGTTTGAAACCCTCTTTATAAACGACGTTTTTAAAGCTATTTAAAGACACTAGCATCTATTCACAATATAGTGAGAGTTAACAGTTTTACTAGACAGACTTGACATTTTCAGTTTTGTTACAGTTCCTGAGTCTTGTAAGAGTTGGATAAAAATAACAGGTCGTTAATGTCTTTTAAATAAACTGATTATGAACACTGCTCTTGAATTGTGTATCGGAGCACATTTCTATGATGGACAAGTCAAGCTATCTAACGTTAGCCAATTCGCTGAGTGTTCCACTGTGCATAGCGAAATAAATTGTGCGATTCCATTACATATCGACATAAACTTTCAAAATTGCCGAACACATACCATTATTTACTCCAAAACCTCGACCTCTGATATTTTTTTTCCTATTATTGTGTTCAAACCAAGCATGTCGTACGTGTGACTAGTACTTCCGGGTTGGAGTTTAACGGTCATGGGAAGTTCGACTCTTTAGAACAGTTCATTTCAAAGAACCGATTCAAAACTACTTCGGTAAAGGTTTCTTTTTACCGTTTATTAAAATTTTAGACGCCGTTTTATTATTAAGGTGATTATGGTATATCATAATTTAAATTTACACAAATTTTTAAAACACACACAAAAAAAAAAAAAACACACAACTGCATTGTTTGTAAACAAGAGTCAACTCCCAATCGTGAATGGATCATTCAGATCGGTTTGTGAATCAGTTCAACCGAATCATTGATTTGTTCATGAATCGGACATCTCTAGTAGGCGGTGCACCTGCGAACACGTGTAAACACCAAAGACTTAATACCTTCCCAATTAAGTTTCAATATTAAATGACTACTCGGAATATTGAAGGGCACCCAGTTTAACCTGCGTGGTGTTTTTAGTGCTGAGGAAATGTTTGTGGCGGCTTTTTCAGAGCAGGAGCAGAGAGAACTAGCTGAGAAGCTGACTTCGCTTCTGTCAGCCTACAGACACATATCAGACTCCTACATAATAGTAATGAATCAACAACTTTTGTACTGTTTCAGTGTCTTTGCATTATAAACTGCTATGTTTCTGATGTTTGTCAAGTATTCAAGTGTGAGTGTAACAGTAAACGGATAATCCCGTGTGTTAACCGTGGGGTTGGTTTCTGTCAGCTGAAATATTAATGTGCATGTGAAAGTGTATCTGTGTTTGTGCGTCCACGCAGGAGTTCTTCAGTGAGAGTTTGTGGGACACTCTGCCTGTGAGCTGGCAGGACGCCCTCGGTGATCTTACACCCCTACAGATCGCTGATCTGCTGCTGGATGAAGAGATTAAGGACAGGCGGTAAATCAGTTTATTCTTTGTATCTGTTTCTGGATGCCTTAAATTAAGATAATGTTACAAAGCCATTGCTCAAAATCCACTTTGGAGCATTTGCCTGTAGAAAAAGCTTTGAGATAAATGGATGAAGAGTTCAGATGCAAAAGCCTCTAAGTGCTGTCTGAAGTTTTCTTAGGAGCCTGATAATGCTTATTTTATGAAAATTTCAGACGGCACTTAGAGGTTTTTGCATCTGAACTCTTCAGATAGAAATGCATGAAGTGATAAAATATATACTTATAATGCAAGGAAATTTCTTATCTGCAAAAAACGGTTTTGCGTTGGCACCAATATTTTACATTGGATATCAAGTGGTGATCAAACACAGTACCAAAATTGCTTATTGTACCAGTGTTAGTTTAGTATCATTGTGATGCTTTCATGGGTTTTATTATTATTTTAAATTATATTTCCCTCTCATTTTAAATTTGTTTAAAATTGTAGTATGTTTGTTGTTGTTTTTTAAATAATCTTTTATAAGTTTTTGTGTATTTTATTTCAGTTAATGTTTTGTTTCTTTCTTGGCTTTCGTTTGTTAACTATAATAAAACTATTATAAAATTCCTTGAAATCAAATGTATATTCCTTCATAATCAAACACTCATTAATATACCATGAACTACATAAGTAAAATATTCACAGGCACAAATATGTGTGTTTGTGTGTGCGTGTGACTTTCTTTTAAAAGGTTCAACATGCGATATATATATTTTTAAACTATTTTATATAGTAAACATTTAAATGAAAGTAAATTCAAAGGTGTTGTATTTATTCTGTCTTTTAGGTACCCATCTGTGTGGCCTCTGTCCTTACTGGCACTGCGGACAGCAGCACATGCGCTGTCGTTTCCACGTAAAGCACCAGGTGGGCACGGTCAGGACACAGGTGCAGCAGTGCCAGAAGAGTTTCAGTCGAACCAGAGTCAGAGTTCTTTGTTAGGACACATTTTCCATAAACACGTCAAGCCCAAGAAGCAGCACGAAATCCGCCGACTAGGCACGGTATGGGTACATTATACTGCATGTAATGTCAATGGGGAAAGATTCTAAATGCCATTATTAAAAAAATATGACTCCATTAAGACTATTTGGTAATCTAAAGATCATTTAAAAGGTTTTTTTTTTATTATTATTTATTTATTTATTTTTTTCCCTGCTGAACTGTCTCTCCTAGCTGGTCAAGAAGTTGTGTGATCAGGCTAACTGTAGCTGTGTGGTTGATGTTGGGTCTGGACAGGTACAGTAATGTCTTGTTTAATTTTCTTATTCTAAATATGCATAATACTCACTTTAATTTGATCCATCCCTCCAGGGCCATTTGACAAGGTTTCTGTCTTTTGGACTCGGCCTGGATGTCACTGGAATTGAGGCTGACCCTAACCTTGTTTCCATGGCTACCAAATTTGATAGACAGCTTGCATTGACACTCGCCAAACAGAATCAAAAGGTATGATATATATATATATATATATATATATATATATATATATATATATATATATATATATATATATATATATATAGTCCTAACTGTATAAACCACAGTTTTTTTGTATGTGTTTCTGTTGTAGTCTGGAAATTCTCAAAGTCTTCATTCTGCACCTGGTCCTTCTCCTCGTCATGTGGTGGGCTGGGTCAACCCAAAGGCTTCATGGGATGTCTTCATTCAGCAGCTTGGTGTGACAGCAACTGAAAGTGACAGTATTGGAGCAGCCACTGGGCCATATGAAAAGAAACAGAGGGTGGAGGAGCTGAATCTAGAGCTGAATTCATGCCAAATCAAAGCAGAAGTCTTACAAAATACACTGCCGACTCAAAATACCAACATCAATGCTTCAGACTCTGTAGCACAAATAAACACGGGGGTTTTTCCATCAGGGATGCTGACTGAAATTCTTACCTGTAAAACCGTACCAGTTACTGATTGTGGTGCCAAAAAACCTGGGCATTTTTGTACTCACAGGTCTTCATGCTTGTGGAGACCTTAGCTCTACACTTCTGCGTCATTTCGCCAACTGCCCTCATGTTCTGGTCATCACATCGGTTGCTTGCTGCTACATGAAAATCTCAACCCAGGAGGACCCAAACCCTCCAGGCGTTTTCCAGCCCCCCGTTTTCTGCAGACACAGTGGTGGATTCCTGTTCAGAATATGGTTATCCGATGAGTGACTGGGTACGTGGATTACCAGGGCACCAGTTGTCTTATAAGGCACGAGAGGGAGCGTGTCATGCAATAGAGGACTATCTCCACCGACTGAGAGAGGAGAGCGGCTTACTGAGGACACACTGCTACAGAGCCATCTTAGAAAGCATCATCAGAGCGGAGAGGCCCGATATGCGCAGACCAGGAGTTCAGACTGTTAGGAAAGCCCATGCACTGTCATTTTCTGAGTTAGTGCCTTTATGGTTATATTTGAGAATAACAATATCTTTAAAGGGAGTCATGAACTGCCTCTGTTTATTATTTTGTACTGTTCTCTGAGATCCACTTATTGCGTTATCAAGATTTTTACATCAAAAAACATCAAAATTTTTAATTAATTGGCAATTTTCTGTATTGTTTTTGACCCCCCTCATCAGAACACTCTGTTTGAATAGGCGTGGCGGATTGTAGACTCGGAAGTAAAAGCCCACTGCTATGATCGGCTAACACTTGTGTATGTTTGACAGCCTACATCCTTCACAGATGGATGCTGTTGTGTTTTAGGTTAATACCGCATCAATACTCATATCAAACAATCTGTTTAACAGACAAAGCAATAGTGATCATGTAATAAAAACAATTACTCACACTTGCTTGTTGCGACAGTAATAGTCAGCACAGCATGGTCTTTTAGTTTCAGTCTTTCTGAAAATCCCGCATTGTGCCTTGTTTGTAAATGAACCCGCGATAAAAAGAAGTGAACAAAAGACAAAAGGGTTCTTACTGAAGTGGTCTAGAACTTCATGAAAAATAAAGTTCATCCAATTTTTCCTAATGTTGGGATCAGAAGGAAAGCAATGTAAAGACAATTTTTTTCCACAACTTGGCACTGCACAGCATCTTGTCTTCAGAGCCATGTTTATCATTTGGTTTCTGTGTAGACCTACACGCTCGACTCTCTCATAAATGCTACGAATCGGTGGGCGGGGTTAAACAGGCATCGATGTACAAGCAGGCATTGATCTTCTGCTTCTGCTTATCCACACTATTACATCATACAGTATGTTTACATGGACAACAATAATCCAATTTTAACATGATTAAGACAATACTCTGATTAAGAATCTACCATGTAAACAGAGATTTTAATCCGGCTAAAGTCATACTCGAAGTAAACACAAATCGAATTAAAACGTGGAGTTTTCCTATTTTAGTTGCATTAACAAAGTGCAGTGTATACATGTACACACCTTAATCACATTACATCGTGTGCTAAATTATTAGACAAGTTGATATTATGGTCATATTTTTTTTTCCAAGAACATTTTACTAATTCCAAACTACATCAATCTTAATAACTACTATTGACTTTGTATTTAATCATTTATAAGTGATATATAATTGTCTAAAAGAAAACCTGCCTAATAATTCGGCACACCTGAATATGAAGAGTTTTTTGACTTCCAGCCTTCATGGACAATTATATATCACTTATAAATGATTAAATACAAAGTCAATAGTAGTTATTAAGATTGATGTGGTTTGGAATTGGTAAAATGTTCTTGGAAAAAAATATGACCAGAATATCAACTTGTCTAATAATTCGGCATATGGTGTATTACTGTTGTGTAGGACTTTTCGCCGCATTATGCGACAGGATACACACACGGCAGTGGTCAATCGTTTGAAGGCAAATAAAAGAGCATGGCTTCAACAACCTCGTCGTCTGTTTGCACGTATAGCATGACAAATAATTAACTGCATTTGAAGCTTTTGTAAAATTAAAAATGAAACCCCCAAAACTGTATATGGCATCATAATGAAGACGAACTGTATGTTTACGCGTGAAATTCTGGAGGGGACATCGGATGGCATCACATGGGGACGTAATGATGTGTGCCATTAATCGATCTATGTACTATAACATGTAAAACGGGAACATGAAAGGAATATTGTAAAAGCAGCTCATGTAAACACTTTAATCGTAGTATTGTCTTATTTAGAAAAAGGTAAATAATTAGATTACTGATGTCCATGTAAACGTAGTCGTAGAGTTGATCATTCTAAAATATGTCGTTTTGGCAGACTGCCTTCAGTATAAGCTGTTTTTAGACTGACGAGATAGTTTTGAGTTCTGAAAATTACAGGATGATTTTATAGTACAGTGACCTCTTATATGTGAAAAGATCAAGGGAATTTTGGTTACTCAGTTCATGATCCCTTTAAAGAACTGCTGTATCTGTGACTCACCCCTGAGCTTCAGTTCCTGGAACAGGAAGGACTTGAGAAACTAGTTCAATTAAACTGTCAAGTACATCTGAGATACTAGACAGCTGCATTATAATATTATCTTTTGTTTTATTACAGGTATGCTCGTTTGGCATTGCCACGGGTGGGCCTACCTGCTTATCTCCCATTTGACACTGTCGCTGTGGATGCAATGCTAGCGCACCAGGGTAAAGTGGTGGCGTATTTCAGCCTGGTTCTTCTCCTCGCACCTGTGGTGGAAACTCTAGTGTTACTGGACAGAATGATTTTCCTGCAGGAGAGAGGTAAATAGAGCAGAGCCAGTCATTCATATGAAGAAATGAAAATGACCAAATTAGCTTTTTTCTTTTGACATAACTTTTTTTTTTTTTTTTTTACATGTTTGGTTATGTTAATTTTTTAATAAAAACATTATAAATTGTCTTTATAATTTTTTTTTTTTTTTTTGTACAGAGATAGAAGTCTCATTGTACATTGTACAGAGATAGAAGTCTCATAGAATTTTGGTTAACTTGATTAATTTATTCATATTTATAATTTATTTACATGACATTGATTACAGCGATTTTTTTTTTTTTTTTTTTTTTTTTTTTTTTTTTTTACTCAAAAATATCAGAAAATATCTACAAAGTAAAATATTTTAGATCTTGATGCAACTTATATTCATCCAAGTTTCATTAACCTTTTTCTATGATCACTTTTCCAGGTGTAGAAATCAGTCTTTCAAAATTCCCTTATTGTATAATTATAATTCATCTTTGTATTTTCATATTTAGGTTTCCAGAGTAAACTCATCCCACTCTTTGATGCTGCATTTTCCCCACGAAACCTGGTACTGGTGGCCGTCAAGCCCAGAGAAGCACAGAGCTGAATGAAATAACAAACACCAAGATATTTGAATCCAAGTTCTGAATCACAACCACATAATTATATTAACAGTAACATTTTATAAATAAAATGCCCTTAAATGAACTGTCACACAAACCATCTGACATTTGGAAACTGAAATTAGAGGTCTGATTTTCTGTTTTCCAGAGTGACCCATTAATGGCTCGTGGTCAGTAATGTTTTCCCCTGTCATGCTTGCCTTCACTTACAAGCAAAAACTGTCTCACATTTTAAGTGAAATTTTGTCTGAATTGGAGAGAGAGAAATTCCTCTTTTAAATTCTAAATTTTAATATGATTTTAATATTTTTAACTAATAAAAAGACAAGTTCAAACTGTGTTTTTCATAGTTGTCAGACTGGATTTATTGCATAAAATTTTCTCTAATTATTGTTTTTAAAGCACAGGATTTATATTACACTGGACAAATTTGCTATCGTCTATGGTTCATCTCTATTACAAAAGAAATATTCAGACCCAGAATCTACTGACAGCAAGTGTATGAATGTTCTAAAGGCTGACATGTCTTTTTTTAACCTATAGATGGCACTCTTAATATAAAAATCAGGTCAAACCTTCAAAAACAGTATTTTAAAGCCCCCATGATATTGCTAGTAAGTAAAGTATGCTGCAGTCACAAAGAGACTAATTTCTTTGCTCATTTCAACTTTATTTATAGAAACTAGAAAGTGTTGATGTATTAGAATGGTTCAATAAAGTAATTTAACCATTTAATAACTTTTATTCCATGATACATTTACATTATGTTTTTCAGGATTTACATCAATTAATTTACATGACTTTAGTTATTTGTGATTACAGGGTTTTAAACTCACACACACATATTTACCAAATAAAATGTTTTAGGTAAAAGTTTCATTAAAAATGTAAAGACCTTTTAGGATTTGATTAATTTCCATGCCTTTTCCAGGTCTGGAAATCACTCTTTCAAAATTCCCTCATTAGATTTATGTTTTCCAAGACAGTGGGAATCCTGCTGGTTCTTTAATATGAAAGAAAAAGGGAACAACAGAAGAAATATAATGTCAGTTTAAATCCTGATAATGTGTTTTAGCTTATTTTATGCTTTTTTCTTATTGTAAATCATTAAGTAATACTGCGCCCTTCGATTGAGAACCACTGGTTCCAAACAAAATACTGCATCTTGTGTGACAGTTCACTTCCACAACTGTATTTTCCATACACATATTGTCTGCACATCACTAGAGTCTTTATTTTTGATAAATAACATTTACAAAATGTCACACAGCTGAAGAGAGACATAGAAAAACATTAATTCTTCATGTTCTCTACAAAGAATTCATTACATGCCACTGTGAGAGCAGCCACCAGCACAACAAACTCCTGAAAGTCCACTTCTCCATCATGGTTCTCATCCAAATCAGACATGATGTTTTCCACAACCATGGGGTCTTTACTCATCTACAACAGGACACACGGTTATTCTTTTATGCATGCGAGATATTGATGTTAATGCCACTTAATTTGTTTAAAACTTACTGCTAAAAAGTCACTGAGTTCTCCCTGAAGCAAACTCTTGAGCTCGGCTTTGCTTAGCTTGTACTTGTCTCCTTCTTTGGAAGAGTATGTGTGGAACACTTTAACCAGGCCTTCCATTGCGTTTTCCAGTTTTGAAACCATGTTGTTGTCTAAATATATTCTGGAAAAAAAAGAAAAACATTTCGCAATCTCTAAGTCTAACCCTCCAAGTCTAACAGTCCACATGTGAACACCTGAGAGGTTTTTTTTTTTTTTTTTTTTTTTTTTTTTTTTTTGAGGACTAAATGCTCATATTCATTTGAATGCATTGTCTGTATTCAATAAATGCACATTTTGTGAAAATGCATAGCCCTTTTCGATTCTTAAAAGCATGTACTGTTTGCACAGACACTTGCTGACCCCAAGGGCCCCATCATTCCCCTAAGAATGGGGTTACACAGCCACTGAGGAATCTAATATCTGTGAGTGAACAGGCCTTTTGGCACTGGCAGGCTGATGACGATCATGAGGGAGATGGAAGACAGGTATACATCAATTATTCAATTAGTCTTTTGTATGAACTAAAGGCTCTGAAACTATTTATCCACCATTAAGGCATGTAGGCCCTTATTTATTTTTTTTAAATGTATATTACATGGCTATTAAATCTAAAGTCTCATATAGAAGAAATTAACATTGAAAGAGAAATTAAAAACATTTAGACTGTAAAACAATCCACGAATGTGCTTATGAACAATAGTTTTCCATCAGCGCTATTAAAGTGACTTTAATTAAAGTTAGTACAAGAATCACTCATACTGGTAACAATATGCATGTAGTAAAAACTGCCTTATTGGTATTACATGGAGAGTTATCTATGTGCCAACTAATATTCTTAAATGAAAAGGTCTCATTACATGCATTAACCTTTGACATCATTAAATAATTATATTAAAATAGCATTTATTCTTAAACCAGTCAACTTTATGTCTACAAATAACGGCGTATATACAATATTTCCAGAGTTATCAGTATAACATTAATAAGTCTATAAAAACAAACAGAATGCTCAACTTACCTAAACAAAGAAGTGGCAACTAATGCTTGAAAAGTTACTTGTGCTCGTTCATTAAATAGCCTCCATTCACCTGTGCAGGGGAAATAGCCAAGTAGGCGGAGCTTCTCCAACCGCAGCACGCACGACCAATGACGGCATCACGCACACTCACACAATCCAAGATCTCTAATAATGTGCTCAAATACATTAAATGCTATCTCATGTTTAAGTAGGTTTTGTAGGTTCACAACAGAGCACAGGTAAATGCTTAGATTTTGATTCTGAAATAATTTTACTAGTAAACTAATCAAGGCAAAGATCAAATTAATTCACATCACATATAGCTTTGATTGCTTTTTTTTTTTTTTTTTGTCAGGAAAGGCTCAGTATGAAGCTTTGCTATGTTTCCTGTGTGCTGGAAGTTCTGGAACTTTAAGCATGGCTCTCTTGAGGCCAGCTAGATAAATTCTTGGCATCATTCTATCTCAGATTTCACTTGAGTATCCTTTCCTCTTATTAAAACATTTTTGGTTCAGTCCAAGGTTTAAACCAGGTCAAATGATATCTGCGTCAGACTAAAGGAATCTTGTATTGTGCAATGTTATGAGGTGGAGTGAGGCATGTTTGTGGCAGCTCAAGTTGGTGTTTTGTTATCACAGTAATAAATGTGACCAGAATTAATGACATATAAAATTGTATTTGTGAAAAAAATGTAATTGTTATTATCAAGGTTATTATTGTTAACTAAACTTAAAACATTTCCATTACTTTAAGGAAAAGAAATGTTAACTAAAGTAAATTTAAATATAATATAATATAATATAATATATTTTTTCAACTAGTTGCCTTAACCAGAAGTACTAACATAAAACTAAATAAACTAAAACTATAAATAACAGTAAATGAAGACTATACAGACATTAAAAAACTGACTAAACAAAACCAACAAAATTACTAAAAGTAAAACACAACCAGAAGATATAAAAATAAAAACTAATTCAAAATCTTAATAAAAACTGTAATACTATATCACTACTATATCACTATATCAGTACCACCCACACCAACACACAAAACAGTGATGACTAAACACATCCGCCACATTTATTATTGCTCTGAATGTTTCCACTCAGAAAAATCACGTGAGAAGGTGACAAGGCTGCAAATCGGATAACATGATGCGTCATAGCTTCTTGTTTATTTGCAAGCATCCATCTGTTCAGTAAAATAAACTTTATGATTCATGATTTACAAATAAATAGAGCAGACATAAAAGCATCATTACTGGAGTCGAGTGTGAAGTTAGCTGTGGGGATATCAAATCAGAGTGAGGGGCACAGGTTATACTTAATCCAGATCATAAAGAATAACGGAATGACAGTGAAATGATATTTAAACTGCCTTGAGATAGAACATTGTGGTGCCAGCCATTAATATCATTAATAAGATATATTTTAAAGAGGCACAGTATAATATGTCTTTTTTTTTTTTTTTTAACAAGAACGATACTATTTTATGTGGGAACCATTACTTATAATTTTCTCCTCAGAAATCAATCAAGCACATCTGTTTCTCCATCTGTCTGTTCATAGTCCTGCCATTACCATTAGTTTTTTATCAAAAAAAAAAAAGGTGTCTTTTTTTTATCATAAATTCACAGATACAAAATACATTTGTGTGTACAAAAAATAGATACATTTAAAAGTCTGGCAAAGAAAGGTAGAAAATGAATGTATAAAATCTGAAAAGAGTCTGTATTTACAAAATAATTTTAAATGTTAAATATTTTCATTTAAATATATTAAAACATTATTTAATGACAATTATATACTGGCATAAGGTGTGGAACAGTATTGCAGTTCACTACCCTAATTAAGATAAGTATATACAAAGTAAATAGAACTGTATTGATTATCAGAGTGAGCATGTGTGTTGTTGAGCATGTGGTTTGTCTACTTGTTTTTGCTCACTGACTAAACATATGAGTCACTATTTCCACTTTTTCCAGTCCTTCTGCAACCAGTGAGTCAGACAAACTGGTTTAGACGAATCTTAGCTTAAAGGGATACTCCATCCCAAAATGAAAATTTTGTCATTAATCACTTACCCCCATGTCATTCCAAACCCGTAAAAGCTTTGTTCGAACTCAATTTAAGATATTTTAGATGAAAACCAGGAGGCTTGTGACTGTCCCATTGACTGCCAAGTAAATTAAACTGTCAAGGTCCAGAAAAGTATGAAAAACATTGTCAGAATACTCCATCTGCCATCAGTCGTTCAACTGTAACGTTATGAAGCAACGAGAATACTTTTTGTACAGAAATAAAATAAATAAACAATAACAACTTTATTCATTTATTCGCTATGGTGACGTTACGGTGCCGAATTGTTGAATAAAGTTTGTTATTTTTGTTTTATTTCCATACAAAAAGTATTCTCGTTGCTTCATAACATTACGGTTGAACCACTGATGGCAGATGGAGTATTCTGACAATGTTTTTCATACTTTTCTGGACCTTGACAGTGTAATTCACTTGGCAGTCAATGGGACAGTCACAAGCCTCCTGGTTTTCATCTAAAACATCTTAAATTGTGTTCCAAGGACGAACAAAGCTTTTACGGGTTTGGAACGACATGGGGGCAAGTGAATAATGACAAAATTGTCATTTTGGGGTGAAGTATCCCTTTAACATCATTGCAGATCAGTTACCATAATGCATGTCATATTCTGAATGTTGGGAAAACAACAGCTGCATGTTCTTTCTGGTCACCTCTGCCACTGATAACCTTATTTAAGACCTTCAAGCAAGTTCTCTAAAGTTTGTTTTACATCTATTAGAAGGCTAATCACTGATTTGGTGGCCATCTTCATCTGTACCTGCAGAACTCTGGTCCCGTGGCAGCTCAATCAGGGAAACAGACCTCACTGAAGACAGGCGGCTATGCCGGCTGGTCGTACGCAGTCTTATGATGTTTGGTTTGCCCAGAACACTCCTCAGCTGGACCCAGAAAAAGCTCTGTTCTGTTGGTTGCTGGGGCCACTCTAGGTAGGTTTTGGTATTGAGCATCCTTTTGAGCTTGCAGAATTTACTGGGAAGAGAAGTGGGGTCTATGGGCTCCTTCACAATCAGGATAACATCACTGAACGTCTTGCCAATGGCCCGCTGTTGGGCAAAGTAGAGCTCGTAGTTGCACCACTCGCTGTTCACGAAGTTCCGCGTCAACACGAAGATTACCTTAATAACAAGAAAAAAATTTTAGGATGCGGTTTGGAAATTTATAAAATATTTCAGAACTTTAGATTATTTGCTCTTTCATTTACTTTTAGGGGTTATTTTATATGAAAGCCCATTTCCACCTCAGATTAAAAAAATAAAGTAATTGTGAGAAATTTACAATATGAAATAAACATTGTGTGTAATATAACGTTTAGAATATAAATAAAGCTGCAACTGCAACATATAAAGTTGCACTGTGATATAAAGATAAAAGTGTCATATGTTGAATGTTGCGAACATTCAACACTGAAGCTGTGAAAGCTTCAGTTGTGAAATACACAACAGTTCAAATGTTAATTATTTTTTATGAAAGTTTATACTTTTAATCAGTAAGGATCAATTGATCAAAAGTGACCGTAAAGACTTTTATATTCATACAAATGATTTCATTTCTAATAAATTCTTTCTACTCATCATTTTTACCATTAATAATAATAAAAATGTTTAATGAGCATCAAATTAGCATATTAGAATCATTAATGAAAGATTAATTTTTTGAAAAAACATTTTCAAATATATATTAAAATATGAATCATTTATTTAAAATTATTATTTAAAGTTATATTTTATCAAATAAATGCAGCCTTGGTGAACATAAGAGACTTATCCTACCGACCCAAACTTTTGAATGATAGTGTATGATGTTGCAACTGTGAGAAATTAGGTCATAGTTATGGGAAATAATGTTGCAATTCTGAGATATTTAATCGATTTTATTTTTTTACTCTGAGATGGAAATAGGCTTCTATAATTTGAAGGCTTAGATATTTACATCCACACTACACTTTGGTGATGGAAGTCTTCATTAAAAAAGATTCTGGAGAATCCTTGTTCCAATAATTTTAAGAATGGTGACATTGCATGTTTCTTTTGTAAACAGGCATCTTTGAAGAAAATAAATGTGTGTGGACACACCTTGCGACTATCTTCAATGTTCTCAATGATGTTGTCAATGATCCACTTCCCTGGAGTGAAGTCTCTTTCATGGATGCAGAGGCGGTAAGGAGGCTTAGAATTCTCTAGACAAGGGAGCAGCTGGTTTCGAACCCAGTCTGCATCTGCATGGCTGTATGAGATGAAAGCATGAAAGGTGTAATCCACAGCCTGGCCTGAACCTTCTTTATGGGCCCTGTACTTGGCTCTGATGATCTGGTATGTAGCTTTAATGTACCATGGCATGTGAAAAATGTAGCACAGAAGAGTCAGACCAAGGACAACGACCGCCGTTGTTGACACGCAGATGATGATAACAAGTGTAATATCACAGGCTATATGACCAGGGAAGTATTGTGATACCATTGTGTTGAGAAGACGCTCAGGATGGTAACACTTGTAGTTGTTTGGCCAGTCTGTGATGGTCACTTTGCCCTTGCTTGTGGTTTCCTGTATGAAGGTATAGAGATCACAAGTACAGTGGTAAGGGTTGTTGCCTGCGGTCAGGATACGTAGGCTAGGCATGTCCTTAAAAGACGTCATGCTAACAAGTCCAAAGGAGTTCCCATCTAAAGCGAGCATCCTCAAGTATGGATTCCTCCAGCCGGAAGGGATGAACTTGATCTTGTTGCCGCTGAGGAGGAGCTCGGTCAGATTGGATGCCTTATTAAAATAGTCCATGTCAAGTTGGTCTAGACTGCTGTATGAAAGATCGAGGAAGCTTACAGAAGTGGGAAGGCAATTAAAACTGTCACTCGTCAGACTATTATGATGAGCGATTACTTTGGTAATGGTCTGTCTCCAAGAACAGACATGGTTTCCCATATATTGCAGCTGGTTGTGGCTCATATCGATTGTAGTCAGCTTGACAAAGTCTTTGGTCAGAGATGCCAAGTCACTGAGGCTGGTAAGTTGATTGTGACTAACGTTGAAGGTTTCAAGCTTGTGCAGTGCGTTTCTAGTGTCACATAGTGGGTTATAAATATAACTGTCCCTCAGCTGGTTGTTAGAGATGTCAAGAAGCTCAAAACTTTTCATCTCCGGCCACGAGTCGCATGGCACGCTGTTGAAGTTCACATTCCACACAATGAACTGGCGGACATGATTGAGCCAGGTAAAGCTCCAGTCGAAGCGCATTATATCTGGATTACTGATGTCCCTGTAGAACAAAACAGTAAGATCGAAATAAATAACAGTTTTCCTTTAAGATAAATACATAAAGAGGAATGAGAATCAATTATTCCAATTCCTCTTAATGATTCTGATTCCTTGATGTTCCATTAACAATTATTTTTGTACTTTTAAGAAATAATTACAATATAATAATTGTTGGGCAAAGTAGATTTCGTAGTTGCACCACTTGCAAAGTCACTGCACCCGTTTACCAAGACATTTTGGAGCACTTCATGCTTCCTTCTGCTGACCAGCTTTTTAAAGACGCTGATTTCATTTTCCAGCAGGATTTGACACCTGCCCACACTGCCAAAAGCACCAAAAGTTGGTTAAATGACCATGGTGTTGGTGTGCTTGACTGGCCAGCAAACTCACCAGACCTGAACCCCATAGAGAATCTATGGGGTATTGTCAAGAGGAAAATGAGAAGCAAGAGACCAAAAAATGCAGATGAGCTGAAGGCCACTGTCAAAGAAACCTGGGATTCCATACCACCTCATCAGTGCCACAAACTGATCTCCTCCATGCCACGCCGAATTGAGGCAGTAATTAAAGCAAAAGGAGCCCCTACCAAGTATTGAGTACATATACAGTAAATGAACATACTTTCCAGAAGGCCAACAATTCACTAAAAATGTTTTTTTTATTGGTCTTATGAAGTACTCCAATTTGTTGAGATAGTGAATTGGTGGGTTTTTGTTAAATGTGACCCAAAATCATCACAATTAAAAGAACCAAAGACTTAAACTTCAGTCTGTGTGCATTGAATTTATTTAATACATGAGTTTCACAATTTGAGTTGAATTACTGAAATAAATGAACTTTTCCACGACGTTCTAATTTATTGAGATGCACCTGTATTTGATTTACTAAAAAAAACAAAAAAACAACCTTAGTATCTTATAGGACAATGTAATGGTAAAAGCAACAAACATCATTTAATCCTGTTTTTGGGAAAAATGGAAATGGTTCTAATAAGGATCCAGTTTTCGGTTCCTGAAACATACATGTGTGTGTTTTTTTTTAATTGCATACATTAAAAAAAAAAACAGTAACATTAGGATAAATATTTAAGCATTTAAAAATAAAAAAATGAAAAATATAGTAACTTACGAGAGCACCAGCTTTTCCAAGGTCAAGTTTGTTACACTGGATCCCTGTGTTCTATTCTGTGAACGAGCAAAGTCGATGAGCAGCAGTTCCAGGCCTTTGATTGAACTGATTTGCAAATTTACCAGAGCCATTCTCATAACTTCCTCATTGAATTTACCTCGATAGAAGGTTAGGAGTTGAGTCTTTACATACTGCAGGCCATTAAAAATATCCTGTTTACCAGTGTAGTAGTGAAATTCAAAAAGGTTTCGGAAACGTAGCACATCAAAAGTCTTGTTTGCCAGATCTTTCAATATCATAAGAAGCATTTCTGGTTTTTTGTCAAAAGCTACATCAAACCACAAGTTTTTTGTGTTGAGGTTGGTGAAATACCCAGGTTCATAACTTTTAAAACCAGTACCAGTTTTAATAGCAAACTTGTCCAATGAGATGTTCTTCAACACATGAATGTCATGGCTTCCCAAACTACTGACCAGCGATCCACCAATGGATAGCACTTTTAACTGGGTGAAATTTAAAAAAGAAGCATCCAGAAATGCTTGTGTGTACAAATTATTGGACATTTCTAAAACCTTTAAATTTGTGAGCGGCTCAAGAGCTTTGAATGGAATTTCAGTCAGAGAGTTATTAAATAAGTTTAGATTCTCCAAAAAAATGTTTCCCTGAAAGGCATCATCCACAATCAGAGAGATGTTGTTGAAATTAAGCTTGAGGACTCGCAGATGACTAAGTTTGAAAAAATCTTGTTTGCTGATGACCTGTATGGTATTGAAAGACAGGTCGAGGTTTTCCAGAGAGGAGGGCAGATTTGTTATAGGCACATGGTCCAGCCGTAGACCTTTACAGTCTGCTGAACGCCTATCAGATGTTATTGTACAGGACTGACTGGCTTTAGCTGGTTTAATGTGCACAACAGCCTGGAGGCTGAGAAGAAGAGCCAGTAAAACAAACATTCTCATGGGCTTTGCTTAGATCTGAAACAGAGGATAGGGAAAAATATTTCCGTTATTAGCAACCCAACCTTTCAGTTTCAGCGTTTCATTTCATGTTATAATAGTAAGGATGCTTAATGACATGGATGAGGTCCAACAAGCAAATCAAGCTCAGAATTTACTTAAATATGCTGTGATTACTGGAAAGGATAAGAAATTTTTATAACTACAGTATAATTAAATATGTAATAGCTATGTAAGAATGAAGAAATGAGAGAGAAGTTGGCAGACAATAAATGGTTTGTTTCAGTCGTGAATCAGTCATACTATCAGTTTACAGTTGTTGGAAAAAATAAATGTTCTCACAATACACTTTGTGTACAACAACTTCTAATGGTGACTTTTGAAAATGTGAGCAAATCTCAAAATCAATCCTAATGTTGCAATGTGAATATGAAAATATGGCAAACATCCTATTCAATAGTTATAGTCTTAATTTATTTTACATTGTTTCTTTACGCTATAAAAAATCATATTGCATACCACAAATTAAAAAAGAAATAAATTAAGAAGCACATTTTACCTTTTACATGAGAATCTGAAGTCTGGGTTTGTGGAAGAAGCAGGAATCCACAATAAACCCTCCAACTTCATCTGCCGGAAAGAGTGATTAATCATTCGAAATGTCCTAAAAGAGTCCTAATGAGAGTGCAATGCTCATGCACCTTTTTGCCATGCTTACTGCACAAATCAATATTTCTGCCGAGGTCAGAAAGAGGAAATTATTAACCTAAATTAGCTCTATCCTCTAGAACAGACCCTTCATTATTGTCTTTAGTTCCTTGCCGTTTCAACAGACGTAGGCTATTATTAAATTGTAGTGTCTTGATTTTGACTCAATATTTTCAAGTGAAGTGTAATAATTAACCAAAACATTGTTGTTACTTGAAATTTTTCCCATTTACTATTCTTTGTTTTTATACAGCCAGTTTAACTTACTGGCAGTTTTACTTATGACCCATGTTACAACCTTTGACTTTGTCTTTTCAAGTATAACTTGTATGTATATTTCCATATGTAGACATGTTACAGCAGTGTGAGTGGGTAGCTGACTTTTTGTATAAAATTTGGCTTTCCAATACAAAACGTCTCTGAGAAAATGTAGCAAATGCAGAAATGGCTGCAACCTACCTACAATGCTCAGCTATATTGTACTCAGGCAAACACAAAGTGTGTTTGACCAGGGAAAACCACAAGAGTCGGGGCGCAAGAGTTCAAGAAGAGTCCTTCATCAGACAACAAGTGTTTGGAGGTATTTTGGGATGTGAAGCTCGTGAAAATTCGCTGTTCAGCGTTTGGTAGAGTAAAGTTAGTTTATATCGCACTGACACTAGAATAAATACTGTGGCCATAAAAACGAGCAGGAGGGAGAAAATCGACGAGGAGAGAGAAAACGGTGTTTATTGCTTCCGTTGGTTCAGGAGTACGCTTTAAGGTTTGATTAATTTGATAAACGTTTCAAGACAAACAAACGCACATGGGTAGCTCATACAAACACAGGTGGATTTTAGTTAGCGACTGTTACGGACCACAATGGTTTTAAAGTCGGTAGCTAAGCTAATTTTGCACAAGGCAGATATATTACGATTTTCATCGTTCTGTTAGTTATTTATGAATAATCGTTGTGGAGGAAAAACATAGCGTGTTTTCTTTTATAATAATACAAATTAATGCTCACCTCTGTCGATCTGGGAAATTTCAAACTTTGCAAGTTGACTCTTATAAAGTTGGTCCAGACGTCCCCGCAATGGAGATATAAAAATGTTCAGGGGAAGTTCGAGCACATCGTAATATCAGCTTTCACTGAGCTCCTTTCTTCAGTCTGTGGCTGGTTGTGATGTTCCGCCCCATTAATGCTTCAGTTATTCAGCTGTAGTGAGTGAAACAGCCGTTCTGGAAAAAACAAAAAACAAAATCTCATTAAAGGGGTAGTTCACCTAACAATGGAAATTCTGTCATCATTCACACACCCTTGTGTCGTTTATGTTTCAGAGACGAAAAAAAGTCATACAATTACATTGAGTTTTGAGTAAATGATGACAGAATTCCCATTTTTGAGTGAACTACCCCTTTAATGAGATTATAATGTGATTCTTAGAATATAGTGAATTAAAATTAACTGTGATTCAGATTACGTTATCATATTGTATGTTTAAACATATATATACATAGAGAGAGAGAGAGATTTGTGTGTGTGTGTGTGTGTGTGCATACTAACCAATTCAGTTTAGATTGATTTACAGTGTTTTGCTTAAGTTTGGTTGTTCTCTCAGCATATAGGTTTGGAACAACATGAGGTTTAAAAGTCCACCCAAAAATAAAAATCCTGTCATCATTTACTCCCCCTCATGTTATTCCAAAACTGTCTAATTTTTCTTTTCTTTTTTTCTCTCTGGTGGAACATATATATATTTTGGTCCATACAATGGAAGTTGTTTGGTTACAGTGGTCTATTGCCATATATCTTGTGTGTGTGTGTGTGTGTGTGTTTAAAAGAAAGAAGTGTAAATATAAGCTTATAAATGTGGAACAGATTTAACTTTTCATTGAGCTATTCCTTAATAAATTATGGCAGAAATTTCATTTTGGGTGAACTGTTCCTTTAAAGATCTGGGCTGCTATAAAGATTGCAGGGTTGATCCCAGAGCCCTGCACACCCTCAGGGTGTTCTAGAAGTCATTACAATTAGTGCGCTATTTGCCTTTGCCAAAGACATCTGCTAAATTAACATGTGACCACATGCTGAATGCTTATTGCCAAGGAAATGCTGAATGCTTATTCCCTCATTCAGGTGCTTCTACATTAGCAACATTTTGTGCCATATTACAGCTTTTTAATTGTCTTAATGTACACTTTTACAGATTATTGGCACATTTTTTTTGTTTTTGCATGTTGCCTAATGTTTGAACATGTTCTATTGACTTGAAAAGCAACATTTAACCACAAATTGCACAACAGCATTTTGTACCATATACATGTTAAAATAGTAAAAACATAAACAAAAACAATATTGATAAACAATAAAAAAACAAATACAGTATATTTTTTGTTATTTATTTTAATGCACATTTTCAGGGAAACATTTAATGTATAATTATATGTTTCTGTATTTTACAATGTCTTCAATCCCTTTAGAAAAAAAATTGCTATGACTTTTGGTAACCAGTTATAAATACGAATTATTAAGTGCAAGCTTACACAACTGCAAGATGCTTTTGAGCAGTAAACCGTGCTGAGCGTCCTTACATGAGAAAACACTCCCTGCCACAAGTCTCGGGCGAAAACACACAAGGCATAACAAATGACAGACAGACAATAAAAACACAATGGCCTTAAGCTATCTTTGCAACACCAGTTACAGAGTAAAAAATTAATTCAAAAACATAACATGTTACAGTTGTTTACAGTTTTTACTTTGTGTCATCTACATTGATGAACCCTGTGTCACTTACACTGCCAAAAGTATTTTAGAGTGTGTGTGTGTGTGTGTGTGTGTGTGTGTGTGTGTGTGTGTGTATCTAGATACAGCTATGTGTCAGAAAGGTAAACGTTTGGCTTTGAAGCACAGTGGAAAAGTCAGAAAAGCTCTTTGACGAAAATGACACAACACTGGTTTTGGCAACGTTCCTTCATTTAGTGCAGTGTAGCATATTAGGCCAAGAGACAGAGGTACGAGTACACAGAGAGGGCGACAGTGCTATGGCATTCAGCATGCAAACAGAAGGTTAGCACACGCTAGCATAAATAGCTAATGCACTAATGTGTAAAGCAACACTGCAGTCAGTCCCTGGACTATTTACATGGCTATTTATGACACTTAAGTTTGCCCGAACATCAACTCAGAGATTCAAATGTAAGAAGAAAAAAAAAACAACAAAAACGGCTCCTTTTAGTTTAGGATTGGCAGATTATGTCACCAGCAGAGCAAGAAACAGAGCGACACAAGACGTAACTACATAACTAAATACAAAAACAAAGTCACAACATCCATCATCTGAAAACACAATGCACTTCTGGTTAATTAGTGATCAATTCGCTCATAACACCATTGTCCTGCTCCCAAAATATAGTGAGGAAAGAACAAGGTTAAAGACAAAATTGGCATTTGGGGTCAGTTGCTCTGAGGGAGAGTGAGAGAGCACAACAGAAATAGTGGTGGGGTGTGTGTTAGGGGTGCAGATGAGGATTAGAAGTGTGCTAGAATGTTCTTGTATGAGTGTTTTTATTTGTTCCTTTTTGTAATGTGTATAAATTAACCACCCTAAAGTTTTATCGTCTGAAGTCATGATCAACTGAAATGTTATGAAGTAAAATGCTGACAGATTTACACTCTGAGCACCTTAGTGCAGGATGACTGTTTAGATCCATCAGGAATACTTCCTATTCCCATAGGCAGCAGTGGTGAAGAACAGCATATGCAGAGCATTACTATTAAAACAACAGCATAATGTTAAGCCTCTGTACACTGCGACTACAAAATGCAACTCCATGTTACATGTACTGAAGCTTATTGACCGCGAAATGTAAAAATGTATTTCATGAGCATGAAAAGTACAGGCATCAAGGATGCAAGAGTGTTTATGTCTGATTTTTAAACACAGTGATGTACTGAGATAAACTGTAAAATCTGGTTATTATGAATTCTGGTTATTCTTCCTGTCCACCCACTGAGCAAAAGCAGTCGAATCTGTGTATATTTTGTATGGATTTGTTTTTCAGTTCACATTTCTAATTGTGGTTGGTGAGTGATTTCAAACTTGCCAAACAGGTGCAAACAAATCAGTTGTATGTACTCCTGAAATCGTGCTGAAATAACATTCTGCGTCAGGTCGGAATGACTCAATGGAAAGACAAAGCCAGCAGATTCTGCAGGTTCTGCTCAGTTTGCACGTTGTGCTTAGGATGTGACCCTTAAAGCTTAAAAGGGACTCATCCTTGTTTTAAGGCTTCAGTACTGTCCTAATGGCACACAATGGAAAAATCGAAGGATTTATAAGTGTATTCATGTTTCAGCATGTACTCGCACATCTAACACATCTGTAGCAATTCTACATACCAACAAAAGAGTAACACTTTAAAATAAGGTTCAGTTTAGTTAAATCATTAGATAACATGAACTAAAAATGAACAGCATAAATAAAAATTTTAATTTCTGCATACACTAACGCATTTTAGCATCTCAAGTTGTTTAAATGAAGAAATGTTGTTTTACTTTTTTCACCTTTATATAGTGTGCATTCTGTCTAAATGAACATTAGTTAATGTATTATGAACAAACATGAATTGACAACGAATAATAGCATATTAAATATTAAATAATAGTAAATTAACCTTGGTTGCTAAATGCTATAAAAAATTGTTCATAGTTAGTTCATGATACCCTATTCTTAACTAATGTAACTGAACCTTTCTGAAAAGTGGTGTTACTAAGAAAACTAACGAAGAACTGATCTGAATTCCATGTCTGAGTGTAGTTAGCAAAGCAGTCCTCTGAAACATCTGAGTGATGGCACTAACATTTTGCAAGCAATGTATTATGCAGTACAAATCTCATGTATTAGATATTGAATATACAGTATATAAGTTTAAATGCTTTCAGGCTGATGGCATAAAATAGTTCACTTATGTAAGTTCATGTTTTACATAACACAGAAGTTTGGTATGAAAAAGCATTTTGCAAAATGAGACGATTTCAGGCATTTTCTCGGCCCTTTAAAGAAAAGAATAAACTTGTGATTGCTCTGAATAAGAAAGAAGAAACAGTTTATACAGAGACCAGCTGCTCCCCTGCAGTTTAGTCGGACCGGCCTTGGTACTCATGCTCTGCTGACCTTAGTATTAAACTTGTTTCCTTTTGAGCCCCCAGGATTCATTGGATCTACAGGAGCCACTGTGCTGCGGCAGCCAGCAGCAGAGCCGATCCCAGGGTGGAGGCTAGCGAGGTGGAGAGGGGCCCACCGTTGAACACCAGCTTGTAGGACACCACCTCCTGCTGCAGGCCGCTCTCCTCCACCATGCAGCGGAACACGCCCTCCTTCAGAGGCAGTTCAGGGGTGGGCGCCAGCACACAGGAGGAGCCAGAGATGGTGCAAGGATATTGCTTGATGCAGTTGTCTTTCTCCCAGCGGTAAGTGGCATGATAGGAGCGCACGGGGCACGGTAGCAGGACGGGCCCATCTTTATCCACTAAAACCTGTTTGGGGATGGTGCTACGTGCTTTAGGAGCTGTAGCCCAGGATGACAGGAAATATTTTCATGTGATTAAGTCATTTTAAATAAAAATACTTGAATTTTATATATACACTACTGTTCAAAAGTTTGGGATCAGTAAGATTTTTTGGAAGAAGTCTCTTATGCTCACTGAGACTGAATTTATTTCACCAAAAATACAGTAAAACAGTAAAATTATGAAATATTTTTTACATTTTTAAAATAACTGTGTACTATTTTAACATTTTTAATCATAACTTATTCCTATGATGGCAAAGCTGAATTTCCAGAAGCCATTATTTCAGTCTTCAGTGTCATATGATCCCTTAGAAATCATTCTAATATGCCTAATTTAATGCCCAAGAAACTTTATTATTATTATTATTTTTGTTGTTGTTGTTTTCATCACTGTCGGAAACAGTTGTGAGCTTAACACATTTTTATAGTAACAGTTTTATGCATTTTTTCAGGATTCTTTGATTAATAGAAAGTATAAAAGAACAGCATTTTTTTAGTACAATTTTTGCAACAATGTAAAAGTCTATTTTAAATTATTATTTTAAATTTATTTTAAATGCTATTGTTGCAGACATGATATGACTGTTAATGTGTGTCTCCTCTGAACACAAAGCACTTGCTCTTCATTTCATTTTTTTATTACTAAGGTTTCAGGTGTGTATTGTTATGTCATTTGTAAATGAGACTTTCAAAAAGAATTTTCAAAGGCATTAAACCCTGTTAGGTTAGCAAACTTCAGAACAAATATTTTGGTCACACTTTATTTTAAGGTCTAATTCTCATTATTAACAACCATTATCTATGACCTTTTCCTCAATAAACTCCTAATTTATTGCTTATAAATAGTTAGGAAGGTAGTTGTTTAGGGATGTAAAATATGATCATGCAGAATCTGTGCTTTATAAGTACTAATAAACAGCCAATATGTTAATAATAGGCATGCTAATAAGCAACTAGTTAATAGTGAGAATTGGTCCCTATACTAAAGAGTTACCAATATTTTTATGTCAAGCAAAAGAAAAATACAAACTATATGTAGAATAAATGCAAAACTGGGTTTCAGTGGGAATTTGGGAAGAAGAAAAATCTGAAACTGTTTGGAAATATTTCAAATTCTTCAGTGCTATAAAGTTTTCAGAGCTACAACAAGAAAACTGCACGTTTAGAAGTGTTTTTGAACAACCTACCTGTAGCATAGCCACAGACCGAGGCATTGGAGTGGTCGAGGGTCTGAACAAGGGTTCTGATTTAAAATAGGGAGAATAGAAAAATACAAGTTTAACTCAACAGGAAAAACTGTAATGCATTATTGTTTTGGGATATTTGTGAGTCCATATGTACCCAGTGCTAATGTTGTAGTCTGGCGGGATTGCAGTACATTTCTTCTTGGACACATCCCACGCACAATATGGATCTCGTGAAAGGATGCATTCCTGGCAGCTGGCTCCGTAACGACCACAGTCAGCCAGGGGGATGCGCTGCACCTCAAGCTCTGTGCCAATATAGAGATGACCCTGGCACAAAGTAGAATACAGAGGTGAAAGGTGCCATCTGGCTCCTATCAAACACTCTTTTAAATATCTATGTGAACAGCCTTTAAATTACTTTCCGATTGTAAAGTAAAAATAGCGATTGAAAGCTAAATATATTACAGTGGAATAATATGTGCTACCACTGCAGGCTAAAATTGGCCTGTTTTAAAGTGAATTAACTTATTTAAAATGTGGGCCTCTACCTTTTTAGAGTCAATGGCCATGTTGATGACGGGACTATCATCATGGAATAAAGAGTACTGTGCTATGATAAAGGCTCCTTCTATAGTATGCAGCACCTTCAGGACTTTTCCCTTCTCTGTAAAGGAGACACAGGAAAAATAGCATTGGAAAAGACACACAAAGAAAAACAAAATGAGATCAAAACATATGGGATGCAAGATATTGGTGCCATATTGAATATTTGTTGATAGTAGAGATTTTTTTTTATTTATTGGTATTACTCAGTATAATATTATATAATATAATCCATCATATCCATATAATACAGGTGCATCTCAATAAATTAGAATGTCGTGGAAAAGTTCATTTATTTCAGTAATTCAACTCAAATTGTGAAACTCGTGTATTAAATAAATTCAGTGCACACAGACTGAAGTAGTTTAAGTCTTTGTTTCTTTTAATTGTGATGATTTTGGCTCACATTTAACAAAAACCCACCAATTCACTATCTCAACAAATTAGAATATGGTGACATGCCAATCAGCTAATCAACTCAAAACACCTGCAAAGGTTTCCTGAGCCTTCAAAATGGTCTCTCAGTTTGGTTCACTAGGCTACACAATCATGGGGAAGACTGCTGATCTGACAGTTGTCCAGAAGACAATCATTGACACCCTTCACAAGGAGGGTAAGCCACAAACATTCATTGCCAAAAGAAGCTGGCTGTTCACAGAGTGCTGTATCCAAGCATGTCAACAGAAAGTTGAGTGGAAGGAAAAAGTGTGGAAGAAAAAGATGCACAACCAACAGAGAGAACCGCAGCCTTATGAGGATTGTCAAGCAAAATCGATTCAAGAATTTGGGTGAACTTCACAAGGAATGGACTGAGGTTGGGGTCAAGGCATCAAGAGCCACCACACACAGACGTGTCCAGGAATTTGGCTACAGTTGTCGTATTCCTCTTGTGCATCTTACCTGGGCTAAGGAGAAGAAGAACTGGACTGTTGCCCAGTGGTCCAAAGTCCTCTTTTCAGATGAGAGCAAGTTTTGTATTTCATTTGGAAACCAAGGTCCTAGAGTCTGGAGGAAGGGTGGAGAAGCTCATAGCCCAAGTTGCTTGAAGTCCAGTGTTAAGTTTCCACAGTCTGTGATGATTTGGGTTGCAATGTCATCTGCTGGTGTTGGTCCATTGTGTTTTTTCAAAACCAAAGTCACTGCACCCGTTCACCAAGAAATTTTGGAGCACTTCATGCTTCCTTCTGCTGACCAGCTTTTTAAAGATGCTGATTTCATTTTCCAGCAGGATTTGGCACCTGCCCACACTACCAAAAGCACCAAAAGTTGGTTAAAGGACCATGGTGTTGGTGTGCTTGACTGGCCAGCAAACTCACCAGACCTGAACCCCATAGAGAATCTATGGGGTATTGTCAAGAGGAAAATGAGAAACAAGAGACCAAAAATTGCAGATGAGCTGAAGGCCACTGTCAAAGAAACCTGGGCTTCCATACCACCTCAGCAGTGCCACAAACTGATCACCTCAATGCCACACCGAATTGAGGCACTAATTAAAGCAAAAGGAGCCCCTACCAAGTATTGAGTACATATACAGTAAATGAACATACTTTCCAGAAGGCCAACAATTCACTAAAAATGTTTTTTTTATTGGTCTTATGAAGTATTCTAATTTGTTGAGATAGTGAATTGGTGGGCTTTTGTTAAATGTGAGCCAAAATCATCACAATTAAAAGAACCAAAGACTTAAACTACTTCAGTTTGTGTGCACTGAATTTATTTAATACACGAGTTTCACAATTTGAGTTGAATTACTGAAATAAATTAACCTTTCCACGACATTCTAATTTATTGAGATGCACCTGTATATAATAATGGATATTTAATAGTGCTGCTCATTTCCTCTATTTTTACATTTTGATTACCTTTGCTGCACCTAACACATATTAATCTTCAAAAATACTAATAATTTAATAACACTGTTAAATGTAATCTTTAGCAAATCTTAAAACGAATATCCATTTTCTATACTATACATTCATATATTGTAATGCCTAAATTCCTTTGTAGCATTTAAAACTTATGATTTTAGTTTGTCATGTTTTATTTTTATTTATTTAGGCAAAATAGAATAGAATATTAAAATCAGCTATTTGTCTGTCAATCAAAATTCCAATATTGGTGTAGCTTGCAAAAATACACTATTTTAGTGCTATTTTTAAGCAATTCTCTGCAATTCACAGTACCTGTGCCCAGATAAATGATGCTGTAGTGTTCATCATTGACAGCCAAGACTGTGTCTGCCACAATATGTGTGAAGTGGTCTTGAACTGGCAGGTCTAGAGGAGCTTCGTCGACCGGGATAATCATGTCCTCAATCTCAGGGTGATCCTTGATCACAGTCAGGATCTTCTGGTTATGAGCCTGAGTGTTATTCCTAAAAGCACACTGGATAAAGGTGTACCATACAAATTAAGAATCAGGCTGTGCCTTTGTTTTGTAGATAGATAATTTAATAAATGTTCAGAATGTAATCATACTGCATGTATAACAACATGACTGTCTGTTGGCACATAATTTTGCCTTTGACTAGTTAATGTTTCTGTGTTGTACCGTTCCAGGACGGGGAGTTGACAAAGGTGAGTTGTAGCCCTTCAGTTTGGATGTAGAAAAGGCTTGGTCAATGTCTTCAATGGAGTAGGCACACACTACAGTGGTGTTCCTGTGGAAAGACATAAAGAAACAAACATTTTGGATTGCCTGAGGGTGAGTAAATGTTCAGCACATTTTCATTCTTGTGTGAATTATTGCTTTAATCAGTTACCGATAAATGTAATGAGTCAAGTACAGCAGCAAAGCACAGACATAAAAATTCTGGTTAATATAGATAAAATTATAATTATTTTTATGGTTTTAACAATAACTATTTACTATACTTAAAAATAAATTAATTAAATTAAATAAAATAAAACACTAAATATAAATTTGGTTGTTTCAAATGCAACCAGTGTATTTAGGATAATATAAATAATAATAAACATAATAATGAACAGTATTAAAAATGTATATTCGTTCAGAGATCTGCTAAAGTTTATGTTTACCAGTGTTATTAAGTGAGTGTTAATATAAAAATAGTGAAAAATTAGTGTGCACTAAACATGCATTAAATTTCCAATATCGAACCAATACTGATAAATTAAAAAAATAAAAACTGTAATATTGATTGATATGGTACCAATATTTGTATATACCTTTTTAAAAAAGTAAGCTAGAAGTGAGCACAATTGACATTGTTTTTTTATCAATATTTTGAGTAAAATCTATAGGGATTTATTTTTTGGTGTATAATGAAGTCTTGCTGAAGGCATAATTTTAACAGCCTGATGTCAAATGTCTTCCTACTCACTTTTAGACTTTACATCTGCTTACCAAGCATTGGAGAAGATGCCATATATCAACCCAGTGCGTTGATGAGAGGACAGAACGAAAGCCTGCTTGAAGATGTTGTACTGTACAGGAGTTCCAGCTTTCCCACACATCACACGTGCCTTCAGGAACGTAGTCCAGGAGTTCGGCAGCACGTTCTGAAGCCCTCCCTCATCAACCTGAGCCGCAGATGCAAAGGTTATCAGAAACCTAGTGTCCGCACAGCAGTGTATATGAAGCAAGAATGCATAAAAGATTGTTACCATGCAGACTCGCCCTATGCGAGCCCTGTATGGCTCTTCATCTAGACTGGCTGTACTGTTAACCTCACTGAAGAAGAAATAGATTTCATCTTTGAGTTTCTCTGTGTGTGGTATCACAGCGGCTCCTGCAAACTGGGGATCTGAGGGAGATGGTGAGAGCAAATTTATTATTTTCAAAGACTCAAATTTGCATTAGTCTTTGAACCTATACCTTGGTTGAAATTGGATTTTTTTTAATGTTTAAAATGTCTTCTCCTGTCCCATGTTAATATGCAGAGATTTAATTTGTCATTTGTGAGTTGAGTTCACCAAAAATATAAACTCTGTTGTGCTGCTGCTATCAACATTGGTATCTGAAAGGCATATCATACAACATTCACCTATGACTGAATGACATAAGGCTGGGGTTGGACTACTACTAAAATTCAACATTGATGTGACATGTTTCTTGAGCAACAAGTCAGCATATTAGAATGACTTCTGAAGGATTGTGACACTGAAGACTGGAGTAATGGTTGAAAAGTTAGCTTTGACTCCAGAATTTTCAAACAAACTCTGTTTTACAGTACTGTACTGTACTGTATCAGATTAAATAATAAGCTGACATAGCACAGGTGAATCCATTAGTTCAGTCCTTCATGAAAATCTTTGCTAATGCAGTTTAGATGACAACTGTCAACTCACTCTGTAACCATTTATTCTCTGTCTTCAGCTGCTTTTTGGAGCCATATGTGCGACGGATAGAGCCAGTCTGTCCTGCAACCGCTGACAGAGCAGAGTACAGATTCCCATCTAAATGAGGAGAGAGAGATAAGTATATCCATCAGCCAAACCTCTGTGACTACAGTTCTGTCAAATCAAAGATTCCCTTAAACTTTGATTCAAATTTAGCAATGTTTGCAATACTTTGATACTCAAACTAAAAAAGAGGCCTGTGAATGCACACACAAAGCAATTTCATGGCAGCGCTGCTTCTACTTCCTTCTGACTGACAGTTAGAGACATTGTTGAGACATGCTACTTCTTTCAGAATCAGTGTTGACCTTTCAGCTCTGCTAACCTCATATGGCATATAAAATACTCAATTTTGTACCTGACATTTAGAACTTTAAAGAGGAGGGCGAGAGCTCTCTTTGTCATATACTATAGGGATTGTTGTTCTTTTTGGAAGTTGTTCTGTAATTTCATCCGCTACACTGTATATTTTCAGTAGAGATCTGTCAAGATTTGATTCACTGAGCCTATAATGCATTGTTTATAACAAATGGATCTCTGTTCTCTGAGGGACGCCATTTATGTCAGGTCATAGAATAAAATTCATTAAAAGTTACATTAGAGTCTGATGTACTTAAATACCTATCAAAATGAAGGAACTAAATGAAAAATTTTAACAAATAACATTCTCTCTCGTCTTTCTTGCATGATATCCTTTCTTTTCCCTTTCTCCATTCCCCTCCTCTCTCTGTACCTGCTGACAGACTGATGGAGCGCTGAGAAGGGAAAGGTGCCAAGATGTTAGATGCTGCCGTTTCCTCCGGCATGTCCGTCAATACACTGTCATTTACCTGGGTGATAGAGATGATGTGATTATTCACTACTTCTTAGGCTTTTCATTAAAAAAACAGCATAGGCACTGCAGCGCTTGGAGAAATCAGGCCACTTTTTAGCAGAAAAGATGCTGAAAACTTTTTCCCATAATCTTATTCATACACTAAATGTGCGTCCCACATTTCAGGATGTCAAACTCTCATTTTATTGTATTGCCTTCCATTTTGTCTGGTTTTCATCCTAGGGAAACTGTTAAATAGTTGGGTTATAAATCACACCCACAGCAGAGACACACTAAAGTTATGAAAATGTGCACAATACAGAAGCAGTTACATAAATAGGCAGAATTCTGCCAAAGCAGCTGAGCTCACAGGGAAAACTAGTCTCATTTTCCTTTGCTCTTTCGTGCAATCCACAGAAAATACTAAAACGATTGAAACAGCGATTGAAACAACTCACATTCGATAAGTGTCTTCACAACAATTTGAGATATTAAAGGAACTTGAAATGTCTGCATTGAGCAGTTGTGGTGTGTGTGTTTTTTATTTCATTTCTGCAATTACAGAATAGATAGATAATTTGGCCTTCATGTATCTCAAACAATAGAACATTGCACTGGCAACACCAAAGTCAATGGTTTGAATCTCAAGGAAAGCAAGAATTGATTAAATGTGTCCTCTGAATGCAATCTAAGTTGCTTTGCCATATGCATACATGCAAATATAGACACTAACAAAGAAAGACACATCTTAATCTTAAACACTTTTGTGGTTTACTTACAGATGGAGTTTAAATTGCTTCAGGACTTTGATAGTCACATATATAATGGCAGGTAAGGCATCTTACCAGGAGCCAGCATGTAGGAGCACCTGCTCTTGTCCCACACACCACGAAAGAATCACCAACTCTCTCAATTACTGTGATGAAATTAGCACACTCTTGCTACAGAAAGATGAAAGAACACAATATGTCAATGCAAAACATATAGACATCATAAATTATAAATTACAGAAATAGATATAGTTGCTAAACACAGTATGTCATCCAGTGTGGGAATTTTTACTTTTTTCTATACTAAACTGGATTTTGTGGACATAATCAAGTTTGTTTTTCAGAATGATCGACTTAACCACCATCTTTATTTAGATATTAAAGAAGCCCATCACTCATCAGTTGGCTGTCTGTGCCACTACCCTTAAAAAATAGCCTCATTCAGTCAACTCTGAATGATGACCTGCTCATCATGGATGACTATTTCTGTATATGTTGAACCAGGGCAGTGAATCCAGCCAGGCTCCAGCTTGCATAATGAAGAGCGTGTTGGAAACATGTTCACAAACGTTCTGATTACGGTTTCAGAATTCTGTATTTATTCTAATCCAGCTAAACCTGATGAGTGTAATTCACTCAGAGGGTTTATGAGAAACAGATAACTGAACACTAGTCATTTCTTGTGGTTAGATTTGTGAGTGCACTGAATCACTAGGCTTAAATGAGTCGAGATAATCTTATTCTCACAAGCAACTTGAGCAAGCAATTTACTGAATATTGTGAGACTGAGAATATTGTTTCTCTTACCTTCCATGCTGGTGATTTAGAGACACACGTCTCTTTTGCATTCTCATCCATTACCGCATGGATCTGTGAGCACATCAAAAACATACTAATCATGCCGCCTTGCATACATAATAATGTAGCGATGAATTGTTCTCATCGTGTTAATGCTACATTCTATAATTACAGTGAGAAACAGGTCATAAACTGTTATTGTGACAGTAAAAGGATAAGAAACCATAACTATCCCTCCTTGGTAAGAACTGCTTGCTTTTATGCAACCACAAGTAATCGTTTCAGAGTGCCTCCATTATAAAGCATTGTTCTGCTCCATAAATAACAGCACATTTTTGCTACTTACTGAGTACCAGCTATCTAGGTCAGACTCAGGATTTAGAGCAGTGATATATCTACTTTGGCTCCAGGTTATTGTGTCAGCCCCCCTACCTGCGTGTCATGCACTCCTTTATCACTGAAGGTGAGCTTATAGATGACCCCTTGGCCCCCCAGATACAGGACATCAGTTTCTTGTTGGTGGTAAACCGTTGTGTAGTTCTCTGGTTTCATGAAGCGAAACCGAGGTGACTCTATAGAGAAATTGACAGAAATGCAGTGTATAAAAATTTTTCTGGCAGTCTTTAAATGTATATATTCACATACTGCATGAATAAATAATGTGTGACTGCGAAAATAGTTGTTTTGAACAGGAGGGTTGCAATTCAAAAATGGGTCACAGGGAAGAACTATGCAAAATTCAAATAATAAAATACAACTAGACATGAAAATATGTATAGTTAGGATAGCAAAATAAAATGAGATAATTTAAATGCATTAAATGCTTCATTATCTTTTATTGTTGAGATAAAAAGCTGTGCATCCAAACTCTATGATAATATTAACTGAATATTTGAAACAGTGTTGCAACCAATGTTTACAAATAGTTCACCCAAACATTTACTCACCCACAGGCCATCAAAAATGTAGATGAGTTGGATACTTCATCAGAAAAGATTTGGAAAAATTTAGCCTTACATCACTTGCTCGCCAATGGATCCTCTGGGTGCCGTCAGAATGAGAGTTCAAACGGTTGATAAAAACATCACAATGATCCACAAGTAATCCAGTCCATCAGTTATCAAAGTGAGTCTATTGTGAATTGAAAAGTTGGATGTTTGTAAAAAAACAAATCCATCATTAAGATGCTTCTTGCGAAATACTAGTCCATAATCCATAATAAAGCTTCATCAAGTGAAAAAGTGCATCACCTGTTGTTCCCTCAAATTAAAATCCTCCAACATCTTTGTTTAGAATTGTTTTGGACTGTTTACATTTGATCTGTGCATATTTCAGCCTGATTCAGACAAGACCATTTTTCCTCATTGGAGAAAGCAATATCATGGATTACGGACTCATATTTTAGCTGGAAGCAATAGTTTTTAAGTTAAAAATGTCTTAAAGATGGATTAAAATATGCAGCTTTTTACTTCACAGAATGTTAATTTATATTGTGTGCATTACTTGTGGATTATTGTGATGCTTATCAGCTATTTGGACTCTTTATTCTGACGGCACCAATTTACTGCAGAGGATCTATTGGTGAGCAAGTGATGTAATTCCAAATTTATCCAAATCTGTTCAGATGAAGAAAACTCTTCTACATCTTGGGCAAACTATTCTTTTAACAAGACTGTCAATTTTCCTTTACAGCCTGTTCTATGTAAATCATTTTGCATATTGTTTGAGTTATGCACTTACTAAATGTATGTTAAACATTACGCAATATCCTATTATTTAAGGGATTTGAGTTGATTTTCACTGTAAAATGGGTTTTGGAGCAAAATCATTTGAGATCTGAATTATCTAAATGATTAATTCAAATGCCTAAGCCACTTTCGTGGGTGTTTTTCATCTAACCTAAATGGAGAAAACGGTCAAATGTGGTTGTCAGGGGTAACAGCTATGTAAAACTATAAATTATTTCCACTACATTGTATAATTGGAGATTTGTGATTATTTCATAAAACTAACGCGTTGCAACAGGTGTTTGTCTCGGTCTGCGCTGGTAGAGATTTCATCTTAATCAATAACTGGCTATTCGAAGCGGGGGCTGGCGAGGTCGAAAAAGCCTGCAGACCAGTCTGATCCGGTTTCTGTTTGCATACGAAGGTGTTGTTTTCCATAGCACAGTACTTTAGTGTATGAGATTATTTGTCTCGCCATCGCATCCTTCGTGATTTCAGGGAAGACGTGCGCTGAATTGAGGATTCGGGGAAGCGTCGTTGTCCATGGTGCTGAATTGGGCGGTCAAGAATTACAAGCTCATTGGAGACACATATTGGTCTTTCTCGTTGCTTTCTCATATCTGTAATTGTGAGTGGGTGTAGTATCACGTAACACTGAAGGCGATGACCGTGAGATATGTTGGTGTTTTCAAATAAACACTTGTGAATCGCATGACCCATATTGGCTGTATCGACATAGAAGACTGTGAACGTGCTTGGAATAAATAATAGTGGTAGGTTTCATGGAATTTTCCATTGGCTATTCTCTTCTGCGAGTGTGTTTTTCCTTGGATCGCATGTTGTGCCCTGAGTCTTGGAAATGCATCAGTTGCTGCAGTGCCATCATTCCCGTTAGCTCGCGCACCTGCATTGCAGCTCTGTAGATTGCGTCCTATGAATTTCTTGAAGGAAACCCACTTGCAGTGTATTCAACGCGAAAACTGCGTTCAAAACCAGCAAGGTCATTCAATGCATTTACAAGTTTAGATAGAAAGCGAATGGTCGTTTCAGAAAATTACTTATTCTGTAGCCTCCAGGAAGATTCAGGAGCCTGTTTACTCATACATCCCAAGCAGACTACTCGCTCTTGAACAACACCACTAACATGTGTTACTATGGATACACAGTCAGAAATCCTTCCAGCATCCTTGTATGAACCCTCGGTTAGATACGTTCAGTTAAAATGTTGGCTCCATCACTATTTGCTTAATTTGTATACAGTGTCAGTACTGTATTTTTATCATTGTAGCCTAATAGGCTTATGAACTCTTAACCATGATTAATACACATATGCGTCATAAAGTGAAGTCATGACGTGCATATGAGCCTCAATCGGTTTTTGTTTTCAAAACAGCAATGTAAAGCAATCAGTGCCCCATCTTGGCCTGCTTCCATTTACTAACAATGTGATCTGACTACTTCTGTTTCTTACATCCTATTGGAATTGGAAGTCTTTTTACGCAGCAGTTTTTGTTTCCCGAGGGGAAAATAAGATTAGCAATTTCTGCTGTAGTAAAGATAAACATCAGAGACTGAGAACAAGAAAATTCCAGAAGTCTCCACAGAATCCGTATGCAGACTGAACTATTGCACTGAAGAGAAATAAAGTCTTACCCATCACGGTGAATTTCAGCCGAGGTGATTTTTCGGCCAAAACCGCTGAGAAAAGAGTCGTCAGTATGAGCAGATTCATGTTGTTCCGCGATGCTTTAATTGGAGTGACGCCACGTTAATAAATGTCTTGTCTCAGATAAAGACTGGTGTTGTTTTGCAGGAGTGCGCGTGTAATAAGCGGGTGCCGCCTGTCCCTCACCAGACCTCTCTGAGAATCTGAGGGCTAATTGCCTTCACGTCACACCTGAAAGAGAGAGAAAGGAGCGAGCAGACATGCGCTCACAACTGCGATCACGCGGACTGACATCTTTAGATAAAGCTAAACACTTTTTCATTTATTTATTTACATGCAATGCATTGTGAATAATGTATTTCACTGTAATTCACTTCAGCTTTTAGATCTCGCAAACACTAAATATGTCTTACAGTTTATCATAAAGTTATCTTAGTTTACATGTAGGGGTGTAAATTATTTTTTAATTTAGGGCTTGGGGCTTGGCCGCCTTCGGGCCCCCTTAAATTTGTAATGGTATTGCATCAAACAATTTTGGGTGCAAAAAAAGTAACCAAATTCGACAAAAATGCCGCAGTACAAATAAACTAAATCTAATACACAGCTGTTGCGAATGGAAATGAAATGAAAAGTGTCGATTGTGGCATTCAGTTTAGATTCGCCAGAGTTTTGTTCAGTGCGTGCACTCGCTGACTGAACTCTCGCGTAGTGCAGATGTATGTATGAAGTAAGAGATTAATTTCACAGACACTGATTTTAACGGGAATTTTTGAGAATATTTTTGAGATGTTGTTCCAAACCCGTAAAACCTCCGTTCATCTTCGAAACACAGATTAAGATATTTTTAATGAAATCCGAGAGCTCTCTGACCCTCCATAGACAGCAAGGGAACTACCACGATTAAGGCACATAAATGTAGTAAGGATATCATTAAAATAGTCCATTTGTGTGTCAGTGGTTCAACCGTAATTGTATGAAGCTACTAGAATACTTTTGTGCACAAATAAAACAAAAAGAATGACTTTATTCAACAACTCTTCTCCTCCGCATCACCCTATAGCTAGGTGACCATACAGGCCATTTTTACGGGAGGCACCCTTGCCAGGATTTCTATATTGCCTAAAATATCCAGGTTTTGGCTGTTTCTGTGCAGATCGATCATTGTATGACATTATTTCACGAGAGCTATCTGCAGAGCATATGGCTCCTTATGCTTTCAAATCGCTCTCGCGGTACTTTGGTGTCATACAATGATCGGTGCGCAGCTTCAAGTAGAACGAACGAACAACACGTGCGCGTATTTACATCATTTTGATCATTCTCATATTCTCACGCGCGACACGCCACGATTGGTCGATTATGTACAATACCTGCATGTTATTGGTCAAATATGGCCATATGGCCACCCTACCTATAGCACCATTTTGGAGAGTATCGTGATTTATGCGCTTGCTTTGCTGTGAATGCAAGCAAGCTGCATCATGCGCATGCGTTGTTTACTTGCAGGAAAACCTCACCGTGTGCATCATGATACTTTCCAAAATGGCCCTATAGTGTGACACGGGGGAGAAGAATTGTTTAATAAAGTCAATCTTTATCACATGCACAAAAAAGTATTCTAGTAGCTTCATAAAATTAGGGTTGAACCACTGATGTCACATGGACTATTTTAACGATGTCCTCACTACGTTTCTGTGCCTTGATCGTGATAGTTCCTTTGCTGTCTATGGAGGGTCAGAGAGCTCTCGGATTTCATTAAAAATATCTTAATCTGTGTTTCGAAGATGAACAGAGGTCTTACGGGTTTGGAACGACATGAGGGTGAGTATTTAATGAAAGAATTTACATTTTTGGGTAAACTATCCCTTTAAACTTGCTCTAGACTGAAGTCAGTGATAATGTTTTTTGATAATGTTAATGTTCTTTGCTTGCTTAATTTCTGTAGGCCTGTATAATTCTGCTGTAATTAACTATATTTGCTATATTTTGCTTTAGTAATTTACAATGTTTTTATTAAGTTGTGATCATGTCAGATACAAATTCAGCCTCATTAAAAATATTTTATGACCTGACACCCATATCTGGTACTTGCCTAAAATGACGGGTTTATGATGTGTGCAGTTAATAGATTACACTTGGATACTTTTAGCCTTACCCTGGAGTTGGTTCACTCTCTGCCTATGCATCTAGAGATTGCAGTGAATCGTGATACATGACAGTAAAACATGACTTGAAATAATCCTGAAAGTACCTTGAGATAAAGTGTGCCCCTTAAAAGCATAAGTGGTCCCTGTCTGACCCAGTATTTTAACCTTATGATGCATGCATTAAAAATGACTAAATCACCAAAAATACTACCCAGTGAATTATTGGTTGTTTGTAGAGAAGTAAAGAAGATTTTATTATCTATAATGTATATTGTATAACTATATGTCTATATTTATTTCTCTCTCTCTCTCTCTCTCTCTCTCTCTCTCTCTCTATATATATATATATATGAATGAATACCTATGCTATTTTTAATTTTGTCATTTTGAATATCAACCTTTGTCACATTTAAGCTTTTTAACCCGGGTAGGGGGCCAACTTACTCCAGGGACCATTTTACCCCTTTTTTAATATTTTACATTTTGTGCTATAACAACTAAATTAGCAAATGTTTCTATTTTATTTATTTTCTTCGATATGCTGTTCATTTTGCATTGTTGGGTCTTGCCAATACTCTGATTTTGATTTTGACAGAATCAGCATTTAGGATCAGCTCACTCTGCCTCTTGCCAATGTTATTGTCCTATTCATCAAACTCATCAATACTCCTGAAGCTCAGATCCAGTAAGCCAATGCTCAGTGCATCAGTGAAAGAGTGGGCCTGAAAAAGATACTTAACTTTGCCACTTCCTCATTTTTTTTGCCACTTCCTCAAAAAAAAAAAAAAAAAAAAAAAAACCTCCAACATTTATGATAAGTATTTTCAAATGATGTGTGGGTAATCTGATATAGTTCAGTTTCAAAGCTTTTAAATTGTGCAAACTTGCAAACGTACAGGCCATTGTCTCATTTATGTCTCTCTTTGGCTCTACCTAGTGGCCAAAAGTCATGAGTTCCATATACTTTGGTTAAAGTGGTGGCACAAATAGTTCCTCACATTTATGAGTCTATAAAAGAGAGATCTGAACATACTGTAATCACACTTTGTTTGACCATGGGATCATGTTGACTGCACAAACACATTAGTTTGAAAATAATAAACATGGTGTAAAAATAATTTTCACTCAGAAATTGCTAATAAATTCTACAAATAATTACAAAGAAATGGCAAGACATTAAATTAAACATGATATTTTGAAGTAGTTTTTTTTTTTCTTTTTTTGGTAAAATGTACTACAACAATTTTGGTTTTATATAATGATAATTGTCATCTTAATAAAATTATTAGTTTAATTGTTGGTTTAATTGTAACACATTTTTGGAGAATTAGAAACATTTCTATTTGATTTTTGTACAAGATTCTGTTTGTGGGCTGAGCACATCTGTAGCCAGACAGACCTATATAACAGATTGAGACATCTAGAGGTAATCCTAAAGGGTTTAAACCACTGGTCATACACGTGATTATTATCTTTTTTTCTGGGTTATTCTGGGCAGCAGCAGAAATGATTTGCTCTGACTTACTCTGTCTCTCTCTCCCTGCAGAATCCAGTTAAAGCTTGAGAACTGTCTGTCCAACAAATCAACGGCCTACCTAAAACATCACTGTGAGTCCCCCATCCCTTCCTGTACGCTCAGACAATAATCTGTCATCAGCGTAATAAAACATACCCCTCACAGATCAATTTCACTTTATTATTACATGGAAAAAACTGCATAAATACTGTAATATCAAACCTAAATCGTAGGTAATCAGATGAGAGGCAACAGGGGAAAATTATTTCTCTGTTTAACAAACAAGACAGTGACTGATGCAGATAATTATGTAGATTTTTCTCTCTTGACACCACCGTTACATCTCATGTCATTTATCCTCCATGATCAGATGAGCTAAAGTAAAACTGCAGGCACTCAAGGTTATAGGTGCTGCATTGATGAAACAGATGGAGCTTACATCTGGACTATTTTATACTGCATACACCAGACTAACAAAGAGGTATGATCACAATGTCATTTAAAATTACAGCTGTCAACTGTATTAATGAACCCTGCAAATCGTTCAGACTTTCAGGACTCAGAAATTAATTTTACCTAGAAATGAACTTGAATTTTTAATGAGGAGGTTTAAAATGGAACACTATGGAGTGAAGATAGCAAGACGAGATTTTCTGAACAAGCAGACTTGCATAGTCTTTAATAATCCAATGCAAAACATGATAACTTACAAATGCATTAGCAAAAACATCAGAATGTGGAAATATAACTTATATACATTACATAAATTGCAAAGCATCTTAGGTAAATAACCATGTGTGGTCATGACATTTGTGCATAGCCATTTCACTTGATGTTGTTAAAAAAAAAGTCACAAAAGACATTTCTGAATGACCCTGCAAAATGTTTGTAATTTTACAGTAACCTATAAGAATAACAGCTGTAATGTACAATATCACACACAATATGTAATACAATAATGCATTTCAATCATTAACTTATCCATTTAAAATCCTTCACTTTTTAAAAACGTATTAGATTACTTATTTTCTGTTGTAATGCTACAAACTACAATAGACGTTTATAGGCTGTTAAGACTTCTATAGCAACATAAATACAGTGCACAGCATAAATGAGTACACCCCCTCTGAATAAATATAAAAGATGTATTTTCTTAATGATCACTAATATAATTCATGGAAAGATGGCGAAATTGAAATTAAACATATACTTAATAAAAACAACAAAATATATGCCAATATTTTCTGTAAGATAAGTAAATTAGCCAATTTTGTTTAAATGAAGGATTGCAGAAACGAGTACACCCTAGATTTAATTCAGCAAATGTATAATATTCTACTACTTAGTATGTCCTCCAGAACTTTAAGTATACTGCTCTTACCCTTCTTGGCACTTGAGTGTACAAGTTCATGACAAATTTTCACATCTGTCCTGTTTAACTCCTGGAGGATGACCTCCTTAAATGCTCTGGTCTTTAATGGGGAGTTTTGCTCAGCTCGTCTCTACAGAATCCCCCACAGCTGCTCAAGAGCATTAAGATTGAGTGAAATACATGTCCACTGAAGGATTTTCACCTTGGGAGAATGAATATCTTCATTGACATGCTGAAAAAATGCCCAATAATGCAAGGAATGAGGGGAGGGTAGCACTTTCTGTTTCAAGTTTTTGTATTACATCACACAGTAGTGTGTGAATTCATGACAGCATTGATAAAGCACAACTCCCTCACACCTTCAGCACTCATTTATCCCTATAGAAGAGCTTTACTACCACTGAACGTCACTGTGGGTACCAAGCACTTCTCACTGTACTCCTCCTCTAGCAACACCAGAACATTTTGGATGCTTTTGGATCCGAAATGATTGACTTTGTCTCTTGAGACCAGAGTATGGATTCCCAGAAGTCTCTATTTTGTAAATATGGACCTTGGAAGAGGTTATATGAGTTTATTTTGCTTTGGCTACAGTAGGTAACTCTAGTGGTGACAACAACCATGCATGTCACTTCTGCAGGCTGCGTCATACTCTGTGAGATAAAGTGCCACTCTTTTCATAGCTTTTGCCGGCTCTGAGACACTTGCATGTTATTTCTCCTGCTCTTTTTCTAGCAAAAATGCTAGACTAAATGAAAACTTTCACTAAATGAAAACTTAAAGTGAAGACCTGATTATTTCAGGAGCCTTGTCACAAGTCCATTGTTTTTGAATGTCATGCTACTTCTGCTATATTTTCACACTTAAAACAATAATTTGGTATTCCTCTTGTACCATTGTCCTCTTTTATGCTAAGAAATATGTGACCTGGCAGTTCTCTCCCAACTGCTGCCAGCATTAAATCTGAGTATGATTCAGTGGGCTATATAACACTTTTAATTGTCAGGAAATTACTTGTCTTTAAAAGTTTTGGTTCAATATACTTACCTGTTGATCAAAAATAACCTCAAACCTATACACTTTTTTTTTTTTTTTTTTTTTTTTTTTTTAGTTTTATTTAGTAACTTTCAGGAGGGTGTACTCATTTTTGCAACACAACATTTTATCACTTTGATAAGAAAATCTTATTTTGCTGAATAATTTTGACATTCTTCTTTGGTAATTGATCAAGCAGGCTTGATGGAACATTATATCTCCAAAGAACTCTAACATGTCATCTAAGTAAAGAGTAATTGCTGAATTTGTTAAGTTTTAGAGGGGGTGTACTCATTTATGCTGTGCACTGTAGTTCTATGGGTTATATATTTGTGCAATGAAAATTTACAATATCTAAAAATGCATTGTAACAGTTGTCAGATGCATCATCGCATGGCCTGCTCTGGTTTAATTTGGCAGTGAAATGAATATGTCTAAAGGCTAACGGTATCAGAACCCTCTCAAAGGAAGAGATTTTATTCATTATACTAAGAGCTGTGAGCCTAAAAAAATCAAGCAATAACACACCAAATCAAGGACACACCACAATAATATCCAACAGTTATTTAATTATTTAATAGTGGAATATTATTCAAATAATTTCTTTACACACTTGTGTATATATATATATATATATATATATATATATATATATATATATATATATATATATAATATTTTTTATTTTTTATTTTCTATTTTTTTATTTTCTATTTTTGTTCATCTTCAGACTTTGGCATTGCTTAGCAATATTACAGAATTTATTATTGATTTGAAATATTGGCTACCTTACTTCTCCGCTAAAGTGTTATAATAATAAAAAGTTAAGTTACTATACCTACTTACATTATTCTCAATCAGGCCGACAAAATATGAATGAGATTATTATTATTTTTTAAAGTTGAGTTACTATACCTATTTACATTGTTGTCAGTCAGACTTGTTAAGTTATCATAAGGCTTTGTACCTTGCTGTGTTGGCAAGCTGCATTATGAATGAGCAGTTGCTCCACTATAAGAGTTACTACAGTTTTAAAGGCGCAACTAATTGTAACCATGACCAAGAATTCTCTTTTCCAGCTCAGATAAGCTTCATTGTGAATCTCCCAGTGTCCCCACCATCTCCACCTCCACCCATGGATGATCGTGGCACAAAGTCTATAGTGGCAGTGTGTTTAATCTGACCTTTGCTCTGACTCCAGAAGAACATAAACACAAAACAGATCGCCACAGAGCTGAGGAAAGAGAGAAATCCCATGGTGGTAGCAATGATGAGGGTTTTCGCATCAAACGGGTAAGGACTTGACAGCCATGCGGAGGAGTTGGTAGAAGGAGGTAATGAAGTTTCCATCCATCCCTCGTCTGAGAAATATGACGCTGTGCGGTTTTGTGGAAGCCCCTCCACTTGCAGACTCACAGAGATGCTGTCGTTGCCTGCTGCATTAGATGCAGTACATAGATACGTTCCACTGTCCTGTACTTGGGTGTAACGCACCTCCAAGCTCCCATTAGCAAGCACTCGTACTCTCCCGACAGAGCTAAATGCAGTCTGCTGGGCTGACAGCCAAGTAATAGAAGGCGACGGATAGCCGTCTGCTTTGCAGTCAAACTGTACGCTCATGCCCTCCACAACACTCGCATCCTGCTGCTGGCGGTTCAGAATCTGTGCTTGTCTGCATGTAAATATAACCGGGAGATCAGCTTCTGAAAAGTCACGAAATGCCTTCTTGTGCTGATTTAGAGGCGAACAGGTGGGTTGGCGGCCATCGAAATCCAGCCGCCGCCGCCGTCGCATGACCCAGAGTAACCTGCAGTCGCAAGCCAATGGGTTTCTGTCCAGCCTCAGTGTCTGCAAGTTCCCTACAGAGTGGAAGACGCTTTCTTCCAATGTGGACAGACGATTCGAGGACACATTGAGCAGTCGAAAGTGGACCAGACCCCTGAAGGCAGCCGGCTCAACACGTAGCAGGTTCCCACCTACCAAGTGCAACTCTTGGAGCCGCAGAAGCTCCCCAAGAAGGTTGCCCTGTATGGAGGTGATGGGGTTGTAGGACAAGTCAAGGTACTGCAGGTAGGTGAGAGGACGCAGCGCAGCATAAGGTACGGCGCTGAGGTTGCAGTTGCTTAAAATTAAGGTGGTAAGGTTCAGGCCCACCAAGCTGTTGCTATTTAGCGTCTCGAGAGAAGGCCAGTGGAGGATCTGCAAGGTGCGCAGCTGGTGCAGTCGGCGAAAGGCATTGTTGGGCAGGACGCCTATGGTTAGCTTGCGCAGACGCAGTTTGGTCAAGCTCTGAAGCTGCGACAGAGCCTCGGTGGGGATGGAGGTCAAATTGCTGCGGTCCACGTTCAACTCCTTCAGTGCCTGAAGCCCAACAAATGCCCGCTGCGAGATAAACACCAGGTCGTTTTCTCCTGCATCAAGCTGCTGTAAATTAATCATGTCCCGAAATGTGTAATCTAGAAAAACCAGGATCTCATTCTCGCTGATATCCAGACGCCGAACGTTGGAGAGACCAGAGAAGACCCCAACCGGGAGGATCTTGAGACGGTTGTTCTTAATCCTCAAGTATAGCAGGTTCTTTAGCCCCTGAAATGTTTCCACCTCAATCATAGAGATTATGTTCTCACTTAGGTCCAGGTCCTCTAGCTTTGACAGGCTGGAGAACTGACGCCTGGACAGCGTTTTCAGCTGGTTTCTTGAAAGATCTAAGCGTTTGGCATTGTTTGGTAACCCCTCAGGCACACCCGTCAGGTGTCTTGAGGAGCAGTTTACTTCCAAAGTGTCAGGGTAACAAGTGCATTTCTGCGGGCAGGTGGGGTCTGCAGCTGATAGGTTTATGCACCACAACAGCAGGACTGTCCATGCGCCCCACCGGCCACACAGATCCATGAACATCTTACCTCCTTCCTGCAAAAAAATAAAAAAAGAAAAAGAAAAAAATGGTCAATGATGTGTCAAATATGAGGAAAAATCTTTAAAAAAAATTACATGAACTTGCAGGAAATAAAATAATGCTTCTCATAGAAGATGTTACTTTAAGTCATTGTATGTATGAGATGCATTTGCAGTTAATAGATATGGACAAAAAAATGAGTGTTTTGCCTTTGACCCAAATGCATCTTGATCAATCACAATGGAACTGTACTAAGTAGTACTAGGTATCAAAAGCTATAGATTTTTAATGACTGAATCAGAAGACAAGCTTAGTTGCTTTCCCCAGAACTATTTTTTATGTTTAATTTACCAAGGGACTGCTTACCAAGGGACTTTTGTGGTGCCAGTTCTCATAACCAAATGTTTTCAGGTTGGTATCTATGTTGGGCACAGTGGTTGTTGAAGATGCATTTAGTCACATTTAAATGTCACACTTCCAAAAACCTAAAGCCAGAAAGAAGAGAAGAATCAGCAAAAAAATGATTGATACTGTGTTATGATGATTTGTGCAAACAATCTCTTTAATGCTCTACATTTAGACAGACCGACTGATCCAGACACAACTGAAGTTGTAAAACAGCTTTTCATCCATTTCTGATGAAGGACAACAGTGGAATGTTCTAGACCTGTTTGGATGTCAGACTGTCATTTGAACGCGCCGTCATTAGGTAAATAAAAATAACGAGATGTGACAGCTGCACAGTAACATGCTTATTTCCCTTTCTACTGCTCTAGAGCGTCTGATGTGAGAGGACAGGTGTGCAGGCCACTTTCACTACAGTCCAGCTTAACCTCATGTCACAGGGTACAGGTGCACAGGCCTGGACACAAATTAGGAATTACCCACCCAGCATGGACAGACGTTCAGTTTAATGGACAGAGCTGTGCCAAATGACATCAAACATTCAACAGAACACAACACAACACTGGACTGCTCAATAATACATGCATGAAATCCTGTTTCCACCACAGAATAAAAAATATCTTGTGACTTTTAATTGTGACTTATATCTCACATTTCTGACTTTATTCTCGCTATTCTGAGACAAGATGTTAGGAACATTTTGTGAGATATTAAATCACAATTACCTTTATTTTTTTATTCCGTGGCAGAAAAAGAAAAGAACTGCATAATGTAAAATCAGAATTCTCAGAAAAAAATCTGAATTGTGAGATGAAAACTTATCATTATCATTTATGTATGTGTGCAAAAACTGCCATCCATATAAATTAATTCAGCATACACACACTAAATCAAGAGTAAGATCTGAACATATATGAATTAAGAGTAAAACTGCACTAAAAAATTAACTATTATAGCAATATAACCTTACAGAACTTGCACTGAAATAATTAAAATCAAGGCAATACGATGGATTGAGATCTGAGATCTGAGATTTGTTCTTTCAACAAGTGTCCTCAGTAATTTAGTCTATTTAGATTTGTTTGTTCACTGAATGTTAAATGTCTCCTGCATCTGCTGAAGTCAATGAGCAGCAGGAATCTTTCATTTATCATTATCACAGTTTTTATTTATTGCTCGCCTCTGAAAGTCTGCTTCTTTCTTATTCAGAGAACATTTTGCATCATAAAGATGTCTTGTTTTAATTTATTATTACAGTATGTAAACAGCCTCAACACTTCACACATAAACCTCAGTAATGCTGACAATTAAAAACAGTTAAATTAAGAACAAAACTGAGCTTTAAATAAAACATTAGAAAGTAGCAGTAATGACAAAAACATCAGGATAAAACAAAAACTGCAAACCATGTGAAAACACTTTTCTTTATTAGAAAATGCATCTCTAAATTATCACATAAGCAGACCTGTTTTGTAATACTTATACTTAAAACTTAAAAAAAACTACATAAAGTGAAGTTAAATCGCTTAATAAATCATAAGTTTACACTGAATTTGTAAACATTTCCAGTAGTCCTTTAATGAATGAAACAAAATGGGTATAAACTCCTACCTTGTCGTGACAAATGATCTCAATTAATGCAGTCCTGCATTACACCTCTCCCACTGCTTGCTTGCTTATTATAGCCTATTCACATGGGTCTGAGTTTCTCACGTCTCCTGTTTATACACAAAGCTTCTATTTTGAACTTGTTCCTGCTGAAACCACTTAAAATGAGGTTGACTTGTTTCCCCGAGTCCAGTGTCGTCCCCTGTCTCTACACAAAGGCCTTATACTGGCCAAATAAGCTGACTCATAATGCTGTATCTAGCGAAAGGAGAGAGAGAGTCAATCCTGGCTTGGCTGTTTTGACACCATATTGGTTTTCCACACAGCAGAGAGCCTGGCTTACACAAATTAAAGGTGCGAATCCCTCTCTGTCGACTTGTGAAAGACACAGTGCAGCAGGTGTATGAGATCTGGACATGGAGGTGACAAAACTCATGTTCTGTTTCTTGCTGCTGTCTATTACATTTTCACACTGTCTGACAACTAAGCTTATCTTAAATGAAAGCAAAAAAATGTAGTTCAAGTGATTTGATGTCATGAATCAAAATGTATATATAATATAAATAAAAAACAAAATACTATATATTACCATATGTTCTCAAAAAATACTATATATATGTATATTTTTTATATTTTTATATAATTTATACGTTATAATCATAATAAATAAATGTATACGTTATAATCATTAGTGTGATTATACAGTATGTTCTAATATTGAAATAAAAATAATATAATACAAAATGTATACACAAATACAAATATTTTATACTAATTTATATTAAAACAACAAAAACATATTCATATGTAACTTTTTTTGTTCATTAACTAACAAATTAAAAATTTGTGGCCCAAACTCAAGAAGATGCCTCTTAGTAAAACTTTTGCATAATCGGCTACCCCGACTGTCTACAAATCAGCTTTGGCAATGCTCTTATCTAACAAACAACACTCTGCCAAACACTGAGTGTGCCCTTGTCGATCTGATGCAATGTCATCACAGTTAGCCGGCCTTCACTAAGCTGAATACACACACATTGTGTTGTTTTCTCATATTGGGCCTGACTTTCATACTTTCACGTCAACAATCAAAACTCATCAGAGTCAGACAAGCTTCATTAGGTTACAGTAAATGACATAGACCTTTGCTAGGTACTATAAACAGGGGAGCAAAACCTTTCCTCTGCTGCTGTAGCTGTTCCCCTGACTCCATTAGAAAACCACAACACTTAAAGCCTCTGCAGTCCGACTCCAATTTGCACTTCACTGACTCCAGGCGTGCAAATGGGTTTATAACCGTGCTAAAAGAAGTACTATTGAGTTTTAACTGTGTGTTTTTGTGCGAAAAGGTCAGGAGAGGGACGTGCCGAGCAAACAGATGAGGGAATCCAGACGTTTTGAAATTAATATTTAACATTAGAGGATATTCACAAAATGCCAGTCAAACCCACAAGAGATTTTATTTTTATCCTTATTTTGGCTTATCTTACACTAACCGTGTCTAAACTTGCAGGAACTCTTCAGTGACAATATCAGAGGTCTCTGACCTGCATATTTAGTGTGATCTCTAACCTCTAAGTGCATCCAGGCAATGTACTTCACCTGTCTCTCGGAGCCCGTGCTATTCTCGTCCCAGCCGGGTGAAAACTGCCCAGAGCTGCTCTCCAATCTTCAATTAGAATTCCTCACATCAATTCTTCACAGCAACAATTGCAACTGAGTGAGAAAGAGGCTGTTTATGGCTCCTGGCCCTCCACCCCCGCCACAGAATGCAGCCATGTGAATGAACGCAAGTATTAAAAGCTTTCTGAAACAGGTGTTGTTTAGCAATGGGAGATGGTGACAGATCTTCTGGACACTGGAGTATTTGTTCTCTTCGAGCTTGCCCGGGGAACGGAAAAATAAATATAACAGAGAAGGTGAGGTTCACACTTGGATGCACAAACCACAGATGCTTCCTCAAAGTGTTTGTATTTCAAGCCCACAGTGAATTTACAAGACGGTTCTGCTCATCCTTCTGTAATCCGCCTTTGCTGAAAGCCATAAGGATGGAGTTTAAAAGCATCTCTGTTGTGTGCCTGCATGTGTACCATATAATACAAGCATTTATAGTCTCAGCTCCGGTTGATGTGTGACTGATTTTGCTGCTTTAGTCTAAAGAAGTGTTAGAGGAAGATAATCTGACAAGGGGGGCTACAGGCCTGTAACAGTCAGTTTGTACTGTAAACACTTCAGGCTGTAATACAGTATGTGTTTTTTGGGTTTGCACATTTTGCAGACATTTTATGCTTTTAATATCAGCTTATGCATTCCCTGGGAATCGACAGCAAACAACAGTGCTCAGTACTAAATGAATTATTAAATTATTGATTAAATTATGGTTATCGACTGAGTTTTTTTTTTTTTTTGGTAAATATTGAATATTTAAATGTGTATTTGTTTTTACATTTAAATTATACTTGCCGTCATCTAGCGGTATTACTAATTTTATAAAATGTTTAAATTAAAGCTTTTGCAAATCAGAAAATGTATATCTATTTTTTATGCTGTTCATTATAATTTTTGTCCTAAATGCACTTGTAGTATTTAAAATTAATTTTTTTCCCCTATTTTTAGCATTTATTTATTTAGACAAAACAGTATTGGATTTTAATACTGGATATTTATCTGTTAGCAGCCAAAACATCAAAATTATTATCTTAAAGAAACAGTTACCCAAAAGAGAAAATCTGCTGAAAATGTACCCTCAGGCCGAATCCACAATCCATAATAATGCTTTCTGTAAAGAAGTGCATTCCCCTATTGTCCTCTCACATCAAAATCCACCAACATATTTGTTTAGAACTGTTTTCACTTACAGTGTTTGATCTGTGCATATTTCTCTCCTGATTCAGACGAGACAACGTTTTTACCGGAGAAAGCAATATTATGAATAGAGGACTTATTTTAGCCAGAAGCTTGTGAACGTTTGAAGATAATTATGTCTTGATGGATTTTTTTTATTATCATAAACACACAGCTCTTTCACTTCACAAGACATTAATTGATTGACCAGATCATGTGGATTATTTGTGGATTATTGTATTGTTTTTATCAGCTGTTTGAACTCTCATTCTGACGGCACCCATTCACTGCAGAGGATCCATTGGTGAGCACGTGATCTAATACTAAATCTGTTCTGATGATAAATCTGCTACAGTTGCATGAACATTATTTAGTTTTGCATAAGAAAGCAGAAATAAAACATTGTAAATTATAGACAAATATAATAAATTGCTGTAGGTATTGGTCACAGAAAAGTATCTAAAATTTTGTATTTATGTTGTGTTATGTTTTTCTCAAACAAACAAATATGAATGTTCATGCTTCTTTGTTTTTCATGATTATGTGGAGCAGCTGAGAGAGGTCACGCTGGGTTTAGATCACAACAGTCTGAAGGACAGATTATGATAATTCAGCTTTGTGCTGGTCACTTTAGTCAGTGTATGTACATTGTGCACCCCAAAGAGAATCAAATATAATGCAAAAGGAAAACGTGTGGAAAAAAATGAACATGAGATCATCTCACGTGCCTGCCAGAAGGCAGCACACATATGTCTATCAGTGTTTTAAACTAACTTCAACAGAACTTTTCAAGGACACACAAGTAAGGTCACCTCAGGCTAAACTGAATGTATTAATGTAACTGGGTCATTGCACATGTGCTCAAGTTCATTGTTAATTTTAGGCATTTCTATGGACAACGGATGACAAACATTTGCATATATACGCTGTATAATATAAACCTGTGAAACATGCAGCAGCAAAAGCATCTGCAATTCAGTAAACATGCTGGTGGGACAGAGATAAATTGTTTGTGAAGGCCCGGATTCAGATTTCATTCCAGTGATGCACTTGAAGAAGAGCATATAAATCAAGTCTGAGTCCATTGATTTTAGTGTGATTGTGGAGAGGTCACACATATGGATGTGGTTTAGGCTCATATGTCATCTGTGAAAAGCACAGAATCTGCTTCACCCATGTATGTATTAGACGTCCATAGATTTTAATCCATCAATTGAGGTTGCAACCCAGTCACGCTAACAGATTGCCTCCCATCCAGGGTCACAGATCCAGCTCTCAATGAAACATCCTTACAGGAAAAACAGCTATTGCTTAGTTAAAAGATAGGTCTGGTCTATTGGGAAATTTCGCCAGTGAGACCTCTGCATCTGACTGCGTGTTGTAATACAGGACACCCATTAGCAGGGTCATATGGTGCCCTGGATAGTTCAGTGTTTAAGCAGTCCTAAATAGGTCCGTTTTAGGGCAGCAGGATTACACAAAGAACCAGGATGATGCTCATAATGTGAGGCAGACTTATCGGGGCCCCAAATCGCAAATTTAGTCCTGCTGTGGTTTATTAAAAAGGCAAATGTGGTCAAAACAGGGCATCTGCACCTGTTCAGTGATATTAAACCCTGCTCCAAAATGACCTCATAGTGGCAGACCTCATAAATCACATGCCGATACATATGAGGGTGTGATGAGAATGTTGAGTGACCATGCAAAACAAACCAGTGATCAAGCAAGTGCTTTTACCACTCCGCCCCATCAACCAGTGATAAATCAGGCCCTGCTGTGCATTACAACTCTTCTGATTAAAGTGCTCATCTGGACCGGCCCCAAAGCTTGGGCTCCTTTAGTGCTGGCTCACGCGGGGCACGACGGGAATTTGCTGTGCTGCACATCACTGGCGGTGCGGGATGCTGTTTGAAATCTCATTAGAGAGAACTTGCACAGATTGATTAGTGCTAATTAAGACATCTATGACTGCCAGGCGTCTCAAAAGCCTCAGTGACCGTGCGACCTGAGAAAGAAAGCCGAACACACCTGGTGCGCACAGCGCGAGCTGACCACTGGGGTCTCGATTACTATTTTTAGTTGTATATTTGACTCCTAAAAGAAAGGCTATCAAAGTTATGTGCCTTATAGGACTGATCTGGCCCTGTCAAGTGAACTTCAATAAACAATGCAACAGATCTATCTATCTGTCTTTCTATCCATCGATCTATCTATCTATCTATGAGTCAATGACTCTAATCAATGCTTTATCAATTAGTCTGTCTATCAATCAATCAATTAAAATGAATGAATCAACCAACAAATTGTCTATCATCTATTTATTTTCCAATCTATCTATCTATCTATCTATCTATCTATCTATCTGAGTCAGTGAGTCTAATCCATCCTCAATTAATCTATCAATCAATGAAAATCAATGAATGAGTCAATAAATAAATCCATCCATCCATCCGTCCATCCGTCTATCTATTTATCTGTCTATCTATCTATCTATCTATCTATCTATCTATCTATCTATCTATCTATCTATCATCTATCTATCTGGTTAAATCAATGCTTTCCTATTTCAGTTTTACAAACTAGCTGATATTTTTAGTAAAATTATTTTAATAATGTTTTTAAAAGTTTATAAAAGAAACAAACGTAAATAGGCTACATAAGAAAACATTCAAACTGAAAACGTAAATCAACTTAAACTTTATTGTTACGATATGAACGAAATAAACTATTGTCTGTTTTTTAGCTAAGAATAATTTAACATACAACATAGCCTATGTTTTGACATCCATGTCTGGTTGTGACAAAATTAGTTACTTCCATATTAGTCGTAACCTTGAATAACTCCAAACAAACATTGTTTTGAAAATAGCCTGCATAAACTATCGCAACAAAAAACATCTAAAGCGGAACTCACCCGCTTCCCTCACGATATCTGCATGGCAGCGATATCATAGCTCTCCAAGTCTCTGTCCATCTCGGTCCGCAGTTCCTCACTTCTGCACAATGTCCTCTAACATCGCGCTCAGAAAAACGACGAGCATGTCTTGAGACAAGACCCGAATGTTTTTAATCGCTTTGCTCCTTCATTAATTCCTTCTGTCTACGACACATCCCTCCAGGGTCTTGTAGGATAATTGTAAGCTTAATTTAGGTTGGCTGTTCTCCGCACTGACGCTCCTCTGCACTCGCTGCTCTAACTTCCAGCTCCCACCTGCCCGTCTCAGTACGAGTGAACATCCCAACCCCAGCGGTTTTAGAGAGCAGATCGGTGTTTACTGGTCTGTTCAGCAGAGCTGATGAAGGATAACACCTCGTGAGGGCACTCTGAGAGAATGACAGATATTTGCGCGGCTTGGCCAAATCTCCGGATTTAGGTAAAACAGCAGATGGTTGCCTGAATGAGACTCGTGGCTTGTAGATGGCAGAAAACATCTCATAGGACACATGTTTGCTTCAGTCGATTTATACGATACAAAGACTCAGTGTTAAACTAAATGTGACTCTTTGTGCTAAACTGGTTTTAATTGCATTGTATTTGTCGAAAAGAGAACAGTAGGCCTATGCAAAATTTAGATTAATTTTTTTTTACTGAATTTAAGGTAAAAGGTTGTAGCTGGCTGTCAGAACTGTATCGTAACAATACGGTGACAATATAAAACGAGTTACGGAATGGCACATAATTAGCCATAAAAGTAATAAAAAATTATCTCATGAATATTTACACATGAATAGCCTATTATGCGATTCTTACTTGTAGCCTATACCTAATAAATATAATATATCGATAATACACTTATGTATTACAATACTTGTAAATACAAGTAATACTTGTCCTTGTAAATACAAGTATTGTCTTGTTAAATACTATTTTTTGCCCATTTCAGTATTTTATGAGATAATTCATTGTTTTCACTTTCAAATCTATCTATCTATCTATCTATCTATCTATCTATCTATCTATCTATCTATCTATCTATATCTATCTATCTATCTATCTGTAAACAAATGTGCAGTAAAATTACATTGTCATTGTCTTTTAAAATATAAATTTTAATTCTATATGGGTAAGGTAACTTGCCAATTGTCAGTTCGTTTTTTTCTGTAGTATTATTATAATTTTTTGTTAACATAATACAGTGCAATTAAAACTGTGATAAATCACTATTTGTTTTTCATGAGGCTTTGAGTCAGATGTGCAGGCCTGCAACCAAGATCCTCTAATATGCTGACCATGGTCAGATCTCCCAGGAATACTGCAGGACAAAAATAGCTTTTATTAAATAATATTTAAGAACTGTAGCCATTTGCCTTGATTTTAAAATATGCAAAGTTTCACCATCTGTAGAGAGACAACAATGTTATATAACTTTAAACATCTCTGTGGTTAATCAGACTGTGGCAACTATTTTAGCCCTTATGCCAGGATGAAAAAGCCACAAAATCACTAACATTCACACTACATATATTCTTAAGTAACTTCAGTGCCTTTTAATGGGCATCACACAACATTAACCAGCACTATTAATGTAAAAAAAAAATATTTAAAAAATTTTTTAAAAACACATGTATTTTATTCTCTTTTTGTCTGAGGAGGTCAGATATTGCACCCAATGAACCATAAATGTTAATTCTGACCCCAATGTACAAATGAATAACAGAGGTGTGATATTTAGTCTCAAAAAACAATGAATCAGGCAAGTCATGCCATAGACAATGCATCCATTTACCCACAGACATCATAAGGATGTTCCCTAATGGCAACAGATATATTGCCACATGGTTGTTTACTTCTGTTACAACCGTTGGTAGAGCAAGTCAAATGGAAACAGAGATACCTGCACTGGAGTAGCACACTTTAGTGGTTTGGGAGAACAGTGACACCCTCCACATTGCCTGTAGGATTTTAATTAAATCTGGCCACTAGAGGGAAAACATTTCAAATGAAGGAAGGGACTGAGAGCAGAAACGTCTCTAATATAGGAAACATTCACCTTTATCCTCATTTAATAGCTCCAAGTTCTTTAAACTTCATGAAAGTAATACATCACAACAAGACTGGCCTATTTTGCCAAACCCTTTGTCTTTTCATCGTACTGTAGTCTATACCAGTGATATATCATATAATGTCATGTATTAATATAATATAATATAATATAATATAATATAATATAATATAATATAATATAATATGATATCTTTATTTATTTATGCAAAAAAACCTAATCTAAAAAATCTGAGATAAAAAACTGGGGCTGAATATGTTTAAAATGCCTATGTGTGTTGCTGTGTTGCACATGTTTGTTTCAGAAACTATTTGTCCTTGCATGTTTGCATGTTCAGCTTTAGCTAGCAATTCTTAAAATATCTTTGAATGTACCACATGTACCTATCTTTAGATATTTATGTGTATATTTAGCCTTAAAATATTTAAACCTTGTCCATTAATCTATATTAAATATTAAATTATAACCACAAATGTTGCCACTGTCTGACAGTTTTTGTCAGAAAATTTTATAACTTCTATTTCTCATTCAGAGTGTTTTTTTCATTAACACTTTACTTAAAACCTTTGTGTATAATGCATTATAAAGTGTTATTAAAGGGTATGCATTATAAGTATTCATAATGTGCATCATAATATATCTTGTCATCAATAATTATAACCAAATTAAAAATGCACAGGGTAACAATGAATTTATAAGTGTTATATTGTATTAACTGTGGTTACAATTATTCACGTGATTGTACAATGCATTATAAGGTGCCTTACAAGGCATAATTAATGCATTAAATTTTTTTTAAAAAATGCATTATACATAAAGGCTTTAAGTAAAGTGTACCGTTTTCTCTTTTTTTCTAAAATGTTTTCTGCAGAGCTTGGTCTTGGTATAAAGCCAGGAATTGGGATTATTTGCTTTTAGTTTTTTTTCTTCCATGTTGTAAACAAAGCCTTACTGCTGTTTGTTGTACATTTAAAAATGATTGTCAAAGGATGTTTATCTCATATCCCAGCACAACCTTCTGAAATCTACTACATCATTCCCAGCTGAATATTTCTCTCTCTCTCTCTGTTTTTCTGTGTATCCACTGACACAACAATCTCTTGACCTGCCTTTATAAATGCCGTACTGTCCTTGGCTTAGAGTAAGACGGGCTGCACACTGATTTGTATTGGTCAAATCCTGCCATCACAAACCCTCAGATCCCTGTGCATGTGGCAGATGGGACAGTTTTGAAATTGTGAATGTGCACTTGCTCTTCAAAGACTGGTGGTCACACTGCAATAATGTATAGTTTGCTAGGCCCCTGCGTCTCAGCTCTGATCCCCAGCATGTGGACATCTGTGCATCAATGGTGGCGGCACTGGGAAAACAGAAACAAACTCCTGTGATGGGATTTATGAATGGAGTGTCTCTGCTTTAGCACTTTTTACTCATAATATAATTAAAATATATATGATATTAAGCTATGAAAATACTAAAAATATTAATTAAAAACTCCCATTAAAAAGTGAAATTAAAATATGGAATCACATGCAAATATTTGCTCATGGAATCACATTGAATGATGTTTAAAAAACATACCAGAATACATCTCATGAGGCTGTTTGAAAGAAATCCAGAGTGTTAAGCTCATTGATGGTCTTGATTTGTTAAATGTCTTCCAGTCACCTGCCATTTGTGTTAATTTATAGTATTGATGACTTTACTATTTCACTAAAATGTGAAAAATAGGTATTTAAGTGTGTCCAGACTAGGTAGTGTTTAGGACATATACAAAAAAGCGAAGTTTGATGCATGGCTCTAGCTTTCAGTCTGAACAATAAACTGTAAAAAAAAAACTTTGAATCAAAAGTCTCGTGACAGTCATGGGAGCAGACATATGACTGCTGCAAGGCATTCTGGGTTTCTTCAGTTTTGTGGTTAGACTGGAATGTAAAGTAACAGGAAACAGATGTAGAGTTCGCTGCTAACAGCTAGCTGAGTAAAGGAGGGTTTTTTTTTTTTTTTTTTTTTTTTGCTGTGTAATGTGACTGAACATTTGTCATGCTGGAGCTATTCAAAATTTATATTAATACAACAATAATGTATTTAAATTAATACCTGATATTTCATATTTAATCAGATTCATATGATTGCATTGCAGTGTTTTTGATTGCATTTGTTTGTAGTGTTAATTCTTTGTTTATTGTACAAAATAATTTCACAACAATTTAAATCTGTTCACACCGACAATATCTGCACTCACAAATTTTTAAAAGAGATAAGGCATAATCCTTAATGCTGTAGCAAAAACCCACTTGAACACACACACACACACACACACAATGCTGGTTTTGATCAGGATCAAATGAACGATGAAAAAGCCTAAAGTTTTCTAAAGCATGAATGAGCAGGTGTGTATTACCAAAAAATGCTTCAATCATTTAATGTGTCCGGTCAAAGTCAATCCTTCCTTTTAGGTATTGCAGTTTAATATGTAATAATATCAAATTAATTCCAGTGAACACTGTGTTTTACTGAGAAACTGCAGTAAATGAGATGCACAGTAAGTATCTGAAGTATCTATATTTGCTACACTGGGGAAAAACAAAAAAAAACAACAAAAAAAAAAAACATTTGTTGAGTTTATTTAAGTGCTGGGGTGTAATTTTATTGACTTGTTTGTACATTTGGTGAATAATGTGCAATAAATTGAAATTAAAAGCAACTGTGTTCCACAAACAATTTGTGCAAATTTGACTAATCCAATCCCAGTTTTTAAGATGAATTCATTTGGGACACACTTTTTTTGTTTCCCATAAACAAAGCTGAAAACATTCTTAAATTTAGTCTTCTCAGGCTTGTCACCATGTCAGCAGGCTGCGCTGCTTTTGGCCTGTGATATTTATGGGTTTGCTTGTATGTTTGTGAGTAATCTGCACATAGCATGAACAACTAACACTAGGGGACTTTCCTCGACATACATTTATATCTTAGTGCTGACCGCATGCCTATACAGTAGACATCATGGGACAATTTTCACATAGACATCATGCAGTGACACACTGCACAGAGAACTCAGGTTGTTGACTAACAAACGGAAGTGTTCATGACAAGCTAACATGGCCCTAGGAGAATGAAGCTTAGAAAGAGATGCTATTTACTGATACCATCAAATCAGTGGAGTTTGAAGTCATATGTCCTTTATTTATGCCAGCAAAAAACAGCTGAAAATGTGAGCTGATGAATGTACAGAGGGTTACAGTCTCCAAGATGAGAAAATGTGCATCACTTAATCACATCCGTCCTTTTGCAGGATCACAACAAAACATTTTCTGAAAAGCTGGGTGCACTGTTTCTTTTGTTAGTGTGACTAAGACCATCTAGCCTGCTCAAAGGTTTAAATGCTAATGAGAATCAATGGCAAGAATCAAAAACTGCTGTCAGTAAGCAATTCCCAAGACTTTAGAGAGAATTTAATCAGTTTTGGAACATAAAGGAAAAGCTGCAGCAAATGCATTATGTAAAACTAATGGTTGTTATGTAAAATAATGGATGCATAGGAACTTGCTACTGCTTGCAAATCTGTTTTCCTGGAAACTGTATATGCAAATGATTTCACATCATTTAAAGCTGCAAATATTGTAAGGTATCTCTAAAATATGATCATTTCTGTTGTTGGTAGTGTTGGCTTTAGTACATTTAATTTCAAATACAAATCTCTTTCCACGACCTTGGTATAGGACACACACTATTCCCAACTTCCCACTTTTCCTAAAACTGTAACCTGACTCCTGACATCATCGCTCTGAGCTGGTGTTTAAACGATTCCAGATGACGCGGGTCTTCCTCCTTTTCCCGCAACAGGAGCAACTTCCTCAAAACCTCAGCATATAAAGAGGTCGTCCACTAACCCAGTTTCATACCAGCATCCATCTTTTGTTCTGAACTTCTGGAAATCATCCAGGTAACCGAGGTTCCTCATCCGAACTCTGTTTTTCTTTTTAACTCGTCTGAAATTATTTGCAATGTTTATATGTAAAGTGTTGTAAAAGACTGTTTTAATACTTGTAAAAAAGTATGAAAATTCGAAACCTTTTTAGTTGTGGGTGCAGCTTTGTTGCAATCGCTTTCGCTTTCTTTTAATTCTTCACGAAACCTTTAAAAAGTTTTTTTTTTTTTAAATATAATAACACGGCAATTTTTTTTCTAGATCATTTCAGAAATCACCACTTAATCCTTTTTTCTCTGAACTGACTGAATAAGTTTGACTGCGGTGAAGCTTCACTCGTTTTTGTTTGTGGTTTACAGTTAACACGCCACGTACGCTGCCGCTGGCGTTATAGTTTACACACAGTGTGGCTTTACATCTTTGACTGTAGGTCTGTTTATCAGGGCATAATGTATGCGTTTGGTGGAATCACCCTGCTCGTGGTGGTGTGGTGTGGACTAGCTCACACTCTGGAGAATCTCACACTGGATGAGGCATGGGAGAGCTGGAAACTCACCCACAAGAGGGAGTACAATGGCCTGGTGAGTAACAGCCTATGAAGACAATACAATAATATTTGTTTCCTTAGGGTGCCAAAAGAGTTAATGAACTAGATAGTGTTTTCATGAAATACCAATCTGTTGCTCCCTTCTCTGGAAAAAAAAAAAGAGCTTGTATTTTTATGACTACATTGATTGGAATGTACTGGCTAAGTCCCTTTCTAAGAGGGCTGTGCTTTTACATGCACTGCAGCTCAGTATATAAAAAAGAAAAAAGAAAGAAAATCTTACTGCCTTAGGATCTTTATAGAGTTTTAAGTAATAAGTGCAAATTCCACCTAAATCCTCACTTTAAGGTGCCATGCATTATAAAGATTAGATGCATTAAAGAAATAGTTCAAACAAAAAATGAAAATGTGCTGACAATTTACTCACCCATAGGCCATCTAAGACGTAGATGAGTTTGTTTGTACATTGGAAGAGATTTGGAGAAATTTAGCTTTACATCATTTCTTCATCAGTGGATCCTCTGCAGTCAATGGGTGCCGTCAGAATGAGTTTATACAGCTGATAAAAACATTACTATAATCATCAAGTAACAAGTAATCCACATGGCTCTGGTACAACAATTAACTCCTTGTGAAGCAAAAAATCCATCAAGATATTCTTAACTTCAAACCATTGCTTCTGGCTAAAATACTAGGTCTCTATTATTCTAATTATTATAACGTTCAGGGTCATGTAATGTATCATCAGCTGGTGGTTTATATATAGTTTGAGAACTAAGCACTTGAACCAAGTGTTTACGTGTGTGTTTTATGGTGGACAGGATGAAGAGTCTATTCGAAGGGCGGTTTGGGAGAAGAACATGCTGTTTATTGAAGCCCATAACAAAGAGTATGAACTGGGGATTCATACCTATAATCTGGGCATGAATCATTTTGGAGATATGGTAAGTGCCCTAATTCAATCTGCTAATATTTTGCTACTGTAAAATGTTTAATGCATTGTTTTACGAAGTCTTATATGTTGGAAAACATCTGCATATGTGTGATCCTGCCCCTTTAAGTTTAAGATGTCACAATTTTGCTAATCCTGTTTGCAGAGTATATGTGACAACTGCAATGTTCAATCAACAACATATGTATTATAAAGGCATGTTTACGGAAACTAGATCCAACTTGATTTTTCAGGTTTTTTTTTTTTTTTTTTTTTTTTTTGCATTTTTGAGGGTTAATCAGCTATTTGAATCAAGTTTTTGTCTAATGCTTATCTCTCTGCAGACACTAGAAGAAGTGGCAGAGAAAGTCATGGGACTTCAAATGCCCATGTACCAGGACCGAACTAACACATATTTGCCTGATGACATGGTGGAGAAGCTGCCCAAATCAATTGACTACCGTAAAATGGGATACGTCACTTCTGTCAAGAACCAAGTGAGGAAATAACAAAATATTTCAGTAATATTACGTTAATATTTTCTCATTCTGAGAAACTCTCACACGATCAACCCTATCCTCATCCTCAAGTGCTTTCACACACATTTCCACAGAATGAGGGTTACCATCTAACTATGATCCATATAATCTGTTGTTTCAAGCAAACTATAGTTATCACTGTACTTAAGCGCCATCCAGTGGTCAAACAGATTATTTCTCCACCAGTATACAAGTGTTTTAGGCTGTCTTCAGTGTTTTTTGTCTCTCTCTCTCTCCTCAGGGTTCATGCGGCTCATGCTGGGCCTTTAGCTCTGTTGGAGCTTTGGAAGGTCAGCTGAAGAAAACCAAAGGTCAGCTGGTGGACCTCAGTCCTCAGAACCTGGTGGACTGTGTGACTGACAATGACGGCTGTGGTGGAGGATATATGACAAATGCCTTCAGATACGTCAGAGACAACCAAGGCATTGATTCAGAGGAGAGCTACCCCTATGTTGGAACGGTAAGAGTCAGATTATTTTATGATTAATTTATGTTATTTGGTTAAAATCCAAATTAGGTTTTTCCATTGCTTTGGCACTAGATGCATTCAATGACTATGCCTTTCATATTACACTGTTATTACTGTTTTTAGATCACTGTTTTGTGAGTGACAAAGTATGCTTGTTAGGTGACAACTTTTGCTACTCTTATGGAAGAATGACTTGATTTGAGACACATATGAAGTATTTTGGTTGTTTTAGTGCATTTTGGATGTGCAAAGCTGCCAGTTGGTAAGGCGATCTGCATTGAGAAAAAGTGAACTAAGTTTTGAGAAATGTGTCCTAGTGACTGAAAAAAAAGTCAGGACAGTCATGATTTTTCATCTCACTACTGCCCCTGCAGGATCAGCAGTGTGCCTACAACAGCTCAGCGAGAGCAGCCACTTGTAAAGGGTATAAAGAGATTCCTCAGGGTAATGAGAGGGCACTGACTTCCGCCGTGGCAAAGGTGGGACCTGTGTCAGTGGGTATAGATGCCATGCAGTCCACCTTCCTGTACTACAAAAGCGGTACTTAACATATCTTTACATCATCTACAAAGTGTTTTGTTGTTGTTGTTCTGCTGAAATGTTTATAGTGAAGGATAAGACTAAAATCTGGAACCCTACTATGTCCAAAACCCATTTCTAGGTGTGTACTATGATCCCAACTGCAACAAGGATGATGTCAACCATGCAGTTCTAGCTGTTGGCTACGGAGCCACACCGAAAGGCAAAAAGTACTGGATTGTGAAGAACAGGTAAGGAAAATATGCTGGAAGCAGAGCGCTTTTAAAATAATATTATTGTTAAAATAATAAATAAATTATTTAATTTAAATAAAAAAAACATATTGATTAAAATGAACAATTAATTAAAATGTTAATAAATTAATATGTTTAAAAAAATACATGTAAATTAAAAACAATACATTTTAAAAAAGTAAAAATAAATAAATTTCCATGTTGTCATATTCAGCATGTAATAGTGTCAAATTATCCTAATCCATTTGTTTTTTGTGTCTGTTCTTGAAGTTGGGGTGAAGATTGGGGGAAGAAGGGGTACGTCCTGATGGCTCGTAACCGTAACAATGCATGTGGCATTGCCAGCCTGGCCAGTTACCCTATCATGTGAGAGCTGGAAGTAGGGAGTTCACATTGGACCAAACTTTTCTGCTGCTGACCAATAACAAAAGGGACTCGATCACTATCAGTATGCTAAATTATTTATCATTATTTAGTGTGCTAAATAATGATTGGGGAAACACTCTCTAAAAGATGCAGTTGATTTGAATACCACAAGGTTAAGTGTATTTTCCTCTTGTGTCTTAGAATGTCTTGTTCTTAATACTATCAATTTGTGCAGTTGAAACTGTTTTGTGCCATATTTGAAATTCATAAGGGAAATTTTGATATTGTGTATACAGTCTGTTAAACCTTTTTTTTTATTCCCCTGGTGGGATCTGATCTTTGAAACCCTTGTTTTGTGATGTTTTGATTATAGATTACCAAGTTTTTTTTTTTTTTTTTTTTGTGACAATATTAAATAAAATGTTTAATTTTGAGTACACCTTATTTGGGTAAAAGTATCTTAAAGTCATTTTCATAAATGTTTTACTTCAATGAGGCTTAATCATATGTTTATCACACTAACACAGTTAATACCAAGTCAGTATTACACCTCTGTACAGAAACGTTATATATAATAAATGACATTCAGAGAATAAAATATCAATGCCAAACTAGCTTTATTTCAAATTCAGAGAACTTGTCCGTAAACCATGGTATCTGTACGATGTACATGTGGGTATGAAGACTTAGTTTTAGTTGGGTTGAGGTGGAAGAGAAAGCATCAGAGCCTTTATTTTGGAAGTTGAAACCAAGAGAAGGCAAAGAAATAAAATAATGAACTAAAAACTAAATTGTGTAAGTCTGGGCTGTTTAAACAAAAGTCATGACAGTTCAGTTCAGTGGTATGAAATCATATGACCATAACTGAACCACTTCCCCATTACCCAGATGAATGACCCAACTTTCCCCCCTTTTTTTTTTTTTCTTGTATCGTGTACCCATATCTTCACATTCAATAACTGCCAATTAAAATCTCTGAACTTTGACTTTACATCAAAAGTGGAACACTCCACTTTCGGTTCTGCATGTTTGTTTGTGTACATTCTGAATGATTGAAAGCTGTAGTAAATGTTCCACAGAGTTTTTGTTACAAAATATACCCAAAGACCACATCAACGTGACATGAGCTGATGGATGTTCTGGAATCCACAAAATTCTCTTTTCTGAGAGACAAAAGATAATTATCATTTATCACTCAGCATGACCTGTAAGTTCTAATATTAACTACGAATTCCCCTATATTTAATCATTTTAAATGCAGCTATATTATTTCAGTCAAAATCAGCACCAGGTCAGAACAAATATTTGTCAAATCATGATGATGACTCATTTTATAAGTGAACAGCAAATGCTTCATGAATAGAAAAATTAGGTCATGCTACCAATTGTTCCAGTTCTGCAGTGGTTACGTGGCCTTTATAACTTTTGCCCAGTAATAAGAAATGTCATTCTAACCACAGCATACTCATTTAAGGCCTAAACCTTGTGGCATATACACTCTCAAAGCCAGATACCAGCCCAGCAGGTGTTTTATTTGTCATGTGCTTGCATGCTTGAATAGTGTTTAACCACATGATTTCCTCTGGCTGTCCTCCTGTTTCCTGTATACTTTCTTATATCATGTAATAAATTGTAATTATGGATGTAGGTCTCCCATATCAAGTTATCAAGTATTATATATTTTTGTCTAAAATGTAAAATACTGTAGTTACTGTGCATCGCTTGAGGAATATCTTCCTCCGGTGTTTAATATAAATTCCGCTAGATGGCGATCCAAACACAAGATATGAGAAAGGACGTAGACAACAAACGTTTTCGTTTCCGATCCTTGTGAAACTCAGAACCTAGTGCCTACGTAGACAGCTTCTTGAAATGGTGGTGTATTTCCACTCATCATAAATGACATCTGTCTTTAACAGTTCAGTTAGTAGGTCAGCTGTGAGCTGCAGCTGGTATTGTCTTTACAGTTGCTGGAAAACCCCCTTAAAAACTAGGCTGTATTTTTATTTTATTTTATTTTTTATTTTTTTTATTTTTAACAATATCAATTTACAAAACTAGGCTATAATTAATCAAAGCCTCGGACACATTTTTAGGTTACTGCAATTTACCATGTATACTATGGGTATAATTATTTTTAATATTAATAATAGTATAGGCCTATTTATTTTTATATTTTATCATTTGATTAATTGACATATTTAATAATAAATACTTCTATTCTTTAACTAGCCTGTTGTATTAATCAAAACTTTACGGTATGATTTTATTTACTACATTAATTAGGCCTACATTTTAGTTTTTAATTACATTTTTATTTGATTACATTAAATATAGGCTACATATTTTTTATGTAACAGGGTGAAGCAAAAAGTAAGCAAGACATCTGTGCTATATCACAATAAACAGAGATTACACTCTTAAAAATAAAGGTGCTTCACGATGCCATAGAAGAACCTTTTTTGTCTGAATGGTTCCATAAAGAACCTTTAACATCTGAAGAACCTTTCTGTTTCACAAAAGGTTCTTTGTGGCGAATAAGGTTCTTCAGATTACAAAAAGGTAAGAAAGAGATGGTTCTTTAAAGAACCTTTGACTGAATGGTTCTTTGTGGAACCAAAAATGGTTCTTCTATGACATCACTGTGAAGAATCTTTTAAGCATCCTTTATTTTTTAGAGTGTAGCACGTGATGGAATAAAATAAAAGCAAAGGAACCAGGAACTCACAGACGTTCATCATCACCAGACCACCAGAAGTGCAGTTTAAAGAGAGTGCACAGGTGAGACGAGACTTGAGCTCATTTGTGTTTTGTTGTCGTTCACTTTTATGTGTTTAATCTTTTGTCTCCTTTGTCGGGTTTTCCTCCCAAAAAGTTTCTCTTTCGGTTTTAATTCAGGTGGTGACTGGTTTTATGACAACCTTTCCTCAAAGCGATTTAAAAGGTTTCCAGTGTTTTATTACTTGTATATAGTAACTTTGTGTTTAAAGTGAAAATCCTCAAAAAAAAAATAAAAATAAATAAATAAATAAATAAAACTTTAATTGTCGCGCGTGTGTGTGTGTGTGTAGTGGAATGAAGCATCAGGTGAAGTCGATTAAACACCAGTGTTAGTTTAATTTCCGTTTCTTCCTTATTCTGGCATGGCCTATGTGTTCTCTTGTTCGGTTTGAGTGGTTAACCTTTGAAATTTCCTTTTTACCTTTTAGGATTAAAATTGGGCTTGTAAAAACGACCCGAGATATACGTCGAGTACTTGATGTCATGATACAGGAAGAATCAAGCAATTGCTCTGGTTTACATAAGTACAGCGCATATTGGGGAGTCTGTAAATACTTAAATGTCTGGATTTATGAAGTCTTATCACTTATTGGATTTCCTCAACCAGTACTGTACAACAGTTGGATGTTTTAACTTCCTTTTTCGTCTACTTCTGTTATTTAATTTTACTCAGAATTTGTTTCCTTTTATAGAAAAATCTAACTTACCATGTGGTTCATTCAATAGATATGAACATTTATTTAAAAAAAAAAAAAAAAAAAAAAAAACTATAGATTGGTACAGAAGGAATTGTGTCCATACTGTGGCTGATTTAGTTGTGATGTTTAGGCCAGCTGTCAACATAATGGAATGAGAATAAATTAGCAGACAAATATTCATGTTTAAATGCATGTCAGTAACTACTGCGAGCCTTTTTGTTCTTGTCAGGCCATGATGCTCGGGAGTTTGCTGTTTGCTGTGTGTTGTAGCACAGCACAGGCCCATTTCAACACAAATCTAGACCAGCACTGGGAGTTGTGGAAGAAGATGCATAACAAGTTTTACTCCAGTAAGGTGAGTTTATGACAGGGTGACCATACGTCTTCCTTGCTTTTCCCGGACATATCCTCTTTTTGGACCTACAAAAATTTTCTTAATCGCCCAAAATGTCGGGGATTTTCTTAATCCCGCTCCCGCTGAATTTCTGACCATTGCCGCCTGCTCCCGCAACATGTGTTTCGCTCCCGCGATATTCGTGTCCACTCCTTTAAACATTCTAATGTTGTATATAATTCTGGCGCATCAGGGAGCCGCTATCTGTATGCGGTGTATTTAAATATTTTTCAATGAGCGTTTGCGCTGTTTACTTTCTCTTTCGATTTCGCTATCACACGCACTCTGTGTAAAGGGAGCACATCTTACAAGATCAGATATTTGTCAGTGAGCTCAGGATCTGTTGAGCAGCAAATACTCAAGCATGGTCTTGTCAGTCATCTCTCCTTATTCTCGACCTGTGATCCGTAAAATCTGACTCCTGCAGCTCTTGTTGGATGCAGGGTTGCCAAATCTGCGTTTTCCCCCCACAGAATTGGGCTACTTTAAAACTGTTGCCATGGGTTGATTTTTTTTCCCAAGTGGGATAAAGGTTTGAAATATTGCATAAATTGCATTTGACTGAAATGCTTGTATTGAAACATTTTGCATTCTACCTATGATAAAACTTTCATGGACTTTTACATTAACTGTTCCCTCCTGGTGGAATGACCTGCCCAACTCAATCCAAGCAGCTGAGTCCTTAATATTTTCAAGAAACAGTTGAAAACACATCTCTTTCATCTTCATTTGACCCTCTAACTCTAGCACTCTCTATTCTAATGCTAATTCTAATTTTATCTGCTTTTTTAATTAAAAAACTTGACCCTCTAACATTTGCACTCTCTATTCTATTTCTATTCTAAATACTTATTTAATTTATAAAGAAAAAAGAGCTTCTAACACTATAGCATTCTCTATTCTTTCTCTATTCTTTCTACTTATTTTCTTTTTATTTATTATAAATAATGACCTTCTAACACTAGCATTATCTATTCTTTTTTTCTGTTCTATTGACTTGTTTTATTTTTATGTATTATAAAAATAAAATAAGCAAACAAACAAACAAAAAACTTGCTGCATATACTGTTAGGTGAAGCCCCGCCCATGTCCCCGCCCATGAGCCCTGCCCCCTACTGTCCTCTTTTTGGAAAACTAAAATATGGTCACCCTAGTCTATGAATTTCACAAGCATCTTTAAGATCCAAAAGCTCATTTACTTATGGATTCATTTTCATAATGGTGTTTTGATTGTGTTTTTGTCGTGCTATAATAGTTTCATTACTATAGTTTGAAGTGGTGTTGATGCTATCCGTATTGGAGTTGTATTGAAACGTCTATCTTTGAACTGGAAATATTTACAAAGGATGTCTATAATAAATGCAGTGATAGCAGTCTCACAACGACATATCACATGTGTGATCCCTGTAATGTGAATGTTGTTTGTTGCAGGTTGAAGAACTGGGCAGGAGGGAGTTGTGGGAGAGAAACATTCAACTTATCACCCTTCACAACCTGGAGGCCTCCATGGGCCTGCATTCATATGACCTGGGCATGAACCACATGGGTGACATGGTGTGTGGTCTTTCGTTCATGATTATCTGCATGCAGTAGCTTCCATTTTGCACAAGTTCCAGCTTTGCTTCTGGCATGCAATACTGCTTTATTTTCATAGTTCTGTGGTACATCCTTTAATTAGGCTATTTTCGACAAGCTCTGAAGCAGACGCCATTTCACCAGAATTTATATACGTATAGATCTCATCAGCCTGAACAACTATGCTGACAGTAAGTGCTCTGCCCAACAGGAACTAAGCTATTTTGAGTTATTTTAAAAACACATGATCTAGAATTTTATATACACATCCTGTGGTTTTCATGCAATTACCTCCAAACGCGGTCAACCTTGTCTCAAGACTTTGAGAATGACAGATGAAGGCTGTAATACTAAGCTTGTCCACTAGTCATAGGATAAATCTTTCAAGCCTAATCTTTTTTTTTTTTTTTCTGTTTCTATAAGTTATAATGGCAAATAAATACATAGAATCAGTTGATATGTACTCTACTGTCAATATAGTTTTATATAATTGTTTCATAAATGTTTTAAATGATTTTAATGATCTATAAGCATTCTTATAGATCATTAAAAGTTTTATATCATTCCATTTCTGTGTGTTTGTGTCTGTCACACGCTTTATGTAACCCTTTCATTGCTGTAACACTTAACAACCAGACTGTAAGAGGGTTAAATGTTCGTGCTTGCTTTGTTCTTCTGAAGCCACCGGAGCTTCAGCCCATCATTGCTGCTTGCAGCTATATTTGTTTTTCTTTACTAAAAACATTAGCTTTTTATTTTATAATTGGTATCTATAAATTACGCAGCTATAACGTAACTTCATTCTGACCTTACTTTCCTATTTGTGTCATGTTGATTCAAAGACAACAGAGGAGATCCTGCAATCATTTGCCATGACTCGGGTCCCTCCTAACTATAAGAGGCAAACGGCGAATTTTGTGGGCTCTTCTGGGGCTCCTGTCCCAGATTCTCTGGACTGGAGAGAGAAGGGATATGTCTCCAGTGTGAAGATGCAGGTGTGAATGTACTCTGTTTGACACTATGCTAACTGATATCTGCTTTTTTTATTTTTTATTTTTTTGCTTTTTTTTCCCCCTTTTTAATTTATTTATTTCTATCTAGCATGAAGACAAATTGTTTATAGTAGGTGGACTGATTATATTTTAAGTTCACCAAAGTAAAATGGCTTGGTTGTATTTCAGATGTTGCTCTTATGATGTCAAGTGAATTGACCACATTCTCTGTCAGAGAACTTGGCGTCATCTTGTTTTTTTTTTTTTTTTAATTTCACTTCCTTCATTTTGTTTGTACAGTCAGTGTTTGAGGGAGTTTATTTCCCCTTTCCTGTAACTTCCTCTATGATGATTTGGAAATTCAGAGACCATCAGCTAAAAACTGATTGGCCAAAATGCTGTTTCTGCAGCTTCACAAGCCACTAAGTTCTTGTGTTTCCTGTTTTAGTAGTTTTATCACGTGTCTCTTTTTTTTGTAAGGGTGCATGTGGTTTGTGTTGAGCATTCAGCTCTGTTGGGGCTCTTGAAGGTCAGCTGATGAAGGCCACAGGAAAGCTGGTCGACCTCAGTCCTCAGAATCTGGTGGACTATTCCTCCAGATACGGCAACAAGGGCTGCAGTGGTGGTTTTATGAGTTCTGCCTTCCAGTATGTTATTGATAATGGAGGAATAGACTCGGAGTCATCTTACCCTTATGAAGGAGTGGTAAGTTGTGTGTGAGGGTCTGTGTTAATTAAACTCGCACGTCAAATAATTACATGGGGAAAATATTAAGCGCACAATTATTTGGCGTCATATTAGAAGTGACAAGGCATGTTACCACAAAATGTTGGCCATACCAATTTAGAGCATTTTCTCTACATTGCTAAATTTACATTTATTTACTGAGGTTTTTTTTTTTTTTTCTCAATATAATCCATTATAATAATGGGTCTTAATGTGCAATCTAATAAATAAATGTGTCCTACAGCAAGGGCAGTGCAGATACAATCCATCCCAGCATGCAGCAAACTGCACCAAGTATTATTTCGTTCGTCAGGGAGATGAGGAGGCCCTGAAGCAGGCTTTGGCCAACGTCGGGCCCATTTCATTGGCCATTGATGCCACCCGCCCTCAGTTTATCCTGTACCGCAGTGGTGAGCATTTCGTTCTTGTTGCATTTCTATCAGACTGATTACCAGATCTCAAATGTTTGTAATAAGGGTTTGTTAGTGCTGATTTTTTTTGTTTTGTTGTTGTTGTTGTTGTTGTTGTTGTTGTTGTTGTTGTTGTTGTTGTTTTTTTTTTTTATAATACCGTTATCTCACATCTGTCCACCACAGAAGTTTACAATGACCCAACCTGTACAAAAAGAGTAAACCATGCAGTGCTGGCTGTGGGATAGAGTACGATTGCTGGACAGGACTTTTGGCTGGTCAAAAACAGGTACAATCAGAACAATTGTTAAGATTTGTGATCATAAATTGACTTGGTATGATTTTGATTTTTGAAGTGTACCCCCTCAAAGGCTTGTAAAAGCAGAACATCTGTGACAAACAAAACATTGAGGAGAAAATACAAATGCTGATTGTTTTGTTCTACTTTAACAGTTGGGGTACCCATTTTGGAGATGGTGGCTACATCCGTATAACCAGAAACCAGAACAACATGTGTGGCATTGCATCGTATGCCTGCTTTCCAATTATGTAACTGCAACACTGAGTTGAATGAACATTTCAAAATAAGAAATTCACTGTTTTATAGTCTAATTTCTTTGATGTAAATGCATGTTCTATATGTGGTTTTACATTTTTGTTATCTTTTAAAAACGTCTAAATGTGTTTTATGAATCTTACAAAATAAATATTGTTTTTAATCTGTTTTGTTTTGTTGAAACTTTAAAAGAAAATAGAGTAAATATGCCATGTAGGTATGTTTGCAAAAACAACTATACTTCAGGCAGTCAGCCACATTCATAAGGTAACATGAGGGGTAACTGTGTCTAAATTATTGCATAAATGTGGACAATGCCATCCACCTACCTGGTCACACCAGAAGAGAAGCCACCGTTTTGTGTCATGGTAGGATGACGCACAAGTATCACACACCGGAAGCCTGTATTCAAGTGCTCAATTTCAAAGTGGCATTCCAAAATAGTCTAAATCTAATCACCATAACACACACAATATTTCTACGTTTATTTTTTTATTTTATTTTTTTTATTTTTTTTTTGTCTGTTCAGACTTCCCCCAAAAAGTGCAAGAACTGTCAGTGTGTAGTGTGTGTGTGGTTTTTATTTTAAGATTTTATTTTACTAGTGATGTATTTTGTTACTTTGTGTGTGTGAGAGAGATTTCAAATATTATTCGGAAACAAATATTATCCCCTTTTTCTGTGGAAATCTTTAAAAAAAAAAAAAAGATTAAATGACCTAAATCAAAAGATTTAAAGAAAAGATTGATTTTAGTAAAGACAGTGGAGCTGAGACACATTTTCTGATCCGCAGCCTGGTCACATCTTTAAAGGGGAAAAGATGTTCACCTTTTAGAGTAGGTAGTGAATTTTAATTGGCTGTTTTGATCCAACAATAATAATTCGGTTATTTTCAGTTTGTTTGTTTATTTACTCATGTGACAGGGCAAAGCAAAATACAGTTGTGTCGTCATAACAATATGCCGAGATTGGCACGTGATAGAACAAAATAAAAAAGCAAAGCAACCAGGAAATCTTTCATTATCACCTCCACAGACGACCTGAAGGGCAGCTTCACGAGATTGCAGAGGTGAGAATAGACACATGAGTTTTTTTTTTTCTTTCCCCACATTTATGTATTTAATCTTTTTAATGAAAGTCTGGGTTTTCTCTCAAAAAGTTTCTCTTTCGGTTTTAATTAAGGTGGTGACTGCTTTTATGAGAACTAGCTTGTTCTCAATGAGATTTGAAATGTTTTTAATTTGACACGTCAAATCAACTTTTTTGCACTTTGATGTGTCTTTAAAAGAAAAAGAAAAAGTCTTGATGTTTTCCCTAAAAAAAAAAGTTTCTCTTTCTGTTTTGACAATTGTGACTGTTTGACTGTTTTTCTACAAGCCTAGTCTTTCTGCTTCTCAGCTTCTTACGCCACGTATTTAAAATGCTGTCAAGTTTAAATATGTGTCTCGACAGTCTGTGCTCTTTTCCAATTTGTTTGCTTTTTAAAGCACAAATGCGTTCTGTGTGAACGGCTCGTTCGTCAGTTTTAAAGTCCATATTGAACGGTACCTGTTTTGGCCAGCAGATGGGAGATATAGTCTCTAGTATGTATGTATTAAGTATCTGCTTACCAATAAAATAAACGTTTAAATTTATTTACAAATGTTATCCGACTAAAGCCTTTCTTAGGAAAGATAAGTCTGACATTGAAGTGAATTGCAATTTTTGTCAATCTTCTGAGGAAGACTTCATTCATTTGTTTTGGCAATGTGCTTATACAGAGAGATTTTGGTCAGACTTTTTGGTGTTTATTCAGTCTTATTTTATAAGTGACTTCTCCTTTTGTTTTAAAGATGTTTTCTTTGGTCTGTTTGACTATTCAAAAGAAAATATGGGGAAAATGTATATAATTAATTTATGTTTCCTGTTATCCAAGTTTCATATTCATAAACAAAAGTTTACTGGCTCTAAACCTCTCTTTTCTTTATTCAGAATTGATCTTGACAAATATTTGGAAACTATTCAAAGTTTTATTAATCCAAAAGCAATGAAAACTGTATCGTTATATTTTTCCTTTGTGTCTTTTTAAGATGTATTTTATTATGCTGTTGTTGTTTTTTGTTACCCTGGCAATATGTCTGTTTCTGTGTGTATTCTTGTGTTTTTATTTTATTTTTTATTTTTATTTTCCTTTTTCTTTGTCTCTGTGTTTACAATTGTAATTGTTACTTTTCTTTATATATATATATATATATATATATATATATATATATATAAAATGTATGTGTATGCATTATTTTAGTTTGTGAGACTTCTGAAACAATCTCTTCATATTGTGGCTGATGACTTATCAACCATCTGTCAACATAATGCAATGAGAATATATTAGAAAATAATACTGATGTTTCAATGCGTGTTAGTAACTAAGATGGGCATTTTGCTCTTGTCAGGCCATGATGCTCGGGAGTTTGCTGTTTGCTGTGTGTTGTAGCACAGCACTGGCCCATTTCAACACAAATCTAGACCAGCACTGGGAGTTGTGGAAGAAGACACATAACAAGTTTTACTACTCCAGTAAGGTAAGAATATGAATTTCACAAGCATCTGTCAGATGATCCAAATCTGATCCTTTAGTCACATCTAGAATCTTTTCCCCCTCCAATTTGTTCAGTGAAGAATACAAACTCTTCATTGTTCCACGTCAAACTGGTAATGCTTGTTTCATGGGCTTATTTGTTTAAGAATTAATTTGTATTAATTTGAGACTTAAATATTTTTGTAATGCTTGGACAAAAGAGAGATGAGGCGAATCCAATTGCAGAGAAGGTGTATTTACTGAATAAAATTAAATCAAACATGGGTAAACCAGGAACACGGAACAGTAGCAGAGCAGGAAACAGAACACGAGCATCTACCGCAAACAAAGACTGACAAATGAACTAGGAAACAGAGGTGTATAAACGGGAGGATAACAAGGTAACCAAACACACCAGGAAATGCAATCAAGGAGACCAATGAAACATAAGGACTACAAGTTGACTACAATATGGCACTAAAAACAGGAAGTAACATAAAAGTTTTAACAAAATTATACAGAATGCAACACAGAGCATTAAGAATTAGTATAGAAGCAATGAAAACTATTCCAATTAATGGACTATTGGTGGAATGCAATGAAATGCCATTAGATTTAAGAGATACTAAACTACCTCTTTCTTATTGGTTACAACTGGAAGATGAGACAAACCTTGTGATTAAAAATTCTTGGGAATATGAAAAACATGTAAGCATAGGTTTTGGATGGAATGTATGTATAAGAAAATTGAAGAATATGGAGTTCAAGGGAAAAAAATAGCTGACAAATTAGCGAAAAAGCGAAAAATCTTAATGACAAAATAGATATTTCCCTTTGAAAAAACTGAGGAGAAACATTAATTAAAAGCATCATTGACAATCAATGGCAAAAGATAAGCCAGGCTTATTTCAGTTAGTCTGACTTATTGTGACTCAAATGATTTTTTGTGACTTATTGTGACTCAGGTATATTCTTCATCTGTAAATGAAAGTCATACATACAGTATCCCACAAAAGTGAGTACACCCCTCACATTTCAGCAACTATTTTATTATAACTTCTCAAGGGACAATACTATAAAAATGAAACTTGGATATATTTTAGAGTAGTCAATGTGCAACATGTATAGCAGTGTAGATTTACTGTGCTCTGAAAATAACTCAACATACAGCCATTATTGTCAAAATAGCTGGCAACAAAAGTGTATACACCCTAAGTGAACATTTCAAAACTGTGTCCAAAGTGTCAATATTTTGTGTGAACACCACTGTTATCTAGCATTGCCTTAATCCTCCTGGGCTTGGAATTGACCAGAGCTGCACAGGTTGTTGCTGGGATCCTCTTCCACTCCTCCATAATGACATCACGGAGCTGCTGGATGTTAGACACATGACGCTTCTCCACCTTCCGCTTGAGGATGCCCCACATGTGGTTAATAGGGTTCAGGTCTGGAGACATACTTGGCCACTCCATCACCTTCACCTTCAGCTTCATCAGCAAGGCAGTTGTCATCTTGGCCGTGTGTTTGGGGTCATTATCATGTTCGAAAACCCAGTTTCTGAAGGGAGGGCATCATGTTCTGCTTCAGAATGTCACAGTACATGTTGGAATCCACGTTTCCCTCAATGAACCGCAGCTCCCCAGTACCATCAGCACTCATCCAGACACAATTTTCTTGGTACTCCTCACCAGGCCGTCACTACACATGCTGGACACCATCTGAGCCAAACAAGTTTATCTTAGACTCATCAGACCACAGGACATGGTTCCAGTAATTCATGCTCTTGGACAGGTTGTCTTCAGCAAACTGTTTGCAGGCTTTCTTGTGAGCCAGCTTCAGAAGAGGCTTCCTTCTGGGACGACGGCCATGCAAACAGACTTGTTGCAGTGTGTGGCGTATGGTCTGAGCACTGAAAAGCTGATCTTTCACTTCTGCAACCTCTAAAGCAATGCTGGCAGCACTCATGCGTCTGTTTTTTGAAGCCAGCTTCTGCACCTGACGCACACCACGAGGACTCAACTTCTTTGATCGACCCTTGCGAGGCCTGTTCCGAGTGGAACCTGTCTTGGAAAACCAGTTTCAGGGTGTTACTGATCTTCTTATAGCCTAGGCCATCTTTGTGGAGAGCAACAATTCTAATTCTCAAATCCTCAGAGAGTTCTTTGCCATGAGGTGCCCTGTTGAACATCCAGTGTTCAGTATTAGAGAATTGTACTCAAAGCACCAACTTTTAACTGTTCTAATACAAGATACACAAATTTGTATAGTCCTGTCAAGCAGACAGAAACATGAACATGATGAATAGGACATGTGGCTTTGCATGGTTAAACGACATATAGCTGTTTTCATGTAGGGTGTACTCACTTTTGTTGCCAGCTATTTTGACAATAATGGCTGTATGTTAAGTTATTTTCAGAGCACAGTAAATCTACACTGCTATACATGTTGCACATTGACTACTCTAAAATATATCCAAGTTTCATTTTTATACTATTGTCCCTTGACAAGATATAATAAAATAGTGGCTGAAATGTGAGGGGTGTACTCACTTTTGTGAGTTACTGTATATAAATTTTGCTGTCAGGTGTGAGCGAGGCTTACGTGAGTGCACAAGCTCTGCTGCGCACATATGCAATAATTCTGAGTAATTTTGCCAAAATATTTGTTGTTGGACATTAAATGTGCCTCATGTAGAATTTTAAACCTGCATATTGTATTTTTATGATAGCGGTAACTGTAAAGGCACTATTGTAATGGGTAAATCAAATGTAAGTTAATACAGACCTAATTACTAAGCTCAAATGAGCTAATGTGTTCACCTTAACAATTAAAATGTAGTCTGTTTTTATTATTTATTTTCATTTTTAATTTTGTGATTTTAATTTTTCATTTAGTGATTTTAATGGTTTAAAGAGCAATTTTATATTGTAATTTTTTTACGTTCTACTAATAATCATAAAAGGAACAGCTTTAATAAAACTAGAGAGAAAGGCTGCATGGCTAGAAATTGCTGATCGACTGAATGTGCAAGTAGCAACCATGTTAAAATGTTTTCATCTATCTTAAAACAATGTCATTAAATAGTAAGCACAATACATTAAATACAGTCAGTTGCAGCCTATATTTTTATTTATTTGATTTATTATTTAAGTTGCATTTTCTGTATACTTTTATTTTTGGACTGAAAATAAAGTCAAATAATTCTATGTAAGAGAGTAATATCATGGTAATATCATTGCATTCCTATTGGTCAGTGTTAGAGGAACTCAGCTTAGCCTGACAGTTAGCCTGCTCCAGACCAGTCACGTCAGTTTCCCAACTTAAGTTGCCACAGTGACTGAGCTTGATCTATGTCAAATTTGCTTTATGGTACCAAATCTTTTGACAATGAGTCAGACTAACTGAAATAAGTATGACTTATTTGGTAAATTTGTCTGGGGCAGGCTAACTGTCAGGCTAAGCCTCTAACAATGGCCAGTAGGAACGTGATGATATTACTTACTACTGACTCTCTCACATACAACTATTATTCGTTCACTTGCATAAGCCTCGCTCACTCCTGACATCAAAATGGATATAGTTGCATGACTAACATTTACAGATAAAGAATATAACTGTGTCAGTTATGCACTGAGGAAAACAAAACATCTCAAATGCATTAAACAGCATAAATATATTCGCTGTTTGCCAAGATGGATCTATTTGAACCATGATCGACATTAAGGGCTGATAAGCGTGCATATCAAGTTATCTCGACTCATTGAACTTGGATCAAATTAGTGAGACTGCATGAACTTAAATGGTCATTTATGGAACCGCTTTAGCCTCAATTGATTGTTAGGTTATTTAAAATCAGATTTTGCACTTTAATCCCCACTTTTCTATTCTTTTTTAAAGATTTATTTTTGGCATTTTTGCTTTTATTATGACAGGACAGATCAGAACTGACAGAGAGAGAGAGGCAGGATCAGGAAAGGTCCTCGAGTCAGGATTTGAACTTGGGACAACCGTAACATAATGGCGCTGTATGTCAGAGAGCTGCCCACAAGGCTATCGGCGCCGACAATCCCTGCTTTTCTTAGCGTCTTTTATGAAACAGGCCTAGGTTCTAGGCTCTTTTTAGGGGGGCTTCAGGCCGCCTTTTCTGTTGCCTCAGCCAACTAAAACTATAATAATTTGTCTGAACAATCGAGCCAGTGCTGCTTCCTCAAGAAAGTTTATCATTCTCATGTGTTTTGAGTCTTGTCAGTTTAAACATTAAAGCTATTTTAAACCATTCAAGCACAAGACAAAAAAGAGATCTCACGCGTACACGTAAAGTTGCTGCTCGGACATGCGAGTAGCATTCTCTTTCGCATCTTCTTGAGCAAATAGACACAAAATTATGTCAGAGTGGTTGTCTTGATGAGTATCCAGGTAAACACAGTGGGGATGGGCGATATCTTAACGTTTGTGATATACTGGTAAAAAATCTCCCCACGATAAGAATTAGTCTTCCTGCGATAATAACAATAAAGTCTAACTCTGTGTGCGACCGTGCAGCACGACATGGCGGAAGGCGGAAGTGAAATTGAGGAGGAGTATATTGCTAAAGGACGAGCTACTATCTGGAACTGGTTTGGTTAGGTCTGTATAGTGCGACAAAAAATTGGTCTGAGCCTTGAATAAATGTACTACAGTAGCACATGTGCGATACAGTTTTGCATGTGTATGAGCCTGTTTACAAACCTGTTGTCCAACTAAGATAACATTTATTGACATGCTTTTTCTCCAAATTATCTTAATAACATGTCAAGTGTTTGAAATAAGTTTTTGTGATCAGACGTGGTTTCAAATCACAGAATGAGGCAGAATACTATTTTATAGTATATAAAACTCATACTTTTATAGTATATAAAACTCATTCTGTGATTATGCCGATTCTGTGGCTATGTCGATTAGCATTGCATTATAGATATACTTTATCCTTATAAAAATACCCAAGATTGCTTGAAGAACACAGATAAACCATATTGCCGCAATCGTATGTTTATTGTCTTCGAGTTTCCTCAGTTAAAATTTCTCTATCTGCATTTTATTCAGCTACAGTGATAACTGGGGATGCGTCCAAAAGCTCTAAAAGGCAGCATTTTAGAGCTTTTGGACGCAGCCCCAGTTATCGCTTGCATCAAGGCACGTCCGAATCCAAATTCTGCTTCACTTCCTGTCTCCAGAGGTACCTTCTTTTGATCGAATTTTGAAGGCAGCATAAAGGTATCCTTCGCTGTCTTTGATGTCCGGTTGAGCTAAAAAAAAAAAAAAAGATGGAGTATGAAAGTTGCGTTTGGTGAACAGTTTGTCTGTAAATGTATACTTCTGACTAACTTTTTGCACTTTTGATGTTATTTCTGGCGAGAAATCAGTATAGTAATTAAATATTCATTTAGCTATCTTCAAAACTAATTCTATTATGTTGTAGATCATTAAACCGTTATGCTGCCTCAGAAGCCTGTCCGAAATCAGTTTTATGAGGTGCCTTCGTGGAAAAACACTGCCTGCAAAGTCATTGATAAGGCAGCAAGTCAGCTTTTGGACGCAGCATGGATTTCCTGGAGCGTCGTCAGTGCAATTACTTCTGTTATGCATATGTGGAGTTTGTGCGCAAGGGCACCCTCCGGCTTCCAGTATGAATTAAACAGTCATTACAGTACCTTTGTGTTTTATTGCATTGCTTACAACACCCTATTTTGGGTAAAAATAGGAAAGATAATACTTTTCTCTAAAGAAACAGGATTTTTTTTTTTTTATACATTTTTTGTCTTTTGGTGGATGAATAAGATTCCCTGAATTATCGTCATTGATATCGTTATCGCAATAAATACCAGAAATTATCTTGATATATCAAGTCCATGTCACCCATCCCTAAACCACAGTTGGTAACGTCTTAAGTAAACGTACGGTTAAGAAAATGTTAGATATGTGTCAAAATACTGGATCTGTGCATTTCTTATGTTAATAATGTTAATCAAACAACAAAAGAAAAATAGAGAATCACTCACTCTTCTTAACTAAGTAACTTATGTAGCTTAAATGGGTATTTGTGTATATTTACTTCATACAGTAATAGAGCTTTCACAAGCACTGTAAAGTACTGTTTATTTAGGTAATTTGTGTCTTTGTATCTAATGGTCTCTCTGAGGACCAAGCAACCAAGGTTGAAATCTTAGAACTGCCCCTGATCGTGACAATTTTGATTAGGGATGTCAATCATTTTATATATTGATTTTTAAAAATTGTCTGTTGTTTATGTTGGCAGAATGAGGAGCTTGGAAGGAGGGAATTGTGGGAGAGAAACCTTGAACTTATCACCCTTCACAACCTAGAGGCCTCCATGGGCCTGCATTCATATGACCTGGGCATGAACCACATGGGTGACATGGTGAGAACATGAGTCCTGTGTGTCTTTTTTCCCCTTTCCACTGCATTTCTTAGTGATTTTTTAGATACTTTCTTAGATAATTTTTACTTTTCAATAGCACTTAGAAATTAAACTTCCATGAAATACATTTTGCTAGGGATTGACTATAATAGATGCCCTGTGAAACAAGTGACAATTTCATCACCTGTAACAGAAATTGTCTTTTTTGTGTCATGTTGATTCACAGACAACGGAGGAGATTCTGCAGTCATTTGCCACAACTCGTGTCCCTCCTGGCTTTAAGAGGCAAACAGAAGAATTTGTGGGCTCTTCTGGGGCTCCTGTCCCAGACTCTCTGGACTGGAGAGAGAAGGGATATGTCTCCAGTGTGAAGAACCAGGTATGATTATACTGTATATTTCGAATAAAATCTGATATTTGCACATTTAGATTTGTGTCTGTGTAGCCTTTTGTTAGAACAGCTCATTTCTTTTCCTTTCAATAGACCAGAAGAGACCAAAATTTTATTAAGTTTACGTTATTAGTATTTCCATAAATCCGTCCTAGCATCTATTATATGTAGCATAAATGCTAAATGTTTCCTGTTTTAGTAGTTTTATTATGTTTTTGTGTCTTCTGTCAGGGTGCATGTGGTTCATGTTGGGCATTCAACTCTGTTGGGGCTCTTGAAGGTCAGCTGATGAAGACCACAGGAAAGCTGGTTGACCTCAGTGCTCAGAATCTGGTGGACTGTTCCTCCAGTTACGGCAACAAGGGCTGCAGTGGTGGTTGGATGACTAATGCCTTCCAGTATGTTATTGATAATGGGGGAATAGACTCAGAATCGTCTTACCCTTATAAAGGAGTGGTAAGTTGTTTGCGTGGGTCCATGTGTTAAAAAAACCCCCGATGAGATTACATTCCATATTAGAAGTGACAGGACCTGTTATTGTGAGATTTGAGTGATACATATGCAGTTAGGTCTCTACATTGATGGATTTATCAGTGTTTGGTACATTTTTAAAAAGCTGCAATCAATAATCATTATGAATATAATCTAATAATAAATAAATGTGTCCTACAGCAAGGGCCGTGCAGATATGATCCATCCCAGCGTGCAGCAAACTGCACCAAGTACTATTACGTCAGTGAAGGAGATGAGGAGGCCCTGAAGCAGGCTGTTGCCAACATCGGGCCCATTTCAGTGGCCATAGATGCCACTCGCCCTCAGTTTGTCTTTTACCGCAGTGGTGAGTATTTCTTCCCTACACATTTCAATCAGACTGATTACAAGATCAAGGTATTCAGGTTACAAATTTTTGGGTTGAAATTATTTATTTTTCATTGACAACTATTATAACATAATCTTACATCTGTCCACAGGAGTTTACAATGATCCATCCTGCACCAAAAAGATAAACCATGGAGTTTTGGTTGTGGGATACGGTGCGATTGCTGGACAGGACTTTTGGCTGGTCAAAAACAGGTACAGGCTGACTTATGAAATTGTGTGATCATAAACTGACTGGGTGCGATATTGTTTTGGGAAATGTACCTACTCAAAGGCATGTAAAATCAGAACATCTGTTGATGTTAAGATGAAAAAAATACAAATGCTGATTGTTATTTTTTACTTTAACAGCTGGGGTGTTGGATTTGGAGATGGTGGCTACATCCGTATGGCCAGAAACCAGGACAACATGTGTGGCATCGCCTTATACCCCTGCTATCCAGTTATGTAGCTGAAATCCTGTTGAAATTATGAATATATCAAAATAAGATTTAACATTTATTATTTTATAATCTCATTTCTTAACTGTAAATGTGTTAAATATGTTTTTTCCTCAATTCCATTGTCTTTTAAAAATGTCCTAATATGAATGTCTTAAATAAATATAGAATTTTAAATCTTTGTTTTTTTTTTTTTGTTTTTTTGTTTTTTTAGCTTGTAAAGCATTAAAAGGAAATACGCTTTCACTCTATTTAGTATATTTACAAATGATTTGGTTTTATTCAGTGCAACATCACAACGAACAGTTTCACATGAGGTATTAAAGGATTTTTCAAGATCAGCACACAATGTCCAGTTATGATTGACATTTAGATTGCTGTGATTTTTACACCTTTGGTTGATTAGCCACATTCATAAGGTAACACAAGGGAGAGAATGGCATAAAATGACAGAAAACACTTGCTACCCTTTCAGTTTGCTTATCTGAACCGTTAATAAGTGGATCTCCAGATGCCAAAAATGCCTTGAGAGAATGAATTCTGTCAGCCTGTTGTGATCCAACAATCAAGCTTGCTAAAATCTAATTTTTACTGGTGTCATTCATATGACAGTGAAAAACATAATTGCATCATGCTTGTAGAGACAAACATATTTAACATTTATTTTGGTCTCTATCCTCACTTTTACACTGTAACTATTTTTTGGTTCTTTTTTTCTTTTTGGAGGGATAAGAAATCATAAGATTAGCAAGACCCCCTTCTCTTGCTCTGATTGTCATTCCCATTTGGTCTTTATATTGATAAATGTTCCTCAATCACTGTCGCTCCCTCTCTCTCATTCTCTCTCTCTCTCTCTCTCTCTCACACACACACACACACTCACTCAGACAAACAAGGTTCTCTCTGCCTGCAGGTAAAGCTGTGATTTAGTTGTGTTCACGGATTGATTCCAGCACATTTGGCTATAAAAAATTACAGACGCTCCCTGAATGGATGGCCTCTTTGGTACAGTTACATCCAGTAGCGGTATTAAGTAGCATGGCATCTGATGCTTGGACACCACTGGCACATGCCACTGTGCTCAGTGGCACATCCAGTTACACTTCCGGTTTGGCGTGTCAGCGGAGAGTGGTATGTGCCACTGACACTTGTGACGTGCCGATGGATTGTGTCAGTAGGCCTGTTTGAGATGCGCCTGAAATGTAGGCGAGAGCAGGCGGCTGCAGTGAGGGGAGGAGTGAAATAAGCGCAGTCAAGACGGACAGTTCTGACCTCTCGAAGTGGAACAGATACTACGAGATCAAAGGCGGACATCGCGTTATTTTCACTCATGCGCTGTGCTTAGGATTGCCACCTTTAGCAAGGCAAAATAAGGTACACCCATCCCCCAAAACAATAAAAAAAAAAATAAAAAAAAACAAGGACACAAATAATCAGTGAGGAACTCATAGCTCACCAATAAACCATGAGAAAACATGCTCTAGTATGTAAACTTGCAACAGAACACATTAATATTGCTATTTTAAATTGGATTATTTATCATTATTAATTATTATTGGTCTATATATATATATATATCACATTGTTATAAAATGGTTTCGTTTCTTATTGCATAATTTTATGAAACTTTTTTTTTTTTTTTAAATATTAAAGCCATGAGATAGATTGTGCTGACCAGTGTTATGATGCTGCATGCACGCCGGTAGATGTCAGTACCAAAGTTAAAGTTTACAGTAACGGATGCGACTGTAAATGAGGTATTCGTAGTTGCCCATATCTCTATGTTTGATAGAAAGGTTTAGTTTTTCTCTATTTTTAATAGTTCAAAAAACCTACTTTTTCGAACTCGTCCTAGATGGTTTGTTTGATTTTCACCAAAATTGGCTCAGATCATCTTTAGACCATGCTGGCAAAAAGTTATGGAAATCAAGTTGATTAGTCAAACCGTTCTTGAATAACGCATGAATGAATATGACGAAGAGCACGCAAAAAATAAAATCACTATACTGGTCTCTTTAGATTCTGTGTAGCATGCCGAGTCGAACCATACCACATTTTCCCATGTCAGTGTATCGTTACGAAACTTGGAATGTGTCTTCGGCACCATGCCCTGACAGTAGTCAAAAAGTTTGGGGGCAGTGCCACCTTGTCGCCAAAAGTTATAAAAAAAAAAAAAACTCTGAAATGCTAATAACGTTTGAATAAATTGGGCTATTATAATGAAACTGGTCTCAATATTCTTTGGGTCATGCCGAGAATATAGATACCAATTTTGCTATAGTCAGCCAAACTTCTTGTCCGCCATTTTAATTAATGTTGAAAACGTACTTTTTCTAACTCCTCCTAGACCGTTGGTCCAATTTTCACCAAATTTGACTCAGGCCCAAAATACATAACTTTTGCTACAGTTACGCCTATCATTTATACTACTCTGGCATTTTCGAGGTCCAAAACTGAGACTTTTGAAAATGCTGCAGACCCTGTTTTAGGCCTAGTTTACACTGAAACGCAACCCCGGAGTTTTCAAACTAAAACGGGGTCTGCAGCGTTTTCAAAAGTCTCCGTTTTCGACCTTGAAAACGCCTGAGTAGTGTAAACGATAGGCGTAACCATAGTAAAAGTTATGCGTTTTAAAACAAAAACACACTAGTGTAAACGGGGCCTTAGTTTGAAAATTCCGGGGTTGCGTTTCAGTGTAAACGGACCAAAAACAGAGACTTTTGAAAACGATGGCATGGCTGCTCATAGACATATATAGACGCCCTATTCAACCGCTCCAGGCATGATGCGGCTGCCATCTTGGAACGGTCCACTTGACGTCATTCACCATACTGTAGGTTCACACAGAGCCGTTGGGTTCGCAGACCATCGGCTGTGCAGGATTGTGGCATCTTTCAAATATTCAGTGATTACTATGGTGAATGACGTCAAGTTGACTGGCAAAATGGCAGACGGCTTACGTATAGCGGCCCATAGAAACAGTCGCTGAGGCATCTACGTATCCATAGATATCCGTTCCAAGATGGCGGCCGCATCTACGTGCCTGGAGCGGTCAAATAGGGCATCTATATATGTCTTTAGCTGAGTCTCATTTAGAAGGCTGTGCCCTCCGGAGGTTGAATACTCTGGAGGTTGCATCATCTGTAGGATGCGTATACGAAGTGTCCTCAACCTAGAATTAAACGAGATGGCCTTCGTAGGACGGGCGGAAAAGGAAACAGGAAGTATCACGTTGCTATGCCAATACATTTAGAGCATCGTTGCGCTCTCACACTACTTGAAGGAAAATTATTTACTTGTTTTATTTTGTTTAATGTTTGAGGAGCTGCAGCGTACGTACAACAGACATCTGTTAGAGGAAAAAAAAAGGAGGAGGATATTAAGAACAAAGGTTATCCGTTTTTACCGGAGGCAATTTAAGGTAGGTTGTAAATACCACATCTGCCGGCATTTTTCAAATTAACGTCGGTTGTTTATGGCGACGCAAAGAAATGTGGGTTATCTGTAGCAGCAAAGGATACACCTGATGCATCCTCCGAATTCCTGTGAAAGAAGGTCGCATTCGAAGGTCGCATTCGGAGTGTCCTACTTGCTTTTCTGAAATGAAACAGCCTCGATGACATATGCACCCTTCAAATGAGACCTCCGGAGAACGCAGCCTTCTAAATGAGACACAGCTTATGTATATATCTATGTGGCTGCTCACGTTCGCTCTGCGTATCCTTGACGACCGTATAAACAATAACATCATGCTCATTGTTGTACCCATAGATATGTATGGATAGATTCCCCATTCGATCGCTCCAAGCACATAGATGTGTCCGCGATCTAAATAATAGGGATTCTACCTATACATATCTATGGTTGTACTTGCATGAATGGTCACGTGACATGCGTTTTCAGTTCTGTAGTGTAGACGGAGATTGTTTCTGAAACGCAGCGGAAACTCAAGTGTAGACGAGGATTGTTTTCATTCTAAAACGCCATTTTAAAACGACAACGCACTAGTGTAAACGGGGCCTCAGATCATCTTCAGACCATGCTGGCAAAAAGTTATGGATTTCGTGTTGATATACAAATCGGTTATCGTTTACTGCATCATTTAATTTGCTGGAATGATGCCAAACTGCGTCTGAGGCTGTATCTCTGCAAAGCTTTGACATATTGACACCAAAATTTGTATGTGCCATTGTCGCCTCAAACTGACTACGCCACATCAATTTGGTAACAGCGAAAAGTTATAAAGCATTCATTAATAATAATGACATTTTCAAAAATGCTAATAACTTTTGTTTACATTCGCCTATTGTAATCAGTCTCAAAATATTCCTTGGGTTATGGCGAGAACATAGATACCAATTTTGCTATAGTCGGCCAAACTTCCTGTCCACCATTTTGATTTTTGTTGAAAACCTACTTTTTCGAATTCCTCCTAGATCGTTGCTCCAATTTTCACCAAATTTGACTCAGATCATCTTCAGACCGTGCTGACAAAAAGTCATGGATTTTGTGTTGATAGATGGAAACGTTTTTGTATTGCGTCGCAACAAACTTGAGGCATGATGCCAAAATTACTCTGAGGCTGTATCTCTGCAAAGCTTTGACATATTGACACCAAACATTGTGTGTGCCACTGTAACCTCACAGAAAATAACACATCGATTTGATAACGGCATCACCTATTGGTCAAATCCATTAAATCATATTACTAGAGATTGTATTTGTGATTTTCCAGCCATTTTGACTAAAATCACCCTAAAATGGCTTTAATTACTTATTTGCTGCAGTTGGTCTGACACTCCATGCCATGCTTAGCTCCTCATTTTGCCTCTTTTGTGCTTGGCCCCTTAATTGCTGCTTGCAGCTATGTTTAATTTAATATTTATTAATCATTGTTTATTGTTCTATTTGACAATAAATTGTTTAATTAATATAGCCTAATAATGAAATATTAATATTAAGAGGCAAACAGTGAATTTTGTGGGCTATTCTGGAGCTCCTGTCCCAGACTCTCTCGACTGGAGAGAGAAGGGATACGAAGTGTGAAGATGCAGGTCTGTTTGAAAATGATATCTGCTCAATTAGCTTTGTGTCTTTTTTATTTTAGATGTTGTTTTTGATGTTGTTCTCATGATGCCAAGTCAATTGACCACAGTCTCTGTCAGAGAACTTGCAGTCATCTTTTTTTTTCTTTAATTTCACTTCCTTTAATTATGTTTGTCCAGTCAGTGTTTGAGGGACTTTATTTCCCCTTTCTTGGAACTTCCTCTATGATGAGTTGGAAATTCACAAACCAAGAACTAAAGACTCATTGGTCAAAATGCTGTTTCTGCAATTTCACAAGCCATTAAGTTTTTCCTGTTTTAGTAGTTTTCTCATGCTTCTCTCTTCTATCAGTGTTCAGTTCATGTTGGGCATTCAGCTCCACTGAGGTTCTTGGAGGTCAGCTGATGAAGACCACAGGAAAGCTGGTTCACCTCAGAATCTGATGGACTGTTCCTCCAGTTACAGCAACAAGGGCTGCAGTGGTGGTTTTATGAAGCCTCACATCTGTCCACCACAGGAGTTTACAATGACCTGACCTGTACAAAAAAAATGTGAGCCATGCAGTGCTGGCTGTGGGATACGGTGATTGCAGGACAGGACTTTTGGCTGGTGAAAAACAGGTACAATCAGAGCGATTGTGAAGTTTTTTGACCCTAAATTGACTGGGTATGATTTTGTTTTTTGAAATGTACCCACTCAAAAGCTTGTAAAAGCAGAACCGTAAGAAGTTTATTGTTTTATAGTCTAATTTCTTAAATGTGTGTTCTGTATGTGGTTTTACAATTCCATTGTCTTTTAAAAATCCAAATGTATTTTATGAATCCTACAAAATAAATATGAAATTTTTAATCTTGTCTGGCTTGTGTTGAAATTTTAAATGGAAGTATGCTATTACTGGTTGGTATATTTACAAATGTCAACTGGTCAGTGCAACATCACATATTTTAACATAAGATATTAAATAAACGATTTAGATCATCACACAATTATGGTTTTGAGTTAGTTATGATTTTTGTTTATTTTAAACAAAAACACTGTTAATCAATCAGCCACACCCATAAGATAACACAAGGGGTAAAGTTTGTATAAATTCTTGCATATTGGACAATGCCATCTGTTTAACGATGGCTTTTACAAAAACCAGTTTTGTGCCAAATTCTGACCCCCACCAGATTATTACCCCCTAGTACTGGTAAATTTAGGGTTAGGTGTGGGGCAGGGGTTAGGATTAGGCAATCAGATAGTGATTTTAGCATCAGCAAACAATATTTTTCAAATAGGTTATTATAATTTTGTAATTCATAATTATTTATTATGTTCTTTTTCATTTTAAGCTAAAACTGCCTGTACTCTGATTTTGCTGTAAATGTATAAAGCAAATGGCTTTGTCAGACTGGGGGCATTTTACCCCACCTGTGGGGGAAAACGCCCCCTTGGTACAACTTTAATTTTTGTTAAAAATCTAGTAACATAAAAACTCTGGACATTTTTCATACTTGGTTTTTAATTTATGTCATTGTCACTAAAATTATGATAACTATTCTGGACACATTCAACTTTTGTTTCACAGAAAAAAAACAACAGTCTCACTCCCAACTCGTCATATATTGACACTTGGTCAGGACCCCTTGTCGTCGCTTTTTGACGCTCAAGGTACCCCTTTAGCTTTTTTGAAGCACAGGGTCCTCCATAGTTTTCAGTTGTTTGTCTTAATTTAATGGTTTTCATGCATTTGTATTAAATATAAATAATTTTATATAAATTTATACTTTCATTGGAGCACGTAACCCCACCCCTACCCTAAACCTACCCACTTCTGAACAATATAAAACACGTAACAGGCAAATAAAAGTACAGTCACAGGTATTTATTGCAAAAACCAACCATAAACAAGCAGTATAAAAGCATTACAAACATGTCGTGTTGCATTCCAAGTCTTCTGAAGCCATACAATATCTTTATACGAAGAAGAGAGTAAAACATAAGATTTTAATCGCTTAAAATGATCCCGCTCCATTACCGCGCTCACCTCACATCTCATTCAAAAAGATACTCCCATAGCATGATGCAATCGGTCACGAGACACACAAGAGCCAATGGCTGACGTAAGGCTTCTTCTGGCGGCATTTTTTGAATTCGCGCACACAGGAAGAGCTTTACGGCGGACGGAGATGGCGATCGCGTCTATTCCTCTCACAAATCAGACATTTTGCCTCAAAAGACTTGGAATATTAATATTTTTTTGGAATAAATTATGACGGTAGTTGTATCTTCCTGTTATATCTTGTGTTTTATTGACAAATGGTAGGTTTAGGGGCAGGGGTTGGGTTACCTGCTCATAAATGTGTAAATAGTGTAATATAAATAAAACTGTTGTGACTGTTTACATTGAAAAATCACACCCCAACATATATGCAATAATGGCAATATTATTGCCCAATATATAATTTAATCATGATGACAAGCCTTTTGTGTCGGCATATTGACGCTAAGGGTTTCTTATTTAAAACAATGGAGGACCCTGCACGTCGAAAAATAAAAAAAACTTTTTGTACCGACAGTGAGGGAGATATTGGAAGTATTGTCTAAAGTGAGATATTGGCAAAATATATTTAGTCAGTTTGCCCACTAGGCATTTAGGGAATTTGCAGACGGTCCCTAAAGCAGCCTAGTCAAATACGCAGCAAATATCAAACCTAAAACTAACTTTACCATGCTGATGAAAGTTATGATGACAGAACAAGACGACAGTAAAGATGACAGAACAAGACAACAGAACAAGATGACAGTAAAGACAACAGAACAAGACGACAGTTAAGACGACAGAACAAGACAACAGTAAAGACGACAGAACAAGACAACAGAACAAGATGACAGTAAAGACAACAGAACAAGACGACAGTTAAGACGACAGAACAAGACGACAGTAAAGACGACAGAACAAGACGACAGTAAGGACGACAGAACAAGATGACAGTAAAGATGACAGTAAGGACAACAGAACAAGACTACAGCAAAGAAGACATTAGGATGACAGAATAAGATGACAGTAAAAACAACAGAACATTATGACAGAATAAAATGACAATAAGGACGACAGTGAAAACAACAGAGAAAAAGACGGCAGGATGACAGATTAAGACTACATCAACAGACAACATACACGTCAACATATACTGATTTACCTGAACAAGTAGGCAAGGACTGTAGACAAAGACAAATGTATAGTACAAAACACAAAGCAGTCGACTCATTTTTGGCACAAATGGAACCCCATACTCTGACCCACAGCATATCATCGTCACATCTGGAAAGGAAGAGTGGCATTTCAGATGTTCACTCAAACCGAAAGAGATTTAGAAGAGTTTTAAAAAACACTTGCTACCTTTTAGTCTGCTTATCTGAACTATTAGGCTACATTACAGTGGATCTCAAGATGCCAAAAATGTAGGCTATGTGGGTGGTATAGTGAATTAACCTGTCTAGATCCAACAATAATTTGTTAATTTTATTTCAGTCATTTTTTCACTCATGTAGCCTAACAAAGCAAGAAGACAGCTGTGTCATATGAGAATAGGCAGGATATTAGCACGTGATGGAACAAAGTAAAAGCAAAGCAACCAGGAACTCGTTCATCATCACCTCCTTTACAGAGTCCAGAAGTGCAGCTTAACAAGAGTACACAGGTGAGACGAGATACATCAATTCATTTTTCCCCACTTGGAATCTATTTAATAAAAGTCTTTTTTTGTTGGTGTTTTCTATCAAAACAATTTCTCTTTCCGTTTTAATTAAGCCGTTGACTGGGTTTAGCTTTCCTCAGTGATTTGTTATGATATAGTGTGTATTGTCCACAGCCCCTGATCTTTTTAAGATAACGTCAGATAATATAGATTTTAAATTAAATTCTTGCACTTTCTTCTGTACTAGTAGTGAAAAAGAGAAAAGGTTGTTTTTCTATGTAAACTTTATACGGCAACAGACGTCTTTGTCCCTTGCGCCTAGCCTCTCTGCTTTTTCAGCTTCTCACGCTACGTTTTTAAAATGCTGTTTCAAGTTTAAAAATGTGTCTCGATAGTCTGTGTTCTCCCATTTTGTTTGCGTATTTAAAGTACAAATGCGTTCTGTGTGAACGGCGTTAGTTCAGCTCACAGCAGTTTTAAAGTTGAACAGTACCAGTTCCGGCCAGTAGGTGGGACTGAGAGCCCGTTTTCAGTAAATTGTTATTAATTCAAAGCTCCAAATACTAACCAACCCTAGCAACTTCCCTGGTTTTGTTCAGTTGATATGAACATATAAATGGACATATACTATAGTTTCAGAAGTCATTCAATGAAATAATCTCTTCATATTGTGGCTGATATGTCGACCAGCTGTCAACATAATGCAATGAGAATATATTATCACATACAATATTGATGTTTGAATGCATGGCAGTAATTATCACTTGCTGTTTTGTTCTTGTCAGGCCATGATGCTCGGGAGCTTGCTGTTTGCTGTGTGTTGTAGCGCAGCACTGGCCCATTTCAACACAAATCTAGACCAGCACTGGGAGTTGTGGAAGAAGATGCATAACAAGTTTTACTCCAGTAAGGTGAGAATATGAATTTCATTCGTCTGTCAGATGATCCAAAAGATGATCTTTTACCTACATCTAGAATATTTTTTTATCACATGTTCTGTGAGGAATAAAAACTCCATTTCTTCCTTGTTTCTTATCAAACTGGTAAAGCTTGATTCATGGGCTTATTTGTTATAGAAATAATAATGTATTCATTTGAGACTTAAATATTATGACCAGTGATATCAATAGTTTTATATATTGCTGTATTAAACTGTGGAATTGTCTGTTGTTTATATTGGCAGGATGAGGAACTGGGCAGGAGGGAGTTGTGGGAGAGAAACCTTGAACTTATCACCTTTCACAACCTGGAGGCCTCCATGGGCCTGCATTCATATGACCTGGGCATGAACCACATGGGTGACATGGTGAGAACATGAGTCCAGTGTGTCTTTTTTCCCTTTTCCACTGCATTTCTTTGTGGTTTTTGTTTGCATGCACTTGCTTCCAGTTTGCTTAAAAAAAAAAAAAGCTGGCACGCAATACTGCTTTATTTCCTTGTTTCTATTTTTGTTTTTAAATGAAGCTATTCTGTGTGAGGGAACATTATTTTTTCATCCAATATAATATATTCTTTACAAAAGGTTCTAGATGTTTAAGTTAATATAGTGTCTAAATTGCACAGCCATAAAGTTTTACATTTTGGCAGACATCAGCTATATCAGATGCAGTGACAATTTCGTCATCTGAAACTCAAATCTTCCTCTTTGTTTTGTTGATTCACAGACAACAGAGGAGATCCTGCAAACGTTAGCCACGACTCGTGTCCCTCCTGGCTTTAAGAGGCAAGCACCAGAATTTGTGGGCTCTTCTAGAGCTGCTGTCCCAGATTCTCTGGACTGGAGAGAGAAGGGATATGTCTCCAGTGTGAAGATGCAGGTGTGATTATACCATTTGTTGTTGTTTTTTTTTAATACAAAAACATAATGATTTTCTCTTTTAGATTTTTGTTTGAGTACTTTTTTATTTCTCAGGACAGCTCTTTTTGTTTCGTTTGATAGACCTGAGACAAAAGCATTTTTAAGAAATTCTATTTCTATCAATATATTTCTATTATATGTAGCTTGAAGTCAAAAAGTGTAAATATTCCACAGTTCTTGTGTTTTAGTAGTTTTATCATACTTCTCTCTCTGCTGTCAGGGTGCATGTGGTTCATGTTGGGCGTTCAGCGCTGTTGGGGCTCTTGAAGGTCAGCTGATGAATACCACAGGAAAGCTGGTCGAACTCAGTCCTCAGAATCTGGTGGACTGTTCCTCCAGTTTCGGCACCCGTGGCTGCAGTGGTGGCTGGATGAATGATGCTTTCCAGTATGTTATTAAAAATGGTGGAATAGACTCAGAGTCATCTTACCCTTATGAAGGAGTGGTAAGTTGTTTGTGTGGGTCTAAGTGAAGAAGAAACAAGTGATAATTACAGAAACATGATCGAAACATTTCATATTAGAAGTGTGAGGAACTGTCACTGCAAGATTTTAGCAATGTGTATGCAGACAGCTGGATTTGTCGGTGCTTGGCACGTTTTTAAAAAGCTGCAACCCATTATTATGACTATAATCTAATAAATAAATGTATCCTACAGCAAGGGCAGTGCAGATACAATCCATCCCAGCGTGCAGCAAACTGCACCAAGTACTATTCTGTCAGTCAGGGAGATGAGGAGGCCCTGAAGCAGGCTGTTGCCAGCGTCGGGCCCATTTCAGTGGCCATTGATGCCACCCGGCCTCAGTTTATCATGTACCGTAGTGGTGAGTATTTCTTTCTCATCACATTTCAGTCAGGCCGATTACAGAGTTTTCAGGTTGCAAACTGAAGGTCAAAATTATTTTTATTTTTCGTTGGTAGCTATTGTAATGTTATTTCACATCTGTCCACAGGAGTTTACAATGATCCATCTTGCAGCAAAATCATAAACCATGCAGTGCTGGTTGTGGGATACGGTGCGATTGCTGGACAGGACTTTTGGCTGGTCAAAAACAGGTACAATCAGAATGACTGTAAAGTATTGTGATTATGAACTGGCTGGGTCAGATTTTGTTTTTCGAAATATACGCAATGTAGTCTTGTAAAAAGAGACCATCTATTTCAAACAAAATATTGAGATGAATAAATACATATGCTAATTGTTATCTTTTGCTTGAACAGTTGGGGTACCGGATTTGGAGATGGTGGCTACATCCGTATGGCCAGAAACCAGAACAACATGTGTGGCATCGCCTCATATGCCTCCTATCCAGTTATGTAACTGAAACCCATGTTGAAATCTATGAATATAGATAAGAAATAAGAAATATTTTATCATCTAATTTCTTAGCTGTAAATGAGTGTTCTGTATACTGTATGTTTTTTTTTTATTTCCAGTCTTTTTTTAAAAAAAAAAATCCAAATGTATTTTAAGAATGTCTTACAATATTAAATTTTAAATCTGTCTTTTTCTCTCGTAATGCTTTAAAAGAAAAATTGCTTTCACTCTATTCAGTATGTTTACAAATGACTTGTTTTTATTCAGTGCAACATCACAACGAACAGTTTCACATGAGGTATTAAAGGATTTTTCAAGATCAGCACACAATGTCCAGTTATGATTGACATTTAGATTGCTGTGATTTTTACACCTTTGGTTGATTAGCCACATTCATAAGGTAACACAAGGGAGAGAATGGCATAAAATGACACAGATGTTCACACCAGCAGAAAGAGATTTTAAATGAGTGATAGGTAAAAGAAAAAAGAAAACACTTGCTACCTTTTCCGTCTGCTTATCTGAACCGTTAATAAGTGGATCTCCAGATGCCAAAAATGCCTTGAGAGAATGAATTCTGTCAGCCTGTTGTGATCCAACAATCAAGTTTGCTAAAATCATATATTTTTTTTTTTTATTCAGGTGATCCATATGACACAGCTAAAACATAATTGCATCATATTTGTAGAGACAAACATTTTTATCATTTATTTTGGTCTCTGTCCTCACTTTTACAATGTAACACTTTTTTTTTTTTCTTTTTGGAGGGATAAGCAATCATAAGATCAGCAAGAACCCCTCTCTTGCTCCGATTGTCATTCCCATTTGGTCTTTATATTGATAAATGTTCTTCAATCGCTCTCTCTTTCTCACACACACACACACACACACACTCAGACAAACAAGGTTCTCTCTGCCTGCAGGTAGGGCTGTGATTTAGTTGTGTTCACGGATTGATTCCAGCACATTTGGCTATAAAAACTTAGTAACGCACAGACGCTCCCTGAATGGATGGGATCTTTGGTACAGTTACATCTCAGCTACACGACACATCACACACAGTTGAGGTAGATGAAATTAGAGCTGTCGGGTAGAACAAAAATGGCCAAACGGGTTCCCCTCAGTGGGACGGCAAAATGAAAATACCACTTAAGATTTACACACTATGGTAACTCTTTAAAATGTATCTGAAAAGGTTAAACACTACGAGAATATGGCGTGATTTATGTTCCTCTCTGTAAGCGTGTGAACAAAAGGTCCACTAGGAGTCGCCAAATACTAAATCACGTTACGCGTCTGCAGTGATCTGCTAAACGTGATTTTCGGGACGCTACAGGTCGTCGAGTGATCTCTAACCATCTACCGCGGAAGTTTGCAAATTATTATAACCTAAATCATTACATCTCTACAAAAAGAGAGGCCCGGCTAACCACCAGTGCTGCAACAGGGTGACCCGGAGAGTTGAGACGCACACACGCTGACACCCTTTGCCCCTCACGCAGCACGCTTACAATTGTCGCTCATTAAACTTTAATTCACATCCCCAAACTCCCATTCACCACCCCTCCCCTTCCTCACCATGATTCGGTAATGCTGCTAGCCTCTGATCTGCCACCCCTCCCCGTGAACGCCCTAAGCCCATGGGCCCTACCGAGTGCCGAGCGCGGGCCTCAGCCGCCGAGAGGACACAGATAAAAAGGGCCTCTTTGAAGTCGGCAAAAGTCGATGGCCTCTTTCATGGGCCCTCTTTCAAGTGTGTGATGTGAAGGGGCCTCACTACATGCCCTGCAAAGGTTAAACACAGGGGAACGTGAAAGAGCATTGAAAAAGGGACGATCTCTCCCTCGACGGCCCACCCCGAGAGACCACGGCACAGCACGTACAATCATCGTACAGTAAATGTGGACTGCAGTGAGGAGATCACAGTTCAACAGCCTAAATATAGAATCATCTCGACTTCACAGCCACTTGTGTGCTGTTTTACGATCACGCTGAGTCTCGATTTGTTCGGTCAGGCTGTGGCCTAAAGAGTCTAGACATGCAGCACATGTGAACGAGGAACATGGATGGGTACGCTAGCTTGGCTATCGAGATACTAACACAGCGTTCAGGAGATGAGAAACGTCGGACATTCAGGGAGGACAAATATTCATCTTTGGTATTGGGACTCCTATCAGAGATAGGGTCATTTTTCACACACAAACAACACTCGGTGAAATAAATACTGACGGTAACTAGCAAATAAATAAAATAAATAGCTAGAAGATTGGAAATAAATACATAAATAATTATAAATACACAAAGTGGATCTCAGTTCATGTTCAATTCAAGCTTTTTGTGAGTACTTTTCATCAGGGTCTTTGAGATTTTGAGCTTTTTCCGGTACGAACAGCCATCGGCCAGATTGTGTGCTTGAAATTTTTACAAAAACAAATGGATTTCTCCATCCTCAGTGTGACATCTAAGAAATCATTTGAAATCAGATGGAAAATATGCAAGAGCGTCCTGGATTCCTCTTCTCAGCCATTCTGTCAGCAGAAACTCACCAACAAGTTATAAGTCTGTTGCAAAAAGAGTCATGGCCGAGTTCCTCCTCATATTGTCTGAGAGGATGCGACTCCAGTCCTGTGCTGAGACTGTAGTTGTCCCACAGCAGATGCCTTTTTTGGACTATGAGGCTTGGCTTTTTGTAACTAAGGTGTATAAAAAGAAAACAAGCTCTCAAAAAATGTTCATATTTTGGTTTCAGCTTCTTTATCCAGTAGTTTTTCCCTTTAAAAGAATCTCTGAAAGACTCATATGCATCCTTCTTTGTTTCTTTGGTCATTAATTTTCCATTTGTTGCAAAATCATCTCTCTCTCTTTCGAGAACTCTAAAAATATAATTTTGACTGTCATGATCAACAAAGAAAAACCAGACACATTTGCACAGATTTTAGACACTGTAACGAATTACAAAATTAATAGATTCAGTATCTATTCAATAGCCTTTCATAACCCTCAATATGTTGATTTGTGAGTGATTTCATAAGCCCTGATGTGTTGGGCCCATCCTTTGCGATTAAAGCTAAAATAATCAACGCTAAAACTACAATCAAATCCTGTCTCATCTAGACATTGCGAACATCAGACTTCATCTTTGGTTTCATATGCTGTTGATTTGTATACAAAAACACCCTTGATTAAAAATCTCAAACTCTAGGAGCTACAGGAAAACCTGTGCTGTGCAGAGCGTAAAACGGCTCATTTTCCCATCATGCCGTAGAGCAGGTCACAGCTGGAGACGCAGTGCTGGACCCCGACGAGCCAGTGGAGGATGGGCGGCCCTCTTCGGTCCAGCGGTTGAGGTTTCTGCGGCGAGCATTCATGAAGAAGTTGCTTACTGTGGAAAGCTCAAGGCCAAGCTGCTGAGAGATGGTGATCTGCAGGTCTTTGGTCGGTCGGTGGTTCTCTCTGAAGATGGCCATGAGAGTGCAACGCTGCAGGTCTGTGAAGACTAGCCGGGTGCGCTTCGGCCCCTGGTTGCGCTCTAGCTTGGACTGCTCCTGCTCCTTACGCTTACAAGCTGAAAAAGAGAGAGAGAGAGAGAGAAAAAAAACAGTCTACAAATAAGTATCTTAATTGCTAAATCTTAATTGGTCTTTCCATTATTATTAGCAATTTATCTTTATTATCTAATAGGCTCCACACTTTGTTAATTGCGGAAAACATAAATAGTGTTTGATAAAGGTCTATTCAGTGTAGATTTTTAACGTGTGACTTGCATCATTAACAATAATATAATTTAAAAAGTTTCAAACTAACAGCAAAAAAAAAAAAAAAAAAGATGCGCAAATAATGGTTGACAGTTTCATCAAGGAAATTATGGTCAAAGGCTGAAATATTCTCAGATTTTTAAGATCTCAATATTTTAAAATGCTAACCATTGAATCTGAAGTACAAGTAGTTTAAGGGATGATAATTAAGTCCTTCGCTTTTGTAGAAAAATATGCAAAAGATCAGGAAATTACAGCCGAAAGCTAAAATGTTAAACATTGCATCTGAAGTGCAAATAGTTTGAGAGATGATGAATAAGTAATTTGCTATTGTAGAAGACCTTTGCTGTTGTAGAAAAAAATATGCAAATGATCAGGTAAATAGAGCCAAAAGCTAAAAAAAGAAAGATTGCAAATTTGAAAGATCTCACCGTTTTAAAATGTTAAACATTGCATCTAAAGTGCAACTAGCTTGTGAGATGATAAAAAAGTCCTTTGATACTACAGAAAAATATGCAACAGATCAGGTAATTATGATCAAAAGCTAAAAAAAAAAAAAAGAGACTAGAAATAGAAAACATTCCATGTAAAATGAAACTGAGCAGTCCAGTGCTGTAGAAAAAGATGCAACAGATTAGTTAGAGCCAATGTTGTCAATACTCTGCATTTTCATTTTGCAGTATTTATCATAAATCGCTATTAATGTTACATAATATACAGCTTAATTAAATACTGCACTGGGTGTAGACCAGACTATTGCCTGAAAACCAGAGAGTCTCTATCAGACAACTGCCAGCTTGATAGATAGATAAATGTACTTTATTGATCCCTGAGTGGAAATTCAGGATAAGGGAGATTAAGTGATAAAGAGAAAGACTGTAAACGTGCTGAACAATAATGATCTATATCAAACAAAATGTTCAGAAAGTCTATTGTCCTTAAAATGCTAAATGTTTCAGTTCAGCATTTACCACTGTATCATATTCAAACTCCTGATTCTCTCGATCGGGCCCACTTGCTTTCGCCAATACAACGGCGACCATTAACTAAATGCTTCCTGATGTTGTAATCAAGTGTAAAAGGTAGGAATTACCATGCTATAAATCCTGCGCTCTGCACCACACTCCCAGACATAAACATCCCCCCATAGAGTTCTTATGATCGTGGGAGCAGGCCCTAATCATGATGTATACCACTTGTCTCATGTAGCTGAAACGTGATCGAAAGCCTTTTTCATAAACCACCCCCACCCCCCAATTGCCTATCACCCCCCTCTCCCCCCGAAGCCGTACTCCCTGCCTACTCCACCCCCTGCTGATTTTTTTTCGGCCAGGGGCTGATAGAAATTATTGATTAAATCTGTGCTGCTCAGACTCCCCGACCTATAGAGGAGCTTTAACCCCTTTAGTGCTGGATGAAAGGGGAGCTTCTACGTGCCAAATCCCATTTATTGTCAATCTCTGCAGGGCGGCAGAGATCTAAACTTAACTATGCAATTTTTATAAAAATAGTTTGGGGCTGAAAATGTAAAAGTAACAGCATCAGTGAAAAAGCCTCTGCTATTTAAGCCGATTATATCTATGTGATTCCTTAAGACGAGAGCTTTAGGCTTCAGTGCTTGTGTGTGAAATCCCAATGCTGTTCGAATGCCGAGCTTTAGAGTAATGATCTCTACCCTCCCTTCGACTGAATTTCTCTCTGTTCATCTCTCTCCCAATCAAAGCTCAGCCAGTTTCTGAAAACACACAGACACAACCAACAGAACACATCCACACAAAAGACCTGAGGAAAAACTGAGTGAGAGAAAGAGAGAAACAATTCAGGATATCAGGGAAAACCAGGATACGAATTTTAGGTCAATAAATCTAGCTTATAAAATATTAAAATATGCACTTGTTGTACAATAAATGCAGTGTGATCTCAGGCCCTGTTTGCACTGGGTTTAAAAAAAAAAAGGTGTCATCATTTTTCCTCCCAATAACGAGGGTGAGTATCTAAGAAGTGCTGATGGATTTTAAAAGGATGGGTATTTGTTGTATAAATGCTTGTTAAAAATCACTGCATTAAGCTGAATCATCATTAAATGTGTCGGTAAGCTGAACTCCTGCTGTCTCCGAGAGAGGAGGCGTGTAGCCGCATGCATTGTAATGTTAGCTCAGGCCGTCTTATTCACAGGAGGTGTGTGCTGGAGCCTTCTGCGTTGCTTTCCCAAGGAAATCAATACTAGCTAGTAATTAAACAAAGGGCATGGTGAGAAAAGTCAACACTCATGGAAAGTGGGTTATATAGGGAAATACGGAGGTGTCCACTTATGCTTTTGTGCACAGAAGCTGTGAAAAAAGCCTTAAGAAAAATCCATCAGATGGTGATTGGCCAACAGAAAATTCACAGTCAATATCAATTAAAATTTATGAAAAATATTCCAACTAATAATACAAGCCTAAATTATTCATTATGCATATATAAAAAGGCGATAAATAAACGAGGCTTACGTTGTCACAGCACCGCTCATCATCGTAAATGAACATTTACTGCCAATCAAAATTTCTACAATGGCATGTTTAGCGACTACCACAGAAAACAACAGCAGGACACGGTACCGCTCAGGCCAACAGGGCATTGATTGATTCCATGTATTTTGTTGCATGGAACACCCCCACGAATGAGGGCACAGTGGTCACCAATCAATATCTGTAGTGGTAATGCAAGCAGAATAATTCATTCTGAAGCGTATTTCATGCTTAGGTGATTGATCGCTTGGGATTCGGAAAGATTTCGGGAGAATCTACGTGTCTGTGTTTGTCTCCCACCCCACAATCCTCAGTGGCTGCTGCAGCACGCCAGCCGACATTTTGAAAACCGCCCCATCCCTGCATCGCTCCCCCCCCTTCGTCCATTCTCATGTTACTGTTTTTCTCTGGATCTCTTTGTGTGCTTTGGACAATAGTTAAAGTTTCAGCCTCTTTAATGTCAAAACATTGTAACACGGCAAGATTCACTGGATTTGAAGTGAAATATGACTTCTAATTTCTCAATAATACACAAATGTTCATTTCTCGCATTATTGAAACATTTAAGTGCCAATATTTTACTGTACGTTAAGCAATTGTTGGTCAAAGACACTGCTCTATCTGTGGTACTTTTCATGTATTGTGACTGAATAACTTTAATTGAAAATTTTCTTTGTTTGTTGTTAATCATATCTGTACCACTTGCCACTGTTTTTAACAATACTCGTCCAGATTTACTACTAATTTTGGGTATATGTTCTGTTTCACAACAACAATCCATTTCAAATTCAACTAAACAAGAGCAAGCTTTTTACCTTCCAGACGTAACGAAGCCATCCTCTGAAACTCCGGCTCCTGTAGCCAGCGGGACATCCTTTTGAAGGTTTCGCGGCCAGACTTGAGTTTCCCCCAAGGTTTGGGGTTCCTAAGCAGGTCTGACAGAGTGCCCTGAGACCTGCACAGAACCCGCTCTGCGAAAATGGCCTGTGGGATGCTATACCTCTTCAGTTCAGTGATGATTCTTTGAGCCACATCTTTGGTGTTGATCTCCTCCCCTCCGCCACCGGTCTGCGAGCTGGCCAGCAAGCCCTCCCTTCCCAAGCTGGAGCTGGAGCAGGAAGGGGAAGAAGAGGGGAGATCCCCGAGTTTGGAAGCCTGTTGGCTTTGGAGGTGGTGCTGATAACTCTGGTTGTATATATGGGGGTGGTAGGTGGGAGTGTGCTGATGGGCATCCATTTTGTTTAGCTGGTGGCTGACCCCATGCTCGCCCCCCAGAGAGGGCGGTGACATCTCCCTCCCGAAGTCTGGTGCTGTTCGACAGATGTTACCCCCATTGCTGCCCATATGGACCTCATGGCCACCTGGAAGCATCTGGCTACTGTGTCCATTCTGGCTTCCCAGGCTCCCATAGCCATGCATGGCGGTCTCCAGGCCTGCACTGCCCAGCGGTGGAGACAGACCCTGTCCCAAACCAAAGTCTTTTCCGTACGGGGTATAGTAGTTTCCTCCCAGGCCTCGATCTTCTCGCATGAGAGTGAAGCTACCGATGACGTTGCTCACAGGCAGGCAGGGATGGTGATGATGATGGTGGAATTTGTCATCAAAGGGCTGGAGGGGTGTCAGTGTGGTGTAGGTGCTTCCACAGCTGGTTGGTGGGTCCCTACTGTACCCCAGAGTTGCCATGCTGTGGTCATATGCGGGGCTCTGGTGGTCGGACTCCAGGCCCATGGCAGGGCCTCCCAGAGAGGGACGAGGGAAAGCAGCCGTGAGATCCCGAGAGTGCAGCATGGCTCGGCTGTCCTGACTGTGTGCCAGCTCTACGTGGCTGTGCACGGACATCTCACCCATATTACCATCCATATCTGTACCTTCCTTGCTCCACTTCTTCTTTAAATTCCAGCTGATGTGTCTTTCTAACCGTCTAGAGTGTGGTTTCTGCTGTAATATGATCTAAAAACAGTTCCTGATCCTGTTTATATCTCAAAATCTGATTTCAGTGTACTCTCAGAGACATCACAGTGGCACCATCTTGGGTCACGCAAGCAAATTCTGTGTTCCATAAATGCTTCTGAATTTATCCATGCGAGTCTTGCTTTTGCCTTGGTGACCAAAGCTGAAAAAGAGACAGGAGGACCATGATCACTGATTTGTTATTGATGACTTATTCAGCTTTATTGATTAGTGGCAAATATTATAATACTTGAACCACCATGATTAATTCTGTTACAAGTAACTTTTTTTTTGTTTATTAATAGCAACCTTATTTTGTTTATAAAATTAATTACATTCAAAATTAACTTTAACAATCATATCGAGGTTTAAAAACAGGTCGAGAAGAATTAAGTAAGAATTGCTTACCTCACAACGTAGGATGGAGAGAACCGAAACAGCCTCCCCAAAACGCAATCAAAAGCCGATAATGGGATGGGTTATTCTATACACCTGCAGAAATCCAGAGTTTACAATCACACAACAGTCGGTTTTACGTAACAACGACTTTTGTGTGTCATCAGCACATTTCGGTGTTCAAAAAAAGCGACGGCTCGGTCCGGTCCTTCACTCCCGTTATCCGCTAGATTCTCGCTGGACCACAACTGTCGAGGATGCAGCACAAATGATGCGTAAGGCCGTAATATTTTGTCCGATGTCCGGACTTCTCTCTGGTGCAACCGTGTCAAAAATGAGCTCCGATGTATGTCTAAGCATCACGCTCCGTCGCTGTCATTATCTCTGTGGTTTTGCCCTTCTGTATCCTCATCGATCTCGGCCCCAACTCTTTCTCTCTCCTCTCTCTCTTCCCCCAGCCCCCCTCCTCTGTACGTCACACTCTTAAAATCTGACAGATGTGGGGTGAATTTACAACCCTCGTTAACTCCTTCCCTCCTGCGGACCTCAAGAAGCCATTGTCTTAGGCGGGGCTCGTGACAGTGTTCGAATTATACAGTTTCAGAAGAGTTGACTTAAAAAAAGAATTAAATAAGAACATTTTCAAGGCGCAATCTGTTGAGGTTCTCGCGTAACCCAAATTGTCTTTTAATGCCCTAATCAGTTATTCAAATATTAAATAGCCTATCTTTAAGACTTTGTAAACAAAACACAGGTCTTTTGTCATAGGCTATAGGCTGCTTGTAATATGTAAATCTTTAATAAAATGATAAATAATAGACATCTATATTTTTTTAGTGTTCAATCACTTAAGGATTCTAACGAAAAGTGCTCAGCGTACTGTTGCTATGGTTACTTCCTCAGGCCAACGCGATTTTGCATTTTTCTGTTAGCTAAAATTGAAAACGCGCAGCAATATTTTGAGTCTAAATATAAAATGTGATGTTTATGTAATATTTTGTATTTATTTACAGCCCTTCAAGAATTGTGTTTAGGTTTATTTTTGTTGATAATAAATAACACATTTGGAATTTTTAAAATGTACGAGAAAAAAAAAAAACCCTGTGCAATCCAATTAGAAGGCCAAAGCGTTTATGTACTATTAACTACAGTTTTATTTTCCCAAACTAAGGGCAATTAACTGAAGCAACAAAGCGTAGTGGCAGAGAGCGGTTCTTATCAGCTGTCAGCTTACAGTGGACAATTAACATAAGAGTTTTCTCTTCAATCACAGAAAGATCAATGCACTTGATCTATCCAATGCGCACCTATGACCCTCTTTAGTAAGAGTATATGCGACCTTTCCAAAACCGCGATATCTAATAATCAACAAAATTACACTTCTGTCATGTTTCCATTAAAAAAAGGGGGGGAAAGCCATTTATGCGACGCGAGTTTGTGTGCGTCGGAGAGAGAGAGAGGTGGGAGTTGATGCGGGTAGGTGTTTGAAACTTGGAATATTAATCATATCTGTCTGTCAGTTTAATTTTTAGAGATGAGCAATTCTAGCGCTTGAAAAATTTTCCAGTGCGATGTGGGACCGCTGTCTTCCCGCAGCAGATGCTGCACTATCGATCCGCGCAGAGCAGGGCCGAGGGAGGGAGGGAGGGAAGGAGGGGTGTGTGTGTGTGTGTGTGTGTGTGCGTGCGTGCGTGCGGAGAGTGTGTGGCTGGAGGTAAAATGGTCAACTCTTACCGCAAAAAAGGTCTGTTTGAGGGTCGAGGTGAAAGTTCACTCACTGCGGCTGGAGAGCTCGATAGACGATACAACACTCGAATGAAAACAGCCCGATTCAGAGTGCACTGATAACCTTTTACATCCTTTATAATTTGAAATTCTGATAAATAAAACACAAGAATTTCCCTTTAACCTTTTAATAATTTTCTTGTGCATTTTATAGCCATCTAGAAAATACAGAATAGCATGTGGATTGAATGGGATTTTGTGTGTGTGTGTGTGTGTCAGTAAATTCAGGTGAAAACTCAACATTAGCAGAACACCAAGAAATATATTATATTATATAGTAATGATCATTATGGATGGTTGTGTAACAATGACCTCTCCTTTCTGACATACCATGCTTTTTTCCCCAGTGCATCAGGAAGCTTTATTAATATTATTGTTACTTCAAAATAATTTTATGTAGCACTGTTAAGATTTCTGCACGAATTAGAGCGAGCTTATCTGAGAGCTACAAGTTCGGCACCGTGTAAGGCATTGCAGAATATTATTCACCAATTCTCTTTTTCTGTCTGGGACACGTATCAATGATCAAACATTGTTCAAAACAAACCGTGGAAATCAAAACAGCGGCCAGCGAGTTAGTAAATTATTTATACCTGTCTATTGAGTTCTTTGAGCCTTTGGTCGAGCCACGTCCTCCTCCCGAGTGGTGTGCATCAAGAGGCCTGCAGGTTAACACGTACATGAGGCTAAACGAGCAGAGCTAAGCTGACAGATACGAACAGTGTGTGTTCTTTGAAACTTACTGAAGAGTTTAACTCTTTCACATCATAATGTTACTATCTTGTCTTTGAGACCGTAGAGACGATGTTGAATAGCTCACATCACTCAGAACATCAATTAAATGTATTTTATGTAGTGGCCTAAATGCGTAAAAATGAATAAATGAAACGATGGACGTGCGACAGAACCTCAGAAAGGCATTTCTACTTCTACTACGAAAGCACATTTCTAGTTTAAACTGACTGTGCAAAATTTACAGATTATTCTGTATATAAAATATGTTTATGGTAGCCTATTTACGGAATTACTTTACAATTCAAGGCAATTCAAAAGTAATATGCATTACGAGGTAGCCAGATTTGTTTTCCCTTGGTATTCTCGGCCTTCTGATAAATCTCAAAGACATGAATATTATTGATCACATTTGGAAACAGTCTTGTTTGTGTGGTTTCTTGAAACCTTTGTATCAGAATAGAATTTATTCTGTGCACTTATTTTGTGAGGAGACGATACAAAGCGAAGATAATTTCTGTTGAAACACGATAGGTTTCATACAGCCCAATTATAGAAACATCTAATAGAAAATTAATAGTAATCACTGTTTGTACTTGTAGCCTCATAAGAGTTACAATGGAAATATTTAAATAATATTGTTTCAAAAAAAAAAAAAAGTCTTTTGCAGTAGTAGCCTATAATTTCCTAAATCTAGCTGTTCATGTTCATCAATGTTTATCTGTTTGTCTTTTGACTGCAGCGCTTTAGGCTAACAAAATATTACAATTAAAGACTTTATTAAAAACCAGAAGCAATATAACAAAATTAAAAAAAAAAACTAACGCAAATCTGCTAATGCAACGAAAAAACAATTATGAAATTGTGCAGCAAGCTTAAATTGTAATACAAATATTTTACTACTGTTGACCTACAATTATGTCACTTATTCCTTTCAGATTGAACAAATTTCATCCGAGAAGTGTGTAAGTAGGTTATTAAAATTGTGATTATTTACTTTGTTCATTATATTCAACAATATTTGTTTTCATGCGTTTTTGTCTCCTGTTTTATTGTTAATGTTTTATATCAGTCTTAATATTTTGGCTTCGGAAACAAGTGTCTAAAAGCACAAAAATAAATGAATTAAAAATGATACGTACTACAAATTAAAACGTCCATGGAAATGCGAAAAATTAATGGGCTAGAACAAATTAATTTCATCCAAAAATAATAGGACGCATGGTGAATAATAAAAAGTAGACGATCGATGAAAAAGTCAATAACTCAATTAACATGCCCGAACCTCACGGAGAGCAGGCCCATGAAACATGGAAAATCACAAAATAAAACTTTGTGCGCCTGACTGTAATTTTACAATTATACAAAAGTTAAACGGACGATTATATAATAACAATTCAAAAAGTTTAAAAATACATACATCTATAAATGTTCTGTAGCCTATAAATATTTAAAATTACATTTGCAATTTTTTTTTTAATATTTAATATTCTGGGGTAGGTGTTTTAACGGACTGCATCAGAAAAAGAGGAATTCATTCATGAACCTCAGTGTGTTCATGAACCTCAAGGTACATTTAACTTTCTTTACGTTGTAAAGTTTAAACTTAAGTTGAAGTGTAAAGCCTAGATTTTAACTGTAAAAAATAAATAAATAAATAAATAAAATTATAACATCAAGTTAATGTAAAATAGGCTACATCTTACATTACACACGATCTTATATCTAAGAGCATCTTCATGCAGTACCGCTGTTTATGTGCACTGGCTATATTACTTGGTTTAAAAATGATTTCTTAATGCTTTTTTTCCCCGCACCGCATCAGGAGATTGAATTATTCACAAGAATTTACAATTATAAAACATAAATTACAGGCCTACCTACAGGCCTACATATAGGTAGGTAGCCTATTTTATTTGTGTAAAGGTATTTAATATAAAGGTTTTATTTAGAAACGCTTTTCAGACAAACCCTGAGAGAGATTTATAATTTTCACAAATATGAAGACAAGACTGTATTAGGGGAGTCTGCTGAATTACTATGAAGGTCATGCTCATATTCAGCTTTCAGTAACGTTTCACTAGTCACATTCACAAACGTAACCACAATGTTAAAGGATAATATTTTCTATGATTTTACGATTTAACCTCTGAGCCACAGCAAGTGTTCAGCCGCATTCAAATGGGCGCGCGCCCGTGTATTTGGTTCTGTTTATCGATTGGGAAACGTGGGCGTGCTGCCAACATGCAGGATGGCAATCTATTATTACCATTGTGAATTATTAGCAATCGGAGTCTAACAACCGGCCATATATATAATACAGCATGTTTAATATAAATTGCTAAAAGATTTCTAATGTTTTACATGCTTCTGCATAGCGTTTAAATTCGACTGAACCTAATTAAATTACGCAGTAAAACAAGTACAGCATTTTAGTCTTTAGTTAAAATTTTAACGACATAATCGTCAATGCAACAAGATGATGCAATTCTGATTAATCCGTTTGGAATTAAAGCATAGTTGCATCATGTTTAACAACATTTAAATCGAGTCTTAAAATTCTAAAATAAAAGCTCTAAAATAAATCCTAATTCTAAAATAGCGTTAGATTTTTGTCACTAAAAAGATGCAAGGCCTTCTCCAAATCAAAACTATAGCAGCATTGAATAGAGCAGCACTCAGTTCCACTGCTAAAAATCCTCATCCTAATACAATACTAAACATACAAACACTTTGACATGATTCTGATTCCCTTTGCACATTCATTCCACAAAATAACAACAGCAACAGCAGAGCACTTAAAACACCCACATGCATTGCACAATATAAATACAAGTCTATGCAAACACAATGATCTGCTTTTTGTCCATTTAGAACTCAGCTTGTGAGTGTGAAGTGAACCTTCACATTGTTTATGTGTTTATGTGTTCTGTATATCCTGTCTAATAGATGCTCTGTGGGTGGGTGGAGGGTCTGAGATTGCCTAGCAGTCGGTTAGCATCCTTTTCCCTGCCCCTCTCTCTTCCATTTTTTTCCTCTTCCCCTCTCTCTTCTTCGCTCCTCTCTGCGGGAGCTAGTATCCACATCCTCCATCCCATCTTCAATTTTATCATAAGACAATGTTCTCCTGTCCCTAGAAATCCCCCATTTTGTGAGTCCCCTCTGTGTCCTGCATCCTTCTATCTCCACACAATTTGTCCTGTATCCATTTTGCTTTCCAGCCCGGCGATGTGGCGTCTTCCCTGTCTCAGTGTGTGTGTGTCTAGATGTGGTTTCTGTTCCTGCTCTTTTTAATCAGCATGTTAATAAGAAAGGTAACTAATCAATACGTTCAATGGCCTGGCGATTGATACCATCTCAGCCTCCCTCCCCTCTCTCTTTGATGCACACACACACACACACGTACACACATACTATGAGCACAAAGGCTAAATAGTAAACATAAATATATAAAATAACATTAAGAGAATAATTACTTTAGTTTAAGTTCGATCATTCAGCAGTGATCTGTCTTGATACTGGTATCTTTAAGGAATCTGAAGTGTGAAGAATAGGGAATAGGGAATTCAAGCATTTGCTTTATTAAATGTGCGGGATCCGCAAACACAACAGGATGATTTTTTCACTTGTATCAAAGCACATGGTGATACATGTCTTTTCCAACATCAACACTAAGAGTATAAAAATATCTCTTAGTGAGTATGTGTGTTCTTCACCCCAGGGTAAGGTCTTCTACTACAAATGGCCAAATACAACAGGATGGAAAGAGAAAAATGGCAGAGGATAAAGAGAATTCCCTTACAGAAGAAAGTGTTTGGGGGAGAAAAAACATTAAACACACATGCAAACACAGAATGGCCTTTAAAGCTGACATTCTGCAGACCTGCGGTCATGCTTTTACTTCATGGTAGTTTCTTTGCAGTGTGTACATAGCAAAGTTCTCTTATGTTTGCCTTTTGTTGACCTTAACTGTTTGCATGCTGAGCTGGCAGATCAGAGAAACTAGATTGTACAATCTTCTAAAGATAAAGAGTTTTTTTTTTTTTTTTTTTTGCATTTTAAACATGCAAACCTTTTTTAGATAAAGGGTAAAATTCAAGGATTTTGTAAAAGGAATTTTCTGTGTTGAGTGGAAGACTTAATCAATAGCATTTGCCAGATTATATTGATTAACACAAATAAATAAATAAATTTGACGCATCCCTCGTTTTCTTTTTAAAAGAGAAAAAAATTATGGTAAAGCACTTATGCAAGTGAATGGGAGCAATTTAAAGCAGAAATGTGAAGCTTATATTTTATAAAAGCACTTAAATTGATTCTTCTGTTAAAATGTATTATTTTTATGTATTATTATGTTTTTACAGGCATTATGTTGTCACTTCAACAAAAGTTGGGAAAAAATGGGAAATGATTTTAAATGCAAAGTTAGTAATGCATATTGTTTACATATTGCAGCTTTATATAACTCAAAATGGAGCTTTTTTTAAAGACAAGGGGGACAAGTCAATTTTGTGTAACCCAGAATATTTCCATAAAAGGATAAATGAAAATTCTATCATCATTTACGTCGTTCCAAACTTGTATGACTTTCTTTCTTCTGTGGAACACAAAAGAAAATATAAAGGTGAGAAAAGATATTTTGAAGGTAAGTAAATGACAGAATTTAATTTAAGTGAGAGGTACAAGGCAAATGTTCTTATTTAAAAATATGCAGTATCATATACAGTATCATTAAGCTTTACCCATCAAATGTGGCTTATTTACATGCTTGGAATTATTAATGACTAATTGAAAAAGCCTAAGTGCCATGTTCCAGAAATCTCTGATATGACAGAAGCCCTATCATATTTCTGGCACTGATGCGAGCTTGTGTTTCAGCTCACGGCTCTCTCCGAATGTGGCGTGTATGTGTGAGCGTCCCTAGGGAGGTTTAGAGTGACCACTGCCCCCTGACCCCCCCTTTACTGTCACCCCACAACCCAAACCTCCATCAGAAATGCACCAGTCACCTAGCAACAGAGGCCTAGTAGTCAGAGGTCAAAGACCAGGGGCTATCGCAGATATTACACACACTCCAAGAAACGTTAATATAGAATCCCAAAATTACAGTCATCCATTTTAAGAATTATGTCATGGCATCATTTTATACGGTATACTTTACATTAAGCCTCCATTTAAGCATTGTCAAGTAAAGCATTGCAAATTGACTGTCACGCATGCACAGGAAACACGTAAGTATAATATGCCACTCAGCATGAAAATAAAAAATATTAGGGATGAAAAAGTGTGCCCACACACTTTTGACACTAAAACCTTTTTGTTTTCCACAGAATAACAACAAAGGGGAATGATGACCATTCCATTTCATCCAATCAAGAAAAGGTCACTGACCTCTGACCCCAGCTGACCACAAGAGGAGGATGGGCACGATCCAATCACCTTAAACAGTCCGAGGCAGCACGTCCAGGGTGGAAGGAGGTAATGAAAAGAGGGGGGTTGAGAAAGGGACTGAAGAATGGATGGGTGCAGATGCAGCATTAATCTGTGCCTTGATCAGGGCCTGCAGCACCTTGAATGGAGGGATGAAGAAGACCAGAAAAATGAAAGGCACATCCACCTCGACTCCATCTGTGCTGTATTTTAATCTGATGGTGGAATGTGACGAAATTCACTTACCGCACCTCAGCCTGACATCATCTGAGAGGAGTTTAATCATCATTTCCGACACAGGAGGCATCACTATGAGAATTTATGACCTTGATGACCTAATCTGCTTGTTAAGTCATGACGTAAGAAATAGTGTTGCCAGGTCCAAGCTTCTTCTATGTGTTTCAAATGAGCATACTAGCTCAACAACTGTTTATTCACTATTACATACATTTAAGCTAAGCTTTTAAAAACTCACAGTGAGTTGGCACCAATAGCCTTATTGTGCTACGGGCGTCACAAGTTCGAATCTTGACTCAAGGATCCTGTCCCCCTCTCTCTCTCTCCCACTGTCAGATCTAATCTGTCTATCATAATAAAAGGCAAAAACGGCAAATTTAAATCTTTAAAAACTCACTGTGTACACTACAGTCCACAGGCTCACAACGTACAGAAGAATATTTTAATGATTCATAAAAGATCAATCAGTCTGCAGATAAGGTTAGGATCATGATTTTTCGGGAGTATGACAGCACACCTTAAGTGTATATTAGCACCGCTTGCTGTTTGGTTTTACCAATCATAGAGCATTTGGATTCATGAGATGTCAGACTTGACAAGCAGAATACTTTAACCACTAAAGTCCTGTTTACATCAAGAACAACAACCATAAACCTTAGTCAGGGTAACGTCATATTTGATTTTTGACAGGAATAAAACCGAGGCTGTGAGGGATAGAAGTAGTGTGTTCAATGAATTTTGATGCTGTTTAACAACAAATCTGATGTGACAAATTTTGTCAAGCCAATCTGAGGAAACATCTTTCTTTTTTGTTTTTAAATATTTATTTTTGGCTTTATTAGGATAGGACGGTATGATAACAGGAAGTGAAGTGGGAGAGAGAGAGCAAGTGATGGGGACAGAATTGGGAAAGGTCCGCAAGCCAGGACTCGAACTCGGGACGCTCGAAGCGCAATGGTGCTGCATGTCGGTGTGCTGCCCACGAGGCTATTGGCACGCCATGTAACATCTTTCTAAAAAACATTCCATAAAACAGCATTGAAACTTGTGAAATTTACATGATCTCTAGGACCTTTATACAGTGCATGCCATTTCTTCCATGTTAAATTACGATAAATAACGATAATTACAATTTTAAAGTTTTATAATCATTAGCATTTCGAAGAGAATAGGGAAGTCTACACCACATCTATAACGACAAATGGGAGCAATATATTTGAAATCACTTTCAGAGCAATTTTTTCCACCTGATAAATGATATTTCCACCCAAAGTTACGAATTAAACTTATGCGAAAAATTGGAATATTACATAAAAATTTGCAAATAAAGCAGTGTTTCCATCCAGTGAGTTGAAGAGAACAAAATCGTCACTTCCTGATTTACTTGTGCTAAATATCACGAAGAAAAATTCAATTTGCTGCAGTAGGAGAAGGCACTGTCTATAATAATTTTTGTATTCAATAAATTACGAGCTTCAGAGCGCGCAGACGAAACACAGTCATGTTATCTTATTTTGGAGCCTGCTATTTGGGAACACAGTTCTGGGAGTTAATTATAACAATGCACTTTGACGAGACTTTGCTCAAGCAATTTAGAATGACAAAACTAGCATTTCAGATGCTGTGCAATGAGATCGGTCCGTTGGATGGTCCAGTTTTAAGCTGTCCCATCGCAAAGTCACATGTCTTTTTTGAAGCGCATTAAGGCATTTATTAGGTAAAAGTGTTTCCATCATAGATTATGTACATGCTTTCTCACCAGATAAATAATTTATCCTACTTAGTTGAGCGCATACGCTTTTTTATGTGCATTTTTAGTATTTATGCGCATCTTGGCGTTTCCATCCAGTGTTATGCGATATACCAAATTGCACATTAAAATAGCTGGATGGAAACATACAGTGCCTTGCGAAAGTATTCATACCCCTTCATTTTTTTTCACATTTTATGTTGCTGCCTTATGTTAAACTGCTTTAAATTACTTTTTTCCCACATCAATCTACACTCCATACACCATAATTGTAAAGCAAAAAACAGGGTTTTAACATCTTTGCAAATTTATTTAAGAATGAAAAACTAAAATTATTCCATTGCATAAGTATTCATACCCTTATCTGGAACAGTTGAAATTTAGCTCAGGAGCATTCATATTGCTTGTAGATGTTACTACACTTCAAGTGAAGTTAACCTATGGCAAATTCAATTGAATGGGTATGATTTGGAACGGCACACACATCTTAATAAAAGGTCTAACAGCTGATAATGCATATCAGAGCAAAAAACAAGCACTGAGGTCAAAAGAACTGCCTGTTGAGCTTAGAAACAGGTTTGTGTCAAGCCACACATCTGGGGAAGATTCCAGAAAAAAATCTGCTGCATTGAAGGGTCACAGAAGCATGTAGTCTCTGTTACCCTTAATGGAAGAAGTTTGAAACAAGCAGGACTCTTCCTAGAGCTGGCCTCCTGGCCAAACTGAGCAATTGATGGAGAAGGGCTTTGGTTAGTGTGGTGACCAAGAAGCTGATGGTCACTCTAGTTGAGCTCCATGATCATATGTGGAGATAGAAGAAACCTACAGATGGACAAACATCACTGCAACACTCCACCAATCTGGGCTTTATGGCGGTGTGGCAAGACTCAATCCTCTCTTCAGTTAAGACACATGAAAACACTCTTGGAATTTACAAAAAAAGCACCTAAAGGACCCTCAGACTGTGAGAAACAATATTCTCTGCTCTGAAGAACCTCAGTTCCAAGCATCATGTTTGAAGCCAGCTCTGCCCATCACCTGCAGAGTAGCATCCCAAAAGTAAAGTGTGCTGGTAGCAGCCTCATGCTTTTTAGCAGCCTCATGGGACTGTTTTTCAGCGGCAGGGACTGAGAGACTCGTCAGAGTAGAAGAAAAGCTCAGTGCACCAAAATATTGAGATAGCCTTAATGAAAACCCAGTCCAGAGCATTCAGAACCTCAGACTGGGCAGAAGGTTCACATTCCAACGGGACAATAACCCTAAGCACACAGCAAGAGTGGCTTATAGACAACTCTGTGAATGTCCTTGAGTGGCCCAGCCACAGCCTGGGCTTGAACCCAATCAAATATTTCTGGAGAAACCTGAAAATGTGCATCTGCCCCCGTCCAACCTGACAGAGCTTGAGAGGTGAAGAGGTGAGGAGAAGGATGGCAGATAATTGCCAAATGCTGATGAGCAAAGCTTGTCACATCAAACAAAAAAGACTTGAGGCTATAAAGGTGCTTCAGCTAAATATTTAGTTAAGGGTATGAATACTTATGCAATGTACTTATTTCAGTTTTTTTATTTTTAATAAATTTACGAAGTTGTGACAATTCTGTTTTTGCTTTGTCAGTATGGTGTATGGAGTGTAGATTGATGTGGAAAAAAAGTAATTTAAAGGAGTTTAACATAAGGCAGCAACACAACAAAATGTGAAAAAAAATGAAGGGGTATGAATACTTTCGCAAGGCACTGTAGCTATTGACAGCCAATGAGAATTTCTAAGAGCATTCAAAGTTGCAGTCGACATACTGTAATTGCACTGTGCGGTTATAATAAACAAAATGTTATCATCTGCTGGTGTGGATTTAAGTAATTGTCATAGTTATCATTCCTGGTGTAAACAGACCTTAATGTTTCCTTCTAAAAAATAACCCTAGTATTGCTTCACAGACATTTTTTGAAGACCAAACAGGCCAGCTGCTCACAAACAAGCTTGAGATTAGGCAACTGTCACTCCATTCAAAAAGAAAAGGCCGTTCTGTACACACCCACACACACACAGATGGTTGGTCAGCACGTGCCTGAAGGAGGGCAGAGCAGTGACCCTCAGCTGGACACTATGGCCAGGTCAGTGACACTCAATCCCTTCTTTCAGGCCAGCTGCTACTAGTTCTGTGCTAATGGCACCTCCCCAAACACACACATACGCACACACCCTTAGGCCCCCTCAATCTGCCTACACTGACCAGTGAAAAGGCAGGGATGGGGTGGAAGACAGCTGGACACTCGCCACTCTCCTGCTTCCTCAGGGGGTGTCCTAGTGTGTGTGGGTACATGTGAGCGAGAGAAAAGCTTAACAGCCTGGTGTTGATGAGAGCAATTGGAACCAAGAAGAAAAAAAAGAAGCGGGTCTGGCAGACATAGACCCCACAGAGAGACAATTAGCAAGTTAGCAATGACCCACTTTAGTTGGCCACCTGATTTCCACCTTGGATTTCATTTTCTTGTAAGCAATGTGAGAGAATCTATCACCTGGAGGCAAACCTGTGTCATTTAGCATTGCGGCTACTTTGGCTAAAGTACCCCAGCAACTGCAGGTCCAATGATCCACAGCTCCAGGCTGTCCAGTACCATGGGCCGGGCTGAGCCAGACAGTCGATAAATCAATAGGTCACTCACGCACACGCACACACACACACACACACGTCACTGCAGGGCTGAGAGGCCACATGAAACTACCATTGATTGAAGGGGGTAGGGAGAGCACTGACAGTCAGAGCTGTAAATGTGTGTAAGGTTATGGGGCTCACCTCAATTCCTAACACTGCAATAGGGAGTTCAAAATGGCCTCGGTAATGCTTACACACTTAAACACACACACACACACACACACAAACACACACACACACACACAGCAGAGCCGAAAGCTCTTGGTGTGCTGGTACCCTTCTATCACAACTCAAAACACACATTCTAAGTGAATGAAGGCCTTTGAGTCTATAGTTTCTCAGACTATATATGCACTTTTTTTTTTTATGTATGGGTGTTTTGCCTTTATTATGATAGGACAGTGAATAGCAGACAGGAAGCGAAGTGGGAGAGAGAGGGGGACGGGATCGGGAAAGGTCCTTGAGCCGCGACTCGAACTCAGGATGCCCATAACACAATGGCATTACGGCGTCAGACTATATTTAAATAACTAGGAATAGACAATATATGATTTTTTTTGGTTGATTTTAGAGTGTTTTTTTTTTTTTTTTTTCTGTGTTTTTGATATTGGACGTAATTGTTCATGCCCGTATCTCCTATATTTTTACTATTTTTTTCCCCCACTGAAATTTAATCTTTAATAACAATAATAATTTAATAACACTGTTAAAAGTAATCTTTAGTAAATCTTGAAATGAACAATCCATTTTTCATTATAATATGAAATGTAAATATGCCTAAATTATAATCATTATAATATGCCTAAATGTAGCATTTAAAGTCATAAATATTAGTCTTTTCAAAATAACAAAATGTTTTATTTAACAAAATGCATAATTTTAATTTTGGATATTTATTAGTTACATAAAATTTAAAAGTTTATCAGAACTGGCCAAAAAAATAGCCAAGCATCCCTATTTATAATCATTTTAACCATTTTTAGAGATAGAGATTTTTTCCAAAGCTCCATCGTGCCTCTTAAAAATAAACATTCTTTTTTGGCATTGATGGTTATAAAAAGAACGTTGAACATCCATGGATCCAAGGTGGTTTTTTTTTGTTGTTTGTTTTTTTAATAGTGGAAAAAGGCTTTTTAAATTATTAAAATGATCTTTACACTAAGAACTAAGAAAAAATGGTTCTTTTAACTATTGTTCACTGAAAGATTCTTTGGGGAACCCAAAATATTTCTTCTATGGCATCACTGCAAAAAAAAGAAAAAACAAAAAATAAAGAAAAACAAAAACTCTTTTGGAACGATAAGAGTGTAGGCTGATTTTATACGTTACTATACATCAGCTTCACTAAGCACGTTATTTCAATTTACTGTAAAAATGAACTAACGTTCTATTTAATGACTTGTTTAACCATTTGACATCTTTGAATGCGATCCATATTCACATAGATTGCATCTAAGAGGATTCTTGTGTTAAGTTGGTTGGCTTCTAGTGTTAAGTTGTCTGCTGATCTGCTCTTTGTTGCAGTGTTTTGCTCACTCATGCGCTCATTGAAAAAAGCCTTAGCCTGTTCTTCTCCGGCACTCTTTTATGGCCTCGTCAAGTCAACGGCTGCAGCATTGAACATGTTTACTTGACCTGCAAATTGGGGTCAACGCAAAGTAAAGACCCCTACACGTGCAAAGAACGCAGACAAACAGTGACCATTGAGACACAGATATTGTGTACACCTACAAAATCCAATAAGCTTTTTGGGGAAGCAAATGCAAATTGCACTATGACAAAAAAAAAAAAAACTACAACAATCATAAATACAATAGGTAATAGGCATAACAGTGTATAACGTTTTTGGGTGGCACTTAAACCAGCATAAGCTGCCAGGGACTAGCACAAGGTGGCAGGGAGTAGGAGACAGGTGTAAATAAACGCCGGGGCTCTGTCCTTGCTCTGTGAGTTGCCATGGCAACGGCTGATAGAGCATCCTATCGATCGCACTGTCCAGTCTGAATTGTGCAGCCCCTGAACCCACGTTTTTTCTCTGTGTGGTGATGGGTGTGGATCAATACCTGATATTGTATGCCTCTTTTGCCTTGCGTCTCTCATGGCTTCCATAATAGTGGTAATGATAGAGAGAGGGAAGCAAAAAGAAAAGGAAGAAGCCTGAAACAATAGTAAAAAGACAGCTGGATCTATTTCGCCACAAATGCGAAGAAAAAAAAAAATCACTTCCTTCTTGAACCGAGGCACGCTTTTAAAAACAATAGACAGCCATCATGACACTTTGCCTGTGTTATTCGCTTATGCGCTTTACTGCAGCCCACACAGAATTCGGTTTCCCCAGCACAGAAAATGTCACATACGATTTTTCCACACATCTTCCGGTCTGCATATGCGAACAGCCACACGCCATTTACCTAATGTGAGGCCGTTTAGTCCAGCCATTGCTTTGACTGTTACACAAATCAGAACGACCAGGCTGCTCCGGTTCAGCAAGAGCTTGTGAAGGAGAGCGAGGCACGGAGAAGGACCTGCGGGAGCTCGTTTAAATCTGGCCTGAGGGATCCCTCCAGCTAGGGGTCACGGTTGGAGTCACAGCACACTGGATTTAAAGGTGGGGCTCCTTAAGGTGCCTCTGTTGCCCCGAGGCACAGCCATCACAATTCCTGCAGTGCTGGAAATGAAAGCCGGTCTAGGACAAAGGCCCTTTCCTTGCTTATGGCCACTGCTCAGAAAAATTACTCAAATGATTGAGATGTCGGTTACATCTTTCTTTTTGCCTCTGTCCTCCCCAGCAACACCCTAGTGTGAGTTTAAGAAGAATTACTGAGAGGTTTGACGACTTCTTGAGTGTACGTGTAAATTAGTTTTATATTATTAATTATATATAGACTAAGAGAGCATACTAATACTATCACTAAAATTGCAAAAAAAAAAAGAAGCTTTTGCATAGTCTACATTCAAACCATTAGTACTATGTGCGTTAAAGCAAAGCCAGCTCCATATGTTTCCTAAGAACGTTGTTCACTGATAATTTTTTTTTTTTTACATGCATAAACTTCCGTCATGCCAGTCTGAGGAGTCCTTGATCTCTAGAGACTCGACTGAAGTCGCTCAAGCTGTTTTTGTGTTTTAGTGCTGCATGGATTTGGCTGCTCGCCTGCAGTACTGAGCTCTGTGCAGCGGTACAAATGTAAATCCGTGCTCCGCGGGGACGGAGTGTGAGGGGGAGCGGAGTGGCTGCCCTCGCATCCCTGCGAGATGAAAACCCATCCACTCGGAGAGGCACAGCGGCTACCGGGGCAGAAGTCAGGCGCGGTGGGGCCAGGCATGTGGGAGAGAGGAGTGATGGAGGGAAAGTTTTCTCTGCCTCAAGCGTTCTGCATATGTTGTGAGAGTGAGAGCCTGCAGTGAACTTGGCAGCACACTTCAAAACTTTATGGAGCAGACGTGCACACTGCATCCTAATATGAGCTGTGTCTTGATTCGTGATTCGGGATTCTTGAGATTTGTCAGACGCTGTGCCTTGAATTTTTTTTTTTTTTAATTCTTGGCTCACCGATATAAGATTTTGCTCGCCTACATTTTGTTTAAAGAGCAGTTTCTCATTGGGTTCGCTTTGTTTTCAAAGCGCTCAGATTAATCATAGTCGATGTTGATCACATTTGGGTAAACAGTGTAAATTTAGGTGCCAAAAGTTTACATAACCACTTTTAACATTTAAAGAGATAGTTCATCCAAAAATGAAAATTCTAGTATTTACTCACCCTCAGGTCGATCCAAACCTGTATGACTTTCTTTCTTCTGTGGACACAAAAGAAGATTTTTTTTTAAAAAATGTCTGTTATTTGTCCATACAATGAAGGTCAATGGGATCTAATGATGTTTGAAAGAAAGCCAAATTTATTAAACTACTATTATTAAATGATTAGTTTTTGTAACAGAAGTTATCTACCTAACCATCTAGACTACAGTTGAAATCCGTCATAACAAAAAAAGGTGAAAAATAGATACTGACCCAAAATCAGTTTTGTTTTTTAAATGCTATTTCTAGTCAAATGTAAGACAGATAGCACTGGTCCTGGATCTATGGGTGGCCAGTTTCTGTATTCAATTCGAGGTCCACGTTAGCGAGCCACTCTGTCCTGTCCAGGAGCTCCTTTCACTTCACAGTCAATAGTTATTTATCATCCAACATATTAGTGATTGCAGTGTCGATATGAAGTCCAGCGATGAAATTAGTCAGTGCCAAGTCTGTAACTACAGCCCAAGGTCAGACACACACTCCATTGACAGGAGTGATGGTCCGCAGCTCACAGGCACATACATCCAGCCCAAGGTCAAGTGTACGGTACTGCTATTTCAGAGGGAACACACATGTAAAACACTCTATCATGTTGAGAGATGCCAAGCATGAATTAAGCTTGATCGTGACACATTTTATTTCATGTTTTAGATACTAATCAATACGGTAAAAATGGAAGCCACTCGAAAAGATCCTCTGATTTTTTTGTTTGGTCATAAAGGTGCAATTTTAGTTCATATGTGGTTTCTCAGCTTTCAAAAGGTACAAATATGTACACATACTACTATGAACTTTTAAAGTACTAATATGTACTATTTAGGGGTAAATAAGGTACAAAGATGTACCTTAGGGTACTGACCCAGCAACAGCATTGTACCTTTTTTCTGGGATTTGGGCAAATTTGGACAGTCTTGTTATTTAAATGAGACTCTTTTAAACATTTTAGATTAGAGAATGAACAAAGGAAAAACAATACACTATCACCGACTACATGCTGTTTGTATTAAGCTGAATCAAACTGAAACTATCTTCTGTATTTTTATTACAATGAAAACTTATTTAAGCATTTTTGTTGGCCTTCTTTACAACAGCAAAAAATTTAATTGCACTAAAAGTTTAGCCAAGCTGCTAAGCTGAAGAATTGCTAATCAGCAGCAAAACATTTTCTACCCTTCTGGCAAGGTCAGGGGATCACAGTCCCCTGCTAAATGTCCAAAGCCCCCCCTCTCTGAAGCCCTGAGGGGTGATATCACCCCCCACACATAGATACACAGTCTGACAGCAGCTAACTTGGTTCGATTGCTTGGTCCAAACTCCACTCCACTATCCTGCCCTCCCCCCGCAGGTCTCTTTTCGCATTGTACTTTCAGGTCCAAACTGAGATATGTTTGCGTCATCAATGTGAGTTAAAACATGACTACTAGCAGCTGCTGTAAACTAGGTGGAGAAGATGCTAAATTGTCGAAACTCTGATGTCAATACCAAAAGCTCTTGTGTGAACGGGCAAAGGGCTTCTGTGGTTTCTGATCAGCGACAAATCAAGTCCCAAACACAGTGTTTTATAGCCGAGCCTGAAACTGCATATCTGGAATTGGTATTTTTTTTTTTTTTTTTTGAGATGCTTGTCTCTAGCCAACTTCTTAGAACATTCAGGCAATGAGCCAACAAATATTTTGGAACTAGATAAAGTGAATGCTGCTGTAAACAGGGACTACCACATACTATTGTTACAACGGAATTCTTTGAGTTGCATTTGCAAAACAACCATTGCTATGTATTTTTTTTCACGTAGATGTAAGATTTTTAAAAATAAAAAGATATTTACAAGTAATAATAAAACTCTCCTATTTTAAACAGCTGATTATTAACAGCTGACTTCTCAGTAGGTGCAAATATACAGAAAGATTCAGGCCTTGAATTTACAGCCTACATTTGCTGCTAATACTTTTGTAGATTAATTTTTATATATATTTAAACAACTCACCGACATCACCAATTGCACTGGAAAATGCTGTGTTGCTTAGCTGTATAGATCAGCATCAGAAAACAAAGCCAAATCCAGTTTTCTGTTCAAATGTCTGTAGTCTAATATCCATAAAACTGTCTGCTTTACTACAGAAAACTGCATGTTATTTTATTGGAATCACTGTTGTAATACAAAAAATCAGGCACAGTGCATGCTGCCATCTAGTGGACTCATTACATCTGTACACCGTACTGTAGCTGTAGAAACTAAATCTTGCAATGCTACTAACATTTCCTGGCAATGAAAGCAAAAAATGACTATTTCAAATTTATCAGATAGAACTAACATAAATAACAAAATACAAATTTCAGTTGTGCACTCCTCATGTTATCACATTCCCTTGAAACATACAACATGTTAACAATGCATTTCTGCAACTAAATTAATCTAAAAAACAAATAAACAGCATGTGTCAGTATGTTGCTGTGTGACTGTATTAGAAATACTGTGAGTGTACAAGTCAATGTTCTTTAGGTACACTGACTTTGCGCCTCTTCGTGGCTGATGGCTGGGGATCTTGGCTTAGCGGGAACTCTAACTGAGAGATCTGCAGAGACAGAAAAAGTGTTTAGTTGTGGTAAATTACAGTTAACCAGAACAAGAACACTTCAAAAGCCTGTTTTCATGTGACTCATTTGTTTACTTTACATTTTTTCCTGGCTCGGATTGCATGATAGAGTCATCAGAATGACAGATTGTATTTTGTATTTTAAAACTGTTCACAAAATTCCAGTGATTATACTGGCAAAAGATGTGATAAAAATCCAACCAACATGACAAGATACAGATATGAGCCATGGGCAGTGTATTTCCTACCTGAGGGTCAAAGATGCGTCCGCTCCTGGTCTTCCTTGCATCCACCTTAAGGTCAGCAGTTTTCTTTACCAGACTGTCCATCTAAAATACGCATCACATAATTTAAAACAACTTCCTCTCATCCACAGGCCATTAAAGCAGGCTGGTAATTTACTTGTGTGTGTGGTGAATTGTGTAGCGCAACCTTTGCATTTGTTAGGTTTAGATCCTCCTTGCTACTTCTGTGACCCTGTTGTGAGTTTTCCTGAGTTTCTGTAAATGTGACAGACCATGAGCAACAGTTGCTGGGAGTTGGTTGCATTTTCCTTAATTTCCTTAATTTAGATTCATGCTGATCTCATTAAACTGGCAAAGCAGAGTCTAATATGCACCTGAGTATTCAATGCCTGCATCAGTGATGACATTCTCCTTTGTTATACACTCCTGCAAGCAAAAACATCCATCTTTTGAGATTCATCCTCACATTTTGTAAAGGTAAGACAGAAAAGGAAATGAAAAAATATCTGCTAATTATTAAAAAGACCCCACCTGCTGAATTGAGGTCTCAGACATCACTCCATCCTCAAACATGTTCAAAGACCATTTTGTACTCACACATACTACCTCCTCCTCATCAAACTGTTCATGCACATGAAAGACATTTATCACTGCTTTACATCATCGATTTTATATTTTCTTCCAGACAGTTCAGTAGATGTCTAGCTTCTTTATCTCACCGTCTCAAGTCTCTTTTGCTCAGTGGTGACATTCATTCTGATGCTATGAAAAGGTGTGACCACCTCTCCCATGGTCAGATTTACTGGTTCCCTCTCAAACAACAGCGTCTCGTTGTCATCGTCCTTGAAGCCAGGTGGCTGATACTCCTGAGGGGTCACTGAAAAACAAATACACACTGACTCTGAATAACACAGTATTGATACCAGAGCAGAGGTCACCAAACATTTTGCGATGAAAAGCTGAAAACCAAATTATATGGAGGGTTGTTGTACAAAAGTAAATACTACATAATATCCAACTGTATTATATTAATTTTATTTAATCAAATTAACTTATATTCTCTATATTGGAATGTAAAAATGAAAAATGTTAAAAAGATAAATTAGAAATAAAAATATGTTTCAAGGGAATTTTTCCTCTTTTTTCCTCCTCTTGTGATATGATATGGCAGGTCAAATTAAAGGTCGTCATTAGGGGTGTGCCATATCATACTGTCCACGATAATACCGGAATAAATTTTTACATGATAAAAAAAAAGTGTCATATTGCGATATCAATGATATAGCAACTTGATGACGTATTTACTAGGGATGCACCGATTGTTCGGCAGCCGAAATTATTCGGCCGAAAATAGCAATAATAGCAATTATTCAACCGAATAAGCAAAAAAAATGAATCAATTGTACCGAACAATGATGTGCCTCGATCAAATAGAGGCGCGCACTAATGCAGCAAACATGACGGCAGTGTGGAAGCATTTAAAACTGTCCAAGAGAGACTGTTTAGTACTGCATCGCATGTCTTCCATGAGAAGAGGAAGGAGTGATTGTTGCTGGTTACTGTATGATGATTAAAATTGCGAAATGGCCTTAAACAATTAAATATACTGCAGAACGTTATGTTTTCGAATACACGCATGAATTGCATTCAAAGAGCGCTGCACGAGCTTGCGGCACTTTCTCGTTAGCCAGGGTTCAAAGTCCAAACCGCAAGGGAAATTTGCGCTGAAACTGTTACTCGTCAGTTGCTCAGTAACACTTTTATGAATTTTTACAAGGCATGTGACAATGTGATATGTGCATCTTCCCAAATTAGTAATGAGAATAAATTATAAATCTGCTGCTGTCAACAAAAAGAAGCACTGAGGATTTCCTGCGGGTTTCCATCAAAATAAAAGCTCCATCAACATTCATAAATGTTACTATTGTAATATTACTGTTGTTCTCTTAAATAAAATTAAAAAGTAAAACAATAATAATGATAATAATTACAACAGCTCTATTAATACATTTATTATAACGTTCACACATAGTGTTCAAACTGGGATCTGTAATATTTTCTAATGTTTTAAAAGAATTCCCTTCTGCTCAGCAAGGCTGCATTTATTTGCAAACCTGATTCAAGAAGGGGGTCTCAAAAATGGCCTCAAAATATTATTTTACTAATTTATTAATTTTAAGTTAAATTGTGCTTTGTTGGTATAGTGTTTGCTAGAATGTTAAAAAATGATCAGTGTTAAATAAGTATTTTTAAATTGTTGTTTTGTATTAGTGTACAATGTTTAAAAATAATAATTTATTTTTGTAAATGTAGTGTCCATTTCATTCATTTAACATATAATATTGGAGGCATCCAAGTTATTTGACATATTTGAATTTTTTTTTTAAAAAAAGTAACGCAATAGTTACTTTCCCTGGTAATTGGTTACTTTTATAATGATGTAACTCAGTTACTATTTGTGAGAAGTAACTAGTAACTATAACTAATTACTTTTTTAAAGGGGTCATTTGATGCGATTTCAAGTTTTCCTTTCTCTTTGGAGTGTTACAAGCTGTTTGTGCATAGATAAGATCCCTAAAGTTGCAGAGACTAAAGTCTCAAACCCAAAGAGATATTCTTTATAAAAGTTAAGACTCTGCCACACCCTCCTAAAACGGCTCATTCAAACATGCCCCCACATGTCTACGTCACAGTGTGGGAAGATTTGCATAACACCGCCCAAACCTACACGCAATGAAAGAAGGCGTAACTTTTATTCTCACTGTAGTATTGTTGTTGCCGATGCCATGTCGTGGAGGTGCTGTGTTTCCTTGTGAAAGCGAAAGTACTTTGTTTGGCCTTCCAAATACACAACTAGAAATCAGTGGTTAAGTTATATTTACAACGCAACGCAAGTTATATGTACAACGCAAACATTCGAGTGTGTGCAGCGCATTTTACAGAGGACTATTTCCTGATCCTGGGAGAGAGTAGCCTACAATGTGAACACTATGAATGGCTGTGAACAGCAATTCCAACCTCGCAAGGACAGTCTGGTGCTTCTGACTCACAGCCTGTAAGTACGTTTCGATATTTAAAGAATTTGCTACTGACTATTCAAACGCGAGTTTTGAGCTGTGTAGAGTAGTGCTTGTTTGGCGTTTCTATGATCACAAATGCAGACATGGTGTTATGTTTACGCGGCGCAACGCGTAAAAAGACCGTATGAGTCATTATAATCAGTAATTATGTCCTCACTGAATTCAACAAATGCCTCGTTTATAGCGGGTTTTTATTGTTTTAGTCTCGTCACGCCGGGTCAATAGACTGTAAAAAGGCCGGGACACGGTATCATGACATGGGAAGGGGCGTAACATTTCCGTCACACGCTTGAGGTATTCGGCCAATCACAACGCACCAGATAGCTGGCCAATCAGAGCACACCTCGCTTCTCAGAACGATGAGCTTTGTAAAAAACGGTGCGTTTCAGAAAGGCGGAGCATAGAGGAGCAACAATAATGTACACCATGTGGAAAATAATATGTTTTTTGAACCTCGAACCATGTAAACACATTGCATTACACCAAATACACAAAATAATGTTCTTTTTAGCAACATCATATGACCCCTTTAAAGTAACTTGCCCAACACTGGTCTTTACTATTGCACTATAATGCTGCTTCTGCCACCTTATGACAATAGATTTACACTTCAAATTAGGTAGTCTGTCATCAATGACAGTAGCTCATTGGAAAAGGATGGAAAATGCCCTTCATTGTGTTTGCACTAGGGTTGGCCCGATAGATGATGCCACCGTCCATCGCCGATGGCTGACAGACATCACGATGTTGAGCCGTTATCGTTATTCCTTCCTCCCCACCCCCTCTTCCAAAATCCCCCACATCCCAATTCCGTGTTCAGAAAGGAAATTAAGTCTACTACAGAACCCCTAAGGGGAATAAAATAGCCTACGAGATGGGAGGATAATTTTTAAAAAAAATACTTTTTCTCGTTTGGTAATTATAATTAAATTGCGGGCAACAGGGAACCGCTACTAATATGCAGGCACGGCACTGAAACCACTTTCGAATGCGTGCTCTTATTTTACTTGCACTTTCACTTTCGAGATTAGCGATCACACGGACTTTATACTACGGAGCAGCAGTACCATACATTTTACAAGATTAAATGTTTGTCAGTGGTGCTCAGTATTTGCAAATCATTCGCTATTGTCCTATAAGTCATCTCTCCTTACTCTGTGTATGTTGTAAGTGAACTTTCATGTACTGTAATGTAACAGGCTGCTACTGTAGCAAGCGGCTAACCACGTCCCTTTAGTGGCTCCGTAGAACGTGTTATTTCTTTTCCGTGCGTTTCTGCATACGGATTCACGCTTCGGGCACACCCCTAACCCCACCCCTCGATGTAATCATCCATCACGATGTTTCACTGTAGACATCGTCCGATGCCAATTTGGTAGACATCGCCCAACTCTAGTTTGCACTAATAAATGCTGCTGCCTGCCAGCTGCAATCACCAATAAAACGTTGTTCCATATTTTTTTGTATATCGTCATAAATATCATTATCGCAAATATTCTTGAAATATCGTGATATAATTTTGAGGCTATATCGCCCACCCCTAGTCATCATGCACCAAATTTGAGCCACAGGCCCTTGTTTGTGCATCTCTGATCTGTATGTTGTGTGAAGATCTGCAATGTATCAAATACTTTTAAATAACTTGAATAAATATTGAGTGAACCACAATAACTTAAATAATCACATACTAGAAAAAAACAATAAATGAAATTGTCTGTGTCACATAGCAAGCGTAAATTTACCCTCATCATAGTAGAAGAGTTTCATGTTGAGGCAGATGTTGTCAGGCAGCGGGCCGAGATGTTGCATCAGCACGTAAAGTTTGCGCACCAGCAGCATACTGGACTTCTGGGTGTTGTCACAGGTGATTTTACTCTCACTCTGCCCATGTTTGCTGGAAACACAGATATTTATTTTCAAAAGTGCAACATTAATATAGTCAATATGCAAATACATGGTAGTAAATAATAATGCTGTAAAAATGTTATTAGGAAATTCTTTACAAATACAAGTTATGTATTTTGGGCTGAACATAGTAAGTTAGTGGTTGTAATCCATAAACTAGTTTTGATAACTGCTCAGACAGATAGGCCACCTCTCAAAGTCCATCTGAGGTCCATTCTCTGTGTACTTGATTTTAAACTGGTAGCATTCGGTCACTTTCTACAACAAAAGTAAAAATGGAAAAGTAAAAATGGAAATTCAAAGTCTTAAATAAACAAGGTCATCATGCACTGATTTCATTATTATTGTATTATATTCAAATGTTAAATAAGATTCAAGTATAGTGTCTTATCACCTGTGGATTGTCTGGATCACAGTAAATCTACAAGTAAAAAAGTAACATTTTCAATTTAAAAAATATTATAAGATACAGCATATAAACTATTATACTTCTGCATGCAAAGTGTAGTTTTAAACTGATTACTGTTTGTTTTCAAATCCATTAGTTAATACTCACAGATAGAAGAACCATGCGCAGCTGATAAAATAAAGCAGATGCAAAAGGTCAAAAGGTTCAAAGGTTACTGAGAATGATGATCAGCATATTTCTGGTTACTAAACTAGTTATTACCCATAATAAAAATCTACAAAAATACAGAAGAGGGCAAAAGCACAGACTTACGTATCTTTTTTGAAGTGCATCAAAACATCCCTGCAACCTGAAATAGTAGAGGTAAGATACTCTCCAAACAGCATATTATACTTCCAAATGATGTATATGTACTTTATTAAGGGAATATTACCACTGCACAATCTGCTGAGCACCAGGACAGCTATGCTCTCGCAGTATTAGGACTTTCAGCTCTGTGAAAAGAAAGAAAAAAAATGAAGTTGATCAGGATTTCTGTTACCTGTACCATTCTGATGTATCACTTTTACCTCCAACATATTTGTGTCCATAGGCCTTTTCTGGGAAAAGACCTCTGAGGTAAGTGATGCTTGAGACAGCAATGGCTAAAAGTTTCTTCACAAGCACCAGCGACTGTTGTTCGGTGGACACCACCTCAGGCAGCATCTGACAGCTCTGAAAACACATTAAAAAACACATTCAGCAAGAAACATACTGTTAAATGTACAGCTAATGGAAAGGCTAGCAAAAGCCGGACAAACTAAAGTAAATTAGCGTACTTGGTATTGTGCTAAATGTGAAAAAACAAAACAAATCTTTACCTGAACAGGGCGCAATTTCTGTTCACAAGCCATGGTGACTGTAACAAAACCCTAAAATTAGCATTAGCAAATATAATGAGCGATTTTCAGTTAACGTTAATGTTACGTTACTGCCTTTGGTATTCGAACAAATGCGGGAGATTTTCAGTCACTCAAAAGCACATGAATATGTAAAGAATATAATTCTCTTACTAGATAAAGTTGACAGTAAAATTCTCAGTGATGCTGAAGGACGGTTAAACTGTAAAATAATGGCAAATATAGTAATAAGCGATAATTCCGTTGATCCGTCTCAACCGATTTTTAACCGTCAGTCACTCTCGCGCGCGCCATCCTCAGATCGCGTCCGCGCGAGACTCCTGTGTGACGTCACGCCGAACAGAAGCAAGCTGTCGAAATATTAACAGTAGGACAACAACAAAATGTGACTTCTCTTTTATTTCTTGTCTAATTATGGGTAAGTACCATATAAACAAGCACACATGGGCTTATGAAAAGTTAATACAAAAATAAAATTATGCCATTTTGAATATAGAAAAGCATCACATAGGGTACCGTTTATTTTTCTTTCCTTTTTTTTATTTTTTGTTAATTGTTTTTGTGTATTGACAAAAATAGTTTTTACAGTTTGACTGTTTGTGACAAGAAAGCATTAAAAAAAAACTAAAATCTTAGAAATGGAGACAAAACATTTTTTAAAATACAGTATTTTTTATCATCAGCGCATTATTGAAATTACTAAATGCACTGATCTATATAACTTAAATGTCATTCTTACCTCAGGTATGCCAGCCTTGAATACAGTGGGAAAATATAACACATTTGGGGTAGGGGATTGCAGATTTACTTATTTAAACGTCACTGCATGACTGATGAATTTTAAATGAAGTCAACTTAGGCCTAGGCCTTATAATTACTATTTCAAAAATAGTAATTAAAAGGTCTCTCCTATATAACAGTATTGTCGCAGACATGATCCATATTAAAAACCTGTCATTTATTAAGAATTTTTATCAACGTTTTTATCAGATTTTAATGCCATTTAACAGTTTAAATTGCCCCATAATGTTTATTATTGTGTGAGCTCGCAAAGGCATTGTAGCCTACCATTGGTCACTTTTCTATTTTGACACGACTATTGGAAATCTACAGGCTGATTCTCCTGTCACTCAAACATCAATCCAGATTCCTATTGGCTCTTCGGCTGTGTGACCGTCCTCCAAGATGACGTCACTGCAGCGAACGCCATTTTGATACTGAACACCGCGGGTGGATCAGATCGGGCACGAATAGACGGCGAAATTTACGCTCAAACACGTTGATTAATTGGTCAGCAAACGAGCAGCCATGTCATCAGATAACCAGGACACGGAGACGCATTCGGAGCAGATGGACGAGACTCAGGTGGGGATTATCGCTCCGTGCAGTCTCTTGTGGTGTCTGTCAGTTTCATCCACTATAATCTCATTACGCCTAAATGCTGTTATATTAAAATGTCTGCTTGCTTCTTGACACCTTTAACACAGAAATATCTCTGACTCTTTGCAACTTGATTTCTGAGCTGTCACCTGCATGAGTTGAACAAGGTGATAGACGAGCGTTTCTCAAGCATGAGCCTCCTTTTGATTGGTCAGGGAGCTCAGACGTCACGAAATAACAGTGTTTGATTGGTTCATTCTGTCACTTTAGGTTTTGTCACGCCTATTTTAACCTGATGGTGTCAGTTGGGTTGTATGAACGAAAATAACTGGGGCGCCCATTTTTCATGTTTCCGCATAATGTTGTTAAGTTGTCAAGCCAAACTATGATAACCAGGTTCTAATCTTTATTTATTTGAACGAGCCACGCTCGGTTTATTTAAGACCTTCATAGAAAACACAGTGTTTATTGACAATTTTGTGTTAAAATGGCATGTATACATGAGAAAATGAGATTCAGGACACAAGTCCCAAGTACTTGCAGTTTTTAAGAGTAGTTTTGACTGAGGGGAACATAATAGCCTTGTTTGCGCTCATAAATTACTTCTTATAGATCCTAGTGAATCAGCATATTGGACTTAATCAGAAGAGTATGTTTCTTCTTCAGGTATTTTGTGTTTATTAATACCAAACTGTGTGTGGAAATTGCTATCAGTGGAGGAAAAAAAATACTTATAAAAAATAACTTTTTTTTTGTTCTCTAGACCTGATCAAAAACCTTTGATCAATATCATGGGGGAAAAAAATCAAATGCTATCTCTTGGGTCCTTAGAGTTGAATAAACTCATAGGAAACCGTTTAGATTCTGTGTTTGTGTTTTAAAATGCTGTTTTATGAATTGTTTTTGACTCACAGAGACTCATAGGGTGTAGCATGTAGAATTAGTTACTGTGTCGAGATGATTTACAAACCTGTTTTTCTGCAGTCTGCTTTCTGCTACAATTGCATGCACATTTATGTGTCTTTTAGCCAGCATAACATGCATTAAAGATCTGCCCCTTGTTGACACACGGTCTAGTCATTTGCGAAAAATGGTCTTTATCTCAAGTCATGCAGTCATAATGGAATCATGTTTAAACATCTATACTGCAGTCTATATCATTAGTCTTCTCTAAAGGCTGCTTTTCTGTTGTTTACAATTATCCAGGCCTCAGTCACACCCCCACATGATTCCTCAGCTTAGGGCAAAACAGAGGATGATTCAGAATGCAACCAAACAACTGAGGTCCTCAAATATTTGTGTTTATGTACCCTTCTGTAATCTTATGTTTTGCTGTCCTGTGTAAGACCTGAAGACCTTTTACTGTTCAAAACAATTATCTCATCTTACACCACAACGAGACAGAAATGTGAAGATGTTTACAAATAGTCTAAACTCGAATGACAGAATTTCCAGACATTCAGGTTGAAACCAAAATTTAGTTTCCTTATTGAAAAGTCAGAAAACACCTGGGAATTTAATGCCAAGCTAAACAGTCCTGCTGTACCTTGCCCTGAAATGTGATTAATGACCACACCTTTTGGGAATTACTGGAGGAACAATAACATGATGAAACGTTTTTTTGTTTTTTATTATTATTATTGTTGTGTTGTTATATTGTGGGTGTGAGATTTATTAGCTGAGTGTTGATTATTAGTTTGTTCCTTCTTCCTCTTTATAGTCATGGTAGTAAGACTAAATGAAAGCAAACTACTTTTTCTGTTTTATAAAGATTGTTTACATAAACTAATTAGAAATAATCTCATAACTCTTTAAAAAATACTTTTAAATGGCATGGATTCAGTAGCTGATCAAGTGACAGTAAACAATTTTACATTGTTACAAAAATCTATTTCAAGTAAATGCTGTTCTTTTTAACTTTCCGTTCATCAAAGAATCCTGAAATGTATCATAAATGTATCATGGTTTTTCTACAAAAATAAGCAGCACAACTGTTTTTAACAGTGATGATAATTAATGTTTATTGAGCACCAAATCAACATATTATAACGATCATGTGACACTGGAGACTGGAGTAATGGCTGCTGAAAATTCAGCTTTAACATCACAAGAATAGAATATTGCAATAGAAAAGTGTTATTTTAAGTTGTAATAATATTTCACAATAACAATGTATACTGTATTTTTGAACAAATAAATACAGCTTTGATGAGCATAAGAGACTTCTTTCAGAAACATTAAAAAAAAAACCATACTAACCCCAAACTTTTGAACAGCAGTGTGCATATAAGAATTTTACACTAAGAATTTTTAAAGCATTTACTAATATCTAATAACTACACATCGCAATAAATGTTTTTCAGGAATCCCAGGACACAAACTCAAACCCAGTGCGGACAGAGGAGGCCAAATTGAAAGCAAAGTATCCAAACTTGGGTCAAAAGCCAGGTGGATCTGACTTCCTGATGAAGAGACTGCAGAAAGGGGTAAGTTTTAAAATTTCAACAACTGGAAAAAAAGTATGTTTTAAAGGCATCCAGGTGCTTACAACATAGCCAAAACAAACAATACCTTTTTATTATTTCATAAAATTTCAATTTGTCTCCAGCAAAAGTATTTTGACTCAGGAGATTACAACATGGCCAAGGCAAAGATGAAGAACAAACAGTTGCCTGCCGCAGCCGGACCAGACAAGAACATCGTCACCGGGGATCACATTCCAACCCCTCAAGACCTTCCGCAGAGAAAGTCCTCATTGGTTACAAGTAAACTGGCAGGCTAACGTCACCCATAGGTTTTGAATAAACCCTCTTTCCAAACTTCCAAAACCTCCCCAGCCCGCCAGACCAGCTTCATCAGGACTGGTTATCAATTTATTTGGTTTTATTTGTTTTCATTTGGGTGTAGAGTTTTGCTGTCATTTTCATTTCAGTAGGTCTAACCAACCCAGCTCTGTTACCCTCTTCAGTGTCCCATATAGAGTAGAAATAAACTAAACCTTCGATACTTCAGGCCCCGGTGGAGCATGATGCACTTTACTCTGTGTACTTTGTACATCAGTGATATTATGAACAAAACCCAGAAGACTTCATAAAATGCTGTTCAAAAGATGCTTTTAAAAGTGTCAAATAATTTTAAAATGATTTAAGATTGTTTTAAAAGGTATTGTTTTCTATATAGATAATACTTGACAGCCATTGGCCCCAGATGTACATTGGCAGCCCTCTTTATCATTCATAATGACAAATGAATGAATGTTTTATAAGAATTTCTTTGAAAAAGTCAGTGAACAAATTTTGGTAAAGAGTGGCTGGTAGCTGTGTAGCCTTCATCCGCTCTTCTACCTCTCACTCTCTAAATATGGCTCAGTTGAACCAAATAACGGCTGCTTATAACTGGATTGTTTTACTATTCTCAGCCTTCACCTTCCATGGTAGGATCTGAGCAACCGGTTCCATTCAGGCTGATTAGATTATTGTAATCGCAGCGTTCGGGTGTAAACAGAGAATGTTGTAATTCACTGATAATAGCCAAGAGCAGAAATGGTCTTTGTATGTGGCATGATAACGAAAGGGGCTTAAGAAAATGATCTTGTCATCGCACAAAGCATGCGTTAAAAGATAAAGTATGTTCATAGAAAGTAGTGGCTATATGTGTTAAATCATTAGGGCAGCTGGAGTCATTCAGCTTTTATGTACACTAACAGCAGTGTATTTATTAATGGGATTAATGTGCGATATTTTGTGACATTTCGACACATATGTAGTGTGATGCACATGACCCCTTTGATCATCTCAGATAATGAAGATGTAATCATCTTGTCCATCTTAACAAAATTAGTCGATTTGATCCTAAATATCTTTGTGTTTTCTGAGGAATGAGATGCGGAAGGAAATTTGCAGAATTAAGCAGCACCTTTGGTTCAATATTTGTAAAATATTTTAGATCTAAACAGTAAAATTCTGTACTTAAACTTGGACAGAGTTACATGTTTAAACATAAAAAGTATTGGAAAACATTACCTATAGATTGCTTTGACATGCAGCATATTATCGGGCTTCAAACCAACATCAGTTATACAAATGACTTTAGGGAATATTATATCCTGTAACCCATTTGTTTCCTCAGTTTTCTCATCATTTAGCAAAGTGTCCTTCTTCAGAGGGCATGAATCGATTAACCTCTGTAGCTTCTTCAAAGTGTGAAGAAGTCTGTGCAGGGCTGTTGTAAATCATTGGTAACTTTGTAGTGGATCTTAACAGCTCATTTATTCCAGGCTGTAAGACTTTGTACACTCCTTACAGAGTCCTAGAATGAGGATAGATACTTTACAGAGCAAATCTAGACTCAACCTAGGCAGTCAATCCAGGTGTCTAAGTCAGGATTTGCATAGTCTAATCAAGTTGCCCCATCTAAAACCACATACTCGCCTACACGTGGCCTGAAGATTTAAAAGAAAATGTGTTTAGCCATGTGAAGTTAACATGTTATTCTTGGTAAAAACAAAATTACTGTACTATCACTATGTAAATCTCACTAAAAGGTGAATTACATGTTAGGGATTGAATGTGTTTTTTCATGTATGGTTGAGGTGCTGGTGGCAGTTGGCAATACATCAGGGAAATATGATGGTCTTGCACTTAGTTTTTGTCACTTGATGGTATGTGTGGATGTACAATGTTTCCTTTGAGGAATGCGTTATTGCACAATGCTAGGAGATAATCTTATTTTGTGCTGCAGCCAAACTGTAAATAGTCAAACTGTGCATCTGGTGTCATATTTGTGCATTTTGTCTTGCATTATCTGTCTCAGTTGTCTTTCCAATAATCACCAAGTTTGTGTTTTATCTTTTATTTGTTAATATTGTGTGTCTGAATCTCTCTCTACTTTTTGATGCAACATATTGACAAGAATATCATCAATTCTAGTGTTAGAAATGTAAATATTGGGGATGAGGACGCTTGAATTGTAATTAAAGACAACTTTTTAATTGGTTGGATTAAATTCGGACAAATCTGCATTGAAAACCTTTCCACTATACTGCAAAGTGATATTCATGGTAACTACATATTAACTCTAAATCTAAAATTTAAGGCGCTCTCTATTAGACACACAAAGATGTATTCTTTGCATACTTTATGGAACTTTTAGTGTTTAATTATTTTATTTTTGTGCCCCATTTATATATTCTTTATTGTTTCAGATGTTTTGCTTGAATTACTTTGTGTTTTAAAGTGGATTTCCAGAGTCAACTGGTCTCTTACAATTATATTTACATGGAAGGATGGCAAATCACGCAGTAAAGATAGATGTTTAAAATGAATACTGGAGCTATGTCTGAACTTCAAATAAAGTTTTACATTAATAACAAAACCACTGAGTGGTACTTTTTAAGTTTTCTAACAAAAACGTCCATATGTGTACTTTTGTGATATTAAAAACTTATATTATAATGCAAGTAAATCGTGTCTACTAGTAGCCAGTGTGCCCATTTCTATCTTGTTTACAAAATTAAATGGGGCTCTTAAAAATAAAAACTTATCCGGGAGAAATCTGAAGCTTTGGCTGCTTGCAATTTGCTTTTCTGTTCTATAACTATCTCTCACTAGAGGGAGCGCCACTCTTTGAAAAGCTGAAAAGGGCGGACCTAGGAAAGAAAAACAGGGTGGAATTTTTAAACCCAAACAAGATCTTGTTTTCATGAAAACCTCTGGTCGTGCATAAACTGAATTGGTCGTTAATCCTACCAAACACCTAGCTGTGAAACATTTTGACATCAAATGATTTTAAATAGCCTATTATTGCCTCTGCTGATGCAAACCCGGTGCTGTTTTACGAAGAGAATGTAAACTTTCTCACGGTAACAGATTTGGGGGCTTTACACAAATGTGGAGCGCACTTTACGTGCAGAACCAGTCGTACCTAAGGTTTCGAAAGCGCAGGCTGCCTTCTGTACGTGTTTCGTCAATGATTGTTCAACAGAGAAAAAGTCCCGCCCCTGTAACTTGGGCATGTATATATATAAACAGTGCAAGCTTCTCCCGCACGCTTCCGCCTTGCAAAAGTAAAATGTAACGTTAGTAGATCTGAGTGTAGTTTCAGTTTCGAAGGACGTCGTTTTCTGCCAAATACGTCGTTGATAAATTGGATTAAAAGCATTAATTAGCGAAAATGTTGCCTGGGAGTAAAGTTTCAAACGACAGCGGCTTTTGGCCATGCATCGGAATAGCAGCTCTTAACGTCAACAGCGGCTCGAGCGGGTTTGGTCGCAAGCCTCTAGTAATGCCAGAACTGAAAGCCCAAAACCAGTTCACGGGGAACGGTCTCCAGGGCTCGGTCCCATCCTCGCCTGAGACGGACTGCGAGGAAATAGATGATTACACCTCCATCAACTCCGCCCTGGACACGGACACGCGAGAGATTATTGACATTTTCTTAAAAAGCTTTACAGGACTCTCTCATTCTACAAGTGGACAAAAACAGGTTCTGTCTACCATGAAGCTGGTTGTGGACAGTCTCGTGGTGAAGCACGAACTAGCTTACAAAGGTAATTTCACAAGTGCTTGCTTGCTTTTAGCAAGTAGTGCTCTGCGGCTCCCATTTCGCTTTGTTTCATAATGTTTATGGGTTGATAAGAGCAGGGCAAATATTGTTAAAGAGTCTTGTGGCAGCCTCACCCTCAACACACGCACCTGGCCTGGCAGGTTGCGCCACTTCATGCCACGTATTGCTACGTTTATGAGTCAGCAGTGGACTTTAACATTTCACTCTTTCAGGTATGATTGCACGGCTGAATCTGGAGCAGAAAGGAGAAGATGTGAGTTTTGTCAAGACTGTGGCAACAGAACTCTTCAGCGATGGCGTCACAAACTGGGGTCGCATTGCCAGCCTGCTGACCTTTGGGGCAATTGTATGCAAGCATCAAAATGATAGAGGACTTAGCAAGTGTGTGAGTCTGGTGGGGGAAGAGATCTCTTCCTATCTTCTCACAGCCCAACGGGACTGGCTGATCAAAAATAAAGCATGGGTGAGTCCCCCCCCCCCCCTCACTTATTTTGCTCTTATTTTGAGTTTTCCTTTATTTGTAACTAGTACTCACCTTGTGTATTTTTATTTTTCTCCTTAGGATGGCTTTGTGGAATTTTTTCATGTCCCGGATAAAGAGGCAGCTGTGAGAAACACGTTGATGGCTATTGGTAGTGTGGCAACATTCGGAGCTGCACTTGCTTATTTGATACGGTGAATCCAGATGGACTTTGTGACAGATGTTGAAAGACAAAAAGGACTCTTTTAAGTGAAAAATTTTTTTTTTTTTTTTTTTTCTTCTTGGAAACATCTAAGAGAAATCAGTTTGCTTTTTGTTCAATTTGTTTTTTTGTTTTTTTGGATGTCAAGTGTATATAAAAACTGGTTCAAATTGAAAACTATTTTTTTATTAAAAAGTAAAATTTAAAATGTTCAGCTGTTCAGATCTCAATTGTTGATGTGCAGGTAACACTTTCAATGCCAGTTTTTGTGTGCTGTTTACACAAGAATCACACTTTAAATTGTCATTACACATCCAGCAGTGTTCTGTATGCCAGAGATATACTTGGCTAAATTGGGAATTTTGAAAAAGCCATACATTTAAAATTTACAACTATTTGTTGCAACCGATTTTAAAAAAATTGTGTAATTAGCAATTTTAGCACAACACCTTCACATTTTCACGATGTCACTTTTTGTTTCAGAAATATTCTTTTGTGATATAGTGCACATGTATCCACATATGACTTCAGGTGCTGGCTTTAGCTGAGAAGTAAGCTTTAAAGCTTTTATCTAAAAGCTTATGGTGGTTCTGTTTTTGAGTCCTAAGCTTAGGGCTATGATAGCTAACCACAAGGCTGCTAAATGTTTTCATTGCCTGCAGATTGACCTTTTGGATACAAAAGAAGTTTGAGAAAAAGTAATGGTCATTGATCTTTTTCTGTGAATCCTGTTTTCTGAACTCCAAATTAAACCTTGATTTAATATTCTTAATCTCTCAACACCATTAAATGTGTGGCTAGGTAAAGTACAAACTGTATGTGCTTTATTTAGCTAACCATTTGTAACTTCATCTGTACGTGTTATTATAGCAGACTTGTGTAAATTGTTAAAGACTTGACCATTTCTATGTATGCTCTCATTCACTGTTACTGCGGCCTTCTGAAATAGTTGCACTGTACTGTGGAAATATTTTAGGAAGTTTGTCAGTCACTTCTAGCTTTTGCAACCAAATCTTCCAGCCACTGATGTCTATGATTATCTGACAACTTAGTATCTTGACTGTAATCCTGGCTCAAAATATATTTTTATTTTGTCACCTATAATCTGTCTTAAATTATTTTATTCTGAGAAACAAATAATAGCACAAAATATAAATTCCTTTCTAGCTGCACAATGTGTAGCAGGAAGCATGACGTTGTAAATATAACCTCAGTATTTGTCATTGTGTTCTGATCCTTATCCAGAGGAAGTTCGTCAGTTGATTTCTTGATCTCTTTGTTTGCTGTACTTTTTTTACCTGAAGCTGGTTTGATTTCTAATGTGGAAGTAATGCTTGTTAACATCATGACTGTCACACGGTTTGCGTGATTTACTTTACTGACTCTATGCTTCCATACAGTGAGTCACTGATTAATGCTGAATGGCCAGAGTTTTAAAGTCATATGAGGCTTGAAGAAACCACAGCAGTTTATATTGTTAAAAAAAAAAAATTCTGGCTGAAATTGCTGTGAATGAATCAGATGTTATTGGCTTACATGGTAATGTCCACTTCCTTAGTGAATGACATCCATGGCCTATTAGAGGTCACAGGAAATGTTTCCATTGTAGAATGGCAATTCATAATGCATTGACATTCTGGAAATATCTTAAATACTTTGCATGTGTGTATCTCATACCCTTGATAAGGAAAGGCCAGTTAAAGAAGGAAATATCATGAACCATGAGCAAGGCAGTGGGACTCCAGTGTTGGTCCAGTCTATGAAATAGGAATACAGCCTGTATAGGCTTATAGGAAGAGATGTATTTGAGACACATTGTATGTATCATGGTTTGACACTTGTGCTCAATGCTGTGTCGAATGGTAGAAATAGTTTTCAGTGGGTCTTAAACAGTTCGTTTCATTAGCATTCCCACGTTTGACAACTTAATGCTAGAAAAAAGCTAAATGAGTGCCCTGAAGGGACAGTTCACCCAAAAATGAATGTTCTGTAGAACACCAAAGGAAGATATTTTGAAGAATGTTTTTTTCATACAACGCAAGTCAATGAGGCCAAATCACCATTTGACTGTTTTTTGTTTTTTTTTACTTTCATAAGCAAAAGAACACTGAGACGTTTTTCAAAATATCTTGTTTTGTGAAAGACTTTCAAATATGACAGAAGCAATGATGACAGAATTTTAATTATGGATGCTACCCCTTTAACTCTTTAAGCCAGAAGTTTGCTTATCAAAATGTTCAGCTTTTTTTTTTTTTTTTTTTAAGATCCAGGATATCCTGCTGGAATATCAGATTAGCCTGCATGCTTAAAACATTTCAAGCTGATTTGCAAAAGAATCTCCTGACAGAACACAGTTTAGTCCTTCATTAGGAAGAAGTCTGTATTGGTTTTTCTGGCTAAGCTTGACAATATTTGTGTGAGTGTTCTTGTTTGCTCAGATTGGCTTCGTGTCTGGTTACAGGCCATCCGTGGGGTCTAATGAGGACTATGGTAATGACACACACAGGGCCTCACCTGATCCTCGGGCTCACTGCAGCAGCACTTGCTGTGGTTACCTGAGCCAGGCAGCACATGGCTGTTGAATACTCAGTGGAATACAGGTAAAGCCATGTGACAACACATGTACTAATCTGTACAATCTTTTTCTACGTTAGTCCATGGATTGTTCTATTTTTTTTTTTTTTTTTGAAGTATCACAACAGATATCTGTAGTGAGAGGTTAAAAGCCATTCATTTGTGATAGATTGATTTGCTTGGCCAGTGTTTTTGCAGTTGTAGGATCTAAGGCTTTTAAAAATAACTTAAATTGGCAAAATAGTGCTGGTGGCCCTGCTCGATCATTTATTGAGCTGTTTAACTTCAGTTTTCTTTATTTCCTTTTTTATGTTGTTCCCATAAACAAAGTGTGTATGTGAATCTAAAGGCCTAAATAAATTTGTGAAGTGATATGGTACTGTAATGTGGTCAAAACTGGAACTACTTAAACCGTGCAGTTATAGAAAAACATTAGAACGCTCTTCAGCCAATAAGACTCTAGCATTCTAGACTGCTGTGTTATACAATGGACTACTTAGTGTGGGGGAAAAAAATCCAATGGAACATAATGCTAGTTAATGTAAAGAGTGTACAAACAATGGGCATATCCGGACTGCATGTAATTTTAGAAACCACTTTGTTAGATGTATTGTCTATTGATTTCTCTGAATGTGGAACAATAGGAGGAGGAGCATGCACTATATTATATAAAGGAAGCAGGCAGGAAAGACCTAAATTGCACTTAATAGAAAACCATTGGTGTTTAAAAAATCGAGCTTGTGTTATCTTAAGGAAAAATAAAGTTTGTTTATTTATTTATTTATTTATGCATACTTTGGCCAAACTATCTCATCACATGTTTTGCAGGGAAGTTGGTTGGCCTGTTTGAACAGTGACGCTTCATTTACATAGCTCTTTAACTTTATCACAGTTTTCATTTTTTCCTTTTTTTATGTAGTTCCTAGTGTTTAGCTTTCATGTTCTGGTAATCTTGCTGATAGAAGAATTCATAGTCATGACAGACCACTGCTGGATCATCAGATTTGTGACCTTTCCTCTACAGCATGATTCCACAAGGAAAACAAGTCATTTCCACACGCTGTCATAAAGATAACCGCTCTAAAATCAGAAAAAGTGTACTGCCCTCTGACCCCTCAGGTGATGGGTTTTATGCGTAATTTGTGTATTTGATAAATATTTCCAATATTTAAGTAGTTAAACAGTTCCTAGTGATCTATATTAGTCAGCTCATTAGGAGAAAAATATTATTCTGACTCACTGTTACCTTCGAGTCACCTGACTTGTGTCTTGGATTAAGTGTTCCTTGGTTTATGTACTGTGTACACAAACGCATGAGGTAAAACTCACAAGGCACATGTGGAAGGCTGTCGAATCTCATAAATGGTGTAAATAAATTAATCTTATCTCATCTGATTTCCCTTATTCTGACCCTCGCTCATGTTTTTTCCTCTTATGGAGACTTCCGTCCTGGGTCATTTATTCCAAGCACATGTAAATGTAATACAATTCATGTGTTTCCATTGTGAGAGCTTATATACCAAGGATGCACAACAGATATTGCTCAAGATTGTGATTATATTTGAGAAGAAAGTGCTTGGTAGTCCGACATGTTGAAGTATGTTACATTGGTGAGGCAACTGGACATTTTGTATGCTGTTAATGCTTTTAAACAACTTTTTTTTTTAACAACTTTTAAATAAGCAAAAGAGTTTCGAAAATCTGTTGTGTTCATATTACACATAACAGTGTTTTGATTGTTATACTCTTTGATAACTCCAAGCAAGTGGTTAAAATAACTGTTTACATAGAAGATTATTGAGTAAGTGCCAGGTATAGCCATTACAGAAGATTAATTCTTAGATTTAGACGCCAGCATGTTTGTGGAGATTTTACTCTAAATCCTCATCATCACTGTAAACCTGCTGACCTTATTCTATGATGTGTGGTTGACAGGCAGCAGGTCCATAGTCTTTAGTGGTAATGTGGTCTGGGCTGGTCTGATTCTGTTCAGGCTGTAAAATGTTTGAGGTGAAGAAGGACAAAGGTTTGTTGACCTATGACACAGATTCTTTGTCAAAATAACTTGCTGACTCAGACTCAGAACATATGAGACTGACTGATGTTGTGAAAAAGGTAGTGGTCAAAAATGTGTGTATTTGTTATGATTTATTATATACCTCTAGCAACTTCAGCTGTATGAAATTTGGTTTCCACCAGGTTTGAGCTTCTTAGTGTCTGTCTTGTCTTGTGTTTCCCCTGTTATGCCCTTATTTGGTGCTTCCTGTTACTGTCGTCGTCTAGTTTGATTGTTTGATTATTTTCCAGGTGCACTCAAAAAAATGATTCTTGGCACAATTTTTTATTAAGTATTTGCATCTATTTGATTTTATTTAAATAATAGTATTTTTTTAAATGTATGTACTCCGATTACTTAGAATCAAATGGTACTGGGCTGAGTTTAAATCTGTTTTTTTGATTTTAATAGTTTCTTATTGTATCGACAGATGCTGTTTTTCACTCGATGCCTGAACAAAACTTAATGAAACACAATACATCACAGTAAGTTTTGTTACTTGTGATGTGAAACAAAGTGTCAGATTTTAGATTCTGTCAATTGTATCACTAAAGTTAAACAGTAAATACAGTTTTGGTGTTAAATGTAATGTGAAAGATGATTTTAGCGCCTCAGTACAAGCAGCAGAACTCACATGAACCGATCATCTCTTCCTCTTTACTTCTAGTTATCACAGCAAATAAACATGAACGACCATCAGAGGGTGTTGAAAGAAACAGAATCACATCTCATGTAATCGCTCAGAGTTTCAAGACGTCAAAGAAACGGCTTGTAAACAATGTCACAGAAATCCATTGAGTGAGCATAAACCTAAACTTGTTACTTAACTAAAAAAAATAAATAAATATGAAGGATAATGTTGCTAAATATATGCACTAGATAACATTCATTATATTTTTTACTTAATCTGTTCTTCAATATGTTATGCAATTTTGAATAAATTAGTCTTAAAAAAACAAAAAAACAAGCAATGACATCCACTGTTTAAATGTTTGTATTTCAGCAAACTGGAGAAGAAAAATAATAGCATTAGAAATATTATTTAAATAATAATAATATAAAAACAGCCTTACATGCAATTTAAAAGTTTCTTTACAAATCACTGTAATATACTAATGTACCAGTTGACAGGGTTTATTGTATAGTTGCAGCATTAGTTGAGCGAGATTTTTTAACTCCGCTTTAGCTTTATGTCTGAGTAAATCAATGACTAATGTTGTATTTTTGGGATCTTGTTGTTCTGCATGTTTGAGAATGAAGACCACACTGTTATCCCTGAAATTGTATTGACCCAAATGAATTAAGTACACTAAACATAAAAATTTAAAAAATATGTAGTACTGAATTTATTGAGTTAGGTATACGATTTACATGAGTTTCCTCACTCTGTTGAATGTTTTAAGTTGAATCATCTCAACTAAGCTTATTTGAGTCTGTTGCCAATGGCAACGAAATGAGGAACGCGTCACGAAGAAGCTGATTGGTCTGAGCTGCTGTTTGAACTGACTCCTCGAGGGCGCGCATTTCTCTCAGTGTTTGCTGGTGAGACGAAACTCTTTCTTTACCTTTTGCTCTGAAACCATTATTAATAAATTAAAGGAATAACAGTTAGCTAATAAAAAATACATAATTTAAGACTGCATGAATGTCGATTGTAAACCTTTCGCCACGGTCTTTTACGGATCGGCTTTTTTTTTTCTTTTTCTTTTTTTTTTTCTTTACTTTTGCGAGTATTACACAAACAAGCTTATATTGAAAAACTTTGAGCATGTGCCGGATATTAGCCCAAGAAATGCAATCTCTCGTCCACATAGTGTTAGTTAGTTAGCTAGCTACTGAATCCATTTCATTTAATACCAAGTCTTTTCTACCATGTAATGCCGGATAACTTTACTGCAATTTTTAGAAGCAGTTTATGGATAACTCAACAGGTAACATCGTAATGACACTTTGCTTTATCAGCTTGTTAAAAAAAAGTCTAATGTGCTTTGTTGTCACCCTACAGATTCCAAGAAGAGCAGTGCTGAGCTACAAATAAATAAATAAATAAATAAATAAAATAATAAATTAAAAATAAAAACAAAGATGATGGAAATGAAAAGATGGAAATGCAAGTGCTGTCAATTTGCTTGTGGCAAAAGGTGATACTTGTTAAAACATACTAGACTAAACATTTTATTTATGTTAAGGCTATGGATTACAGGTAATGATGTCAATGTGCTCATTGTTTTGCTTCATAAGATCTCAGTATATCGTCAAGAGCCAGGGGTATTAATTTTGTGTTTTCTGTATCTGCGTTTTTTTTTTTTGTTTTTTTTTTTGACTCTCAAAGTAATGGAACCCATTCACTTCCATTTTATGAATCACCAAGGACCATGGATTCAGTCACCTACATTTTAAATGGCCTGAGGGTGAGTAAATTAACAGCAAATTTTCATTTTGGGTGAACTTTTCCTGTAATACAGAAAAAAGCAATAATCAATGGAAATGTGATTTTCATTTTTCATTGATACAATGTTGTCTCTGCATCCTCAGACCTCTGACCTCACTGACATGAAGTGTGTTGCCATAAGAGGGATTCCTGTAATACCTAAAATTTGTTTTATTAATTTCCTTCATGTCCAGGCTTCTGATGATGAGGAGTCACACCAAAACGTTCCAGTTGGAATCCGCGAAAGCGAAGATGTTGGACAGCATCCCCTGTCTTTCTCCTCCATTTAGCCCCTGTAAAGAATCGTCTCAGAGGGTAATCTTGGGAAGGACGGTTTAGAGAACCTCCCTCAGGCCATTTGTTCTTGTTTTTGGATTGACTTATGCCTTGCATCTTGATTATTGAGCAATACATTAAACACATATATTTTCTCTTTGTTTTATTAGATAAAATCTCAACATACCTAATTTGTCAAAATGGATTTTGTAAAATGAATTAAAATAAACTGAATTCTAAAACAAAATCCTTGTTGTTTGTATTTTTGTCCTTTATTGTGCAGCTGTAACTTAAAGAATAATAAATCGGCAGAGAATTCAGTCAAATTAAACCTATTAAATAGTTATAATAAAAATATAATTTGATCTACTAAAAGTTAACTTTAGTGCAATTTAATGTTTTGAGTTACCTTAACTGGTAAATTTTAGAGTTATTGTAACAGATAGTTAGTTCAATGAACTAACACTTAAAGAACTTGAAATGTCTTGTTGAAAGACAAAATCAACTTTTTTAGGGCAACGAGTTTCCATAATTTTTAAGTTCAATCAACTTGTACGGGCTTAGTGTAAAATCAACTGCAATTACATCCCGAGGAGCCCAAGTATCTACCTCAAAGAAGACATGGAGACAATCATTAAAGAATATGTGGTAAGTGTATGTCAATCTGCTCGTTTTACATTATAAATTTCTTATGGATATATTTACATTGATAGTTATGTTAATTTTCTTATTGGCATCAGCCTCGCTTTGCCCGTGTGTGTAGTATGCAGCAAATTAGCTCATTTTTGATTTGATAAAACTCACTATCTCTTAGTAGAGATAACTAGAAGTTAGTATGAAAACTTGAGTATTGGTAACTGTTTTACAAGTTCAGTCAACTTAAAGATTTAAGTATATTGAATTCAAAATTTTCTTAAGCTTGTTCTCTACAGTTAATTTGAGAAAAAATAGCACATTTGCAGCTGTTACAAATTATGGCAATGCAGAGTAAAGTTTAAGTACAAATAATTACAAAGAAAGATTAATAAATTAAAAAAAATGACATTTTGAAGTAAAATACTGAAATGGTGTTTTCTTGTCAAATGTACTCAATGTTTAATGCTGTTTTTTTTTCTTCTTTTTTTTTTTTTAATTCAGTGCAAGTGATATCAAGCCACTTGACCGTCCTGGAATAACACGAGTGCTCATGTTTTTAAGCTTCGCTGTGTCCAGTTCCATCAGAATTCTCTTCTCCTTAAGGTAATATAGTTCAAAATAACTGTCTAAACATTTAATTCTTATTTTATACTGCCTGGCTAAAAAAGGTCGCTGTCTGGATTTAAATGAGTAAATACTCTATATTTAAGGATTGACTCATTGCTTGAAGTGATTAATATGTTTCTGGCATGTTGTGTGTTTGGCAACAATTCTTTTAGCCCTAACTGATGCAGTGTGTAGCCTTTTATTTCTCAAACAACCAGGTTGGAAGTAGTACCCATGTCTATATTCCAGGATAACAATGTCAAGGTTCATCAGGCTCAAACTGTGAAACATTGTCCACCACAGACTCCTGACCTAATCCCTTTTGAAAGTCTTTAGAATGTGCTGGAGTCGACTTTACATAGCCTGTCCAAAAAGGAGTTGCACACTCTAATATTTCATTGGACCACCTATAGCTTTCATAACATTGTGCTTTGTTGTGACATTTAAACAACATTATGCAACATCACAACATTTATTTCCATCAAGAGTTGCATTTTATTTTTGGCCTGGATCTTGTATTGACAATGGGAGAGTCTAGCCACTCTGTAAAGTCGACTCCAGCACATCCTCAAGACATTCAGTAGAGTTAAGCTCAGGACTGGTGATCAATTCATACATGAAAATGATTCCTCGTGCTCACTGAACCACTATTTCCCAAATTGAGCCTGATGAATTTTATTATTGTCATGCTGGAATGTGTACATGGGTACGTCCTCCGACATGGTTAAGAAATTAAAAACTACACACTGCAACAGTTTGGGTTAAAAGAATTATTGCCAAAATACAACAAGCCGGAAACATAAAAATCACTGCAATAATCATCCAATTCTAGACTCTTCAGTATTTGCTTATTTAAATCCAAATGGTGACTTTTTTTTTTTTTTTTTTTTTTTGACCAGGGAGTGTACATTTGAACAAGTCTGCATATCCAAAATGTCAGAGTTTGTAAACAATGTGCACTTAAAATTTCAGAATATGACACTGTGACTGGCACTGGAACAATACTCATTCTCTTTGTTTATCCTCCAGGACTGTGAAAGTGCATAGGCTGAGTCTGGAATTGCACAGACAACAGTGGGCATGTGCATCTTTCGTTCAGAGCGTGCTGGTGTTGGTCCTGGAGACCAACCTACGGAAGTTGGTGTGGAAGTTCTGCAGTGTCACTCTTGGGTGTTTGATGCTTTTTGGTCCGATTTATGTGCTTAACTGAAGCTACGCTACGGAGCTCAAGTGCACATTTGAAGAAAATCCTGGATACAACCAAGCTGTCACCAAAGAACTCTTTAAGTAATGACAATTGAGATGCCATTTTTGAGACATCAAATTTTTGTACTTGAGTCCATTTAAGTGTTAAAAGTTTAAAATGTAGATGTAGAATGATCCATTCATACTCTTGTACTCCTAACATGTAATTGAATATGCATGGTAAGTGTGGTGGTGAGCCTTATGGCATTTTTTCTGACCATTATCCTATTGTTCTAAATAATTGCATGTCACAGATTTTTTTTTTTTTTAAATGTTAGTGCAATGTAAGAAGTAGTGTTATCATTGATTTACCTCATGTATCTGTCTACCTCAAATTTGCACAGTTCTTAAGGAAACTGGTCTTATTTCTGCACTTACCATTAAAAATGGTTAAAAAGTTTTTTTTTTTTTTTTGCATTTATTTCTGCAGTATGGTTGATTGTGGCAAAAAATGTTTGAAAATAGTGTTTAACCTTAATGTGCATGTAAATATGAAGGCACTTTTTGTTTCTTGTTGCACAAGTGTATGAACACTGTAGTATGTCTTGCTAGCTCATAGCCAAATGCATTGAAGTATTAATAAATTGATATAATGTAACGGTGGTCTTGCTGTTCTTTTTTTTGTGTGTGTTGTAGTTAGATTTTGTTGCAGCACAGTGTGATTGGGTGGGGTAGGATTAAATATGAGTTGGGTTTATTGAAAAAAAATTATGTAAATGTGATGCATTTTAAGTACATTGGGTTTATTACCTAATAATACATATACATGTTTCTTATGCATTTAAAACAAATTGGATTTATTTGTACTATTACATAAGTCTTATTACTTGTTTCATTTACATGAGGGTGGCAAATTTGCTTCACATAAAGTTTATTAGTTTAAGTTAAATATGTAATCAAAATGGATGGAAATTTTATATGCAATTGAAATAAATCTTAAAATTGACATAAATCTTAAAAATTGGGCCTAAATATTTTTTTGAGTGTGCGTTTAGTTAATTACTATGTGTATTTAGTTCTTGCCCGTTCAGTTCATTTTGGTCTGGTCTATCTTTATCCCCGGTGTTCCTGTGTGTCATTCCTGCCTTGTCTTGCCGTGCCTTGCCTTGTTTGTTATTTGGATGTAATTAAAGACTGTATTTCGAGTTTACCCTCGTCTCCTCGCTTCCCTCGTGTGTGCACCGTGACAGAAGACCAGACCAAAACCGAAAGTGAGCGACGTCTTTTTCACCGTTTTATTGTTCCATTTTTGAAAGTCTTTTTTTTTTATTTTTTTGTTCCTGTGTTATGTTTTCCCCACCGCGGCTTTGGAAGTCGCCGCTCGACTCTCCCGCTCTAGCCCGCGGATCATCGTGGGAGTTCGGCGGGACCCCGTCGACGGGGATAGGATCGCCACCGTCCGCGGCTCACCCAAGTCTGTCGGCCGCCGCTCACTCACCCCACGCCACCGTCCGCGGCTCACCTCACGCCGCAGCCCACGGCTTACCCAAGCCCGCCGTTCGCGGCTCACCCACGCTGCCGTCCGCGGTGCACCCAAGCGAGCCGTCCGCCGCTGACTCATGCCCGCCGGCCGCCGCTCTTCAGTTCTGTGCCGTTCCCAGCCTGACCGGAGTCTAGGCTTTTTAAGGTACTGTGTCCACAGGAACAGTTTTAACCCAGTCATGTCTTGTCGGTCTTGTCGGTGGAGACCTGTCTGGGTGCAGACGACTCCCCTATTCATGGCCGCGGACATGAATTCCCTACCCGCCTGAAACCCCACCAAAACCAAAGGTCTTTGGACTTGTCCCTTACGCACAGAGATTTCTCCAGTTTCTCTGAATCTTATGATGATGTTATGCACTGTAGATGATGAGATTTGCAAAGTCTTTGCAATTTGACGTTGAGGAACGTTGTTTTTAAAGTATTCCACAATCTTTTTACGCACTCTTTCACAGATTGGAGAGCCTCCTCCCATCTTTACTTCTGAGAGACTCTGCCTCTCTAAGACATCCCTTTTATGTTACAGACCTGATGTCAATTAACTTAATTAGTTGCTAGATGTTCTCCCAGCTGAATCTTTTCAAAATTTCTTGCTTTTTTCAGCACTTTGTTTTCACCGTGACAACTTTTTTGAGACCTGTAGCAGGCATCAAATTTGAAATGAGCTCATTTAGTGCACTGTAAAAAGTAAGTTGACTTAACTTAAAAAAATGGAGGAAACCCGTTACCTTAAAATTTTTAAGTAAATGATAATATAAAAAAATAAGTTAATTGAATTGTCAAGTTCACTTAACTTTTTTTTTTTTTTAATTATTATGTACTTAATAATTTTAAGGCAACGGGTTTCCTCAATTTTTTTAAGTTGTCAACTTTCACTTTTTACAGTGTGGATAAAAGTGTAAAATTTCTCAGTTTAAACATTTATGTTCTCTATGTTCTATTGTGAATAAAATATTGGCTCATGTGATTTGAAAGTCTTTTAGCTTTCATTTTATTCAAATAAAAAAACGTCCCAACATTTCCGGAATTCGGGTTGTAAAATAAATGTTTTTTCCCTAAAAATGTTTCAGCTTTTACGTGATGCATTACAATTATGAGATTTATGTAAATAGTTTTGTATTAATTTAAGCACTATACAATTCCATATAGTGTGTATATTATCTATAACTGCTTTCATCCATTTATATTTCATATACTGTATAAGCTCCTGTGTTTTTCTGAGAAATATATTTATTTTTTTCCTAAAAATGTTTCAGCTTATTCGTGATGTATCTGTTACGGGGCTGATGAGACGTGAGGATCCATATGCAAGCTTTTATTTAAAGACATGGTCATAAATACAGGCAGGGTCGAAACAATGGCAAACAGGTATGGCAGGGACAAGACAAAGAGTAATCCTAGGGCAAGCGTGGGTCGACGATCAGCGAACAATATCCAACGGGGCAAGGCAGAGCAATAATCCAAACGAGGTGCAAACAGAGTCCGAAACGGCAAGGCAAGGGTTAATCCAGGAAACACGGGCTAGAATAAAACACGGGAAAACAGGCAAGGCAAGACTAAGACAACTAAGAGGGCTTCGTAGGGTAGCTATCACTAGGATATTTGCATACAATACTCGGCGATCTGTGAGAGGAAGTCCAGGGTTTAAGTAGGGTGTGTGATTGTGTGATAGTTCTCAGGTGTGAGCATGTGATTGGTACAGCTGTGTGCAGTCAGTGCAATGGATCATGGGAAATGTAGTGCAAGGTAATGCGAGACAGTCTGTGTAGTGTGAGAGTCAATATGATGGAAGGGTGACCTCTGATGGCAATTAGACGGAAGACCATGAACCGGATTCGTGACAGTATCACAATTACTTATGAGATTTATGCAAATAATTTTGTATTAATTCAAGCACTTCATAATTCCATATTGTCTGTGTATTATATAAAAGTCTGTTTTTATATATATTTAATATATTGTATAAGCTCCTGTGTTTTTCTGACAAATAAAAACTAAATATGCTTTTTTTTCTGAAAAAAGTTTCAGATTTTGTTGTATTACTTCTTTTCTTTTTAAATGCTTGTAGGTAAATTATTTCACCAAAGCAGAAATCTATTGAGTTCTTGGTACTTTTACTGCTTTCCAGTAAAACTTACTTTTCTTGTGACTCCATGCATTATAATATAATAAAATAACTATAATATAACTAACTATAATATTTGAACAGTTTTTTATTATATGCACAGAAAAGGTCTTCCAGACAAATGAAGAAAATAATATACTGAATGCCCCTAAAATACAGATAGACGGTAATTGCAAGCTGTTGTCAGTTTCTGGAGGGCCACTGTCCTGCAGAGTTTAGTTCTAAACCTAATTAAACGAACCTGCAGCTAATCAGCATCTTCAGGATTACTAGAAACATGCAGGCAGGTGTTTTGGAGATGGTTGGAAGCTACAATCTGTGGGACAGTGGCCCTCTAGGACTGGAATTTAACACACGCGTCATGGAAGGATGACGTTCAAGAACGGTCCATAGACTGAACACACACTGTATGTGGCTTGTACTTTGATCTATGTAAGATGTATCTGTCTACCCTATCTACCGGAATGAGGTGTTTAAGAGTGAAACTCTTCAGTTATTACAAGTCATCCAATCAAAACTGTTGGTAATCATGATGTAATGGATTTTTATTTTATTGAGATCATGTTACAAGGGGAAACTGCAAATACAGTCCTATGGAATTTTTCTTCTTTCAGCTGAGTTCTCCTTTCTGCTATTTTTAAAGCTGATAATCATGGTAATGTCTGTATTTTTTGTCACATGCTGCCATATGAAAATCGAGAAATAGATGTTGGGATATTTTTTTGTGGAAAACTAGGTACACCTTTCTTTCTTTCTTTCTTTCTTTCTTTCTTTCTTTCTTTCTTTCTTTCTTTCTTTCTTTCTTTCTTTCTTCAAAGCATGTATCCCACTATTAAATGTAATATATACAAAAAAAGAGAGATCATTGAGCTCTTAACATATCTGTGGTCTTTGGGAATGTGTACAAGGAAACTGCCAAAACCACACCTATTTACATCCAGGAAGGTATCAGAAAACCAGGATTCCCCTTTACTTATTTGTTATTATTTTTGCATGATGCAAAGTTTTATGTTTGTTGTGTTTTGCATTTTTTTTTTTAAAATTATTTTCTCAATGTCAAAATGCATGTCTGGAAAAACAGCCCGAATGCAAAGTGTCGTGTTTGGAAAAGGTGTTGACAAGGAATGTCTTGCTGCAGCATGTTTGTTCTAGGGCATGTAAGATAATTCCTGAGAAGAAATGTAAATGAGGAAACATTTCACTCTGACTAATAAATCCTCAGAAGTTTTATGTTGCAGATGATAAAATGTAAACACATGCAAGGCATGATAAATATAAAGGGATCATTTTTCACCTGTCAGCTGTTTTGCATGTGCTGCACAATATTGTAAATAGGCCAAAGGTTGTCAGCAGCTTGCAGGTGTCTTTGTTTCTTTACTCATACATATGAGCATATAATCACCATACTGCTTGCTAATATGCGTGATATTTAGAGTTTATATAAGATATTTGATTTTTATTTTTATTTTATTTTTATTTTTTTATTTTTTATTTTTTTGCTGTTTAAAAAGTACTGCCATGAAATGTGTGGGTGTTTTTTACTTTCAAAAAACTTGCTATTACACATTCGGATTCCAATTCCTCTCTGTTTCATGAGAGAACAGTGTTCAAGAGAACTATCTGACGCTTTCAGACGCTATATATTCTATGTGTATAGAAATAATACATTCCATATGGTCTTTTTAACATGTTTAAAAAAATTTTCCCCCCTTTTCCACCTTATCAACTTGAGTGGAGTGACCGATAACCTTAGAGTCTCAGCTGCATTGGTGGGTTATGGTTAAATGTTCATCCTGCAACGTGATCTCATTATTATTTACAGTGTGTAAAGTGTGGTGGTAAATCTACGGTATAGAATATTCCAATTAACATGTTCATCATTGTAAAGTTACCTGCCTATTGCTTTTTTTGTATTGTTGGGGGGAGGTTAGGTTTAGGTTAGGGTACATTTAATAGTAAATGTAACTATACAAATTTCTTACACAGCTCTCTGGATTATGTGATTCTGATTGGTCAGTCGCAACATCTCGCAGACTTTGCTTGATCTGTGCATATTTCTCTCCTGATTCAGCAGAGATGAACTTTTCAGTGGAGAAAGCAATAGGTAGAGGACTATTTCAGCTGAAAGCAATGGTTTGAAGTTAAAAATGCCCTAATTTTGGATTTATTTCTTACAAACATGCTTTTTTGCTTCACGAAATGTTAATTGATAGACTGGAGTCCTGTGGATTACTTGTGGATCATTATAATGTTTTATCAGCTGTTTATATTTATTCAGCTGTTTGAACTCTCATTCTGATGGTGGCACCCATTCACTGCAGAGGATCCAGTGATGAGATGGCAAATTTCTCAAAAATTTTCAAATGAAGAAACTCCATCAAATGTCATTTGACTGTCATGAAAATGACTTGTATAACATTGCTGCAATGTCTGTGTTGCACAAATTATTTTGTAAATTGTAAAAAAAAAAAAAAAAAAAAAAAAAAAGTCTTAGTGTGAATCAGAAGTTGTTACCAGCTTCAGTACTGTGACGTATTTCCAAATGAAACAGCCAGACGGTTGGAAGCAAGTGCTTAAGGATGTTCTGATCAAGCTGATGTCATCAGAAAAGAAACGTCATTCATAAGCACATTTTCAGATTTTGATTTTTTTGTGTGTTTGCGGATTCACTTGCATTAATTGTTTATCATAAGACTAATGTAGTAAAGTGCACTAACAAAGTAAACTAATTCATGCAGACCCAAAGATAATACACAGGCAAGATTAATTTCACCCCAAATTAATAGACTGCTTTATGTCATCGATTTAAACTGGTGTATATACAAATACACAAAAATGTGTGGGTTTATGTACTAATAATACAAATAATAAGATCAGGTTGCATAGTTCCTTGACGTAGTTTTCAGATGGATTTCTCATGTTCTCATATTTTATGCAAAATAGTCATGCTTGCTAATATGTTATAACACTTTGGCTGAACTTGCATGAACAGTGGTTCTACATGATGGAAACATGTTATCTCTACATAAATATTTCATGTAGGATGAACTAAAGCAAACTCAGTAAACTAAACTAAAATTAGACATGTCCAAATAACTTGATTCAGTCGTGTCCAAATAACGTGATTCAGTCACGTGGAACCACTGTCCATGATTGAATCATGTTCAGCCAAAGAGTTACAAAATAATACCTGAATAATAAGATCAGGTTGCATAGTTCCTTGACTAAAAAAAAAGTTTTCAGATGGATTTCTCATGTTTTAGAGTCTAAAAAAAAGTCAAGCTTAAATACTTCAGATTGTTGCGAGAAAGCCCAAACAACACTGAGCTCATGTTATTTATACATTAACAGGACCTTGACCTTGACAGTGAAGTTGACAGTAACTGTAAACACACGAGAGCTTGTCACTGCTCTGTTCCCACGACCGAGTCTTATTTCAGTTGATCTCTTTTCCTTTTTCCCATGCAGGGTTTAGTTACTTAGAAACACATTTCCAGCAGGGCTTTGTTGTCATTTTCACCTTAAGCATCTCAATATCTCAGTACATTCATTGGTAGTATAGGCCTGCAGTTTCAAATGCTGCTGTGACCCCACAGAAATGTACCATGTACACAGTGTAGCTACACTTCTGTCACTGTACAGTTCCTATAATGTCACCTATAGCATGACTCAACTTGTCCTGTTTTGTTTGAAGATACCAGGTTGGCCTAGTCTGATCTGTTTGGCAATGACAGCCTGATGTTTTGATGTCCTCATACTCTGGCATTCATTGGTCTTCTTCCCACACCTTTCTGGGAAATAAAAGCTGGCTGCTTCAACCTGGGAGTTTTCCAAATAAAGAACAGGGGGAAAGAACACTATCTGTGGTTGCCAGAACATTGTGGTAGCAATTTTTATTTATTTATTTATTTATTTTTTTTAGATTTTACGGATAGACTATTTTGTATATTTAAGTTCAATTTTATTAACTAATATAATGTTAACCTACTGAAGTACTAAAATCTGTTTTGTACCTTTACAATACACTGACAACAACCTAGAAACACAGGTTGTAATCACATGTAGAATCAAAACGCATCACACATAGCTTTTTCACAAGTTGAGGTAAATATCTAACTTTCATACAAACAAATACAAAACACTATCATGGTAACACACAACACTAAAATGATTAAACAAATATTCATTTAACAACATGATGTAACACAAAACCCAAATGTACTTAAGAAAGGGTTTTTTTTTTTACGTATAGCATTTTTACAGTTTCAGTATGTACTTCCTGTGTGACTTGCAACATTCCCTTCATTCTGTCTTTTGTCTTGTTTTTTGTCATAGTCATTGTTTGCACATTGTTTGCATAGTCTTGCGAATACTTTGTCAGTGTCTTTTGTGTAATTTTTTTTTTTTAGGATATGCCTACTTTTTTTTTTTTCAATTAATGACACATTTTGGCATTATTCATTTGAGGAAAAGAAAAGTCTGTTCGTTTCACTTCTGTGTTTTCTTACCAAACCAGTATGTCCATTCGGATTCACATTCACAAACTGCATCTTCATTAAACATGACAAATGGCAACCACAAAGCTTTAAAGGAATATAAGAGTTTGTTTATATCATAAGGTGACAGACACCGTAAACTGATTCATAAGTGCATGCAGAGGCCTGTATAAAGGTAATCTTGTTAGTGCCTTTCATAGTTTCGTTCTGTGGGTGAGGAAGGATATGTGGCTGTTGTTGCCTCAATGACTGTTCAGCCAGGTACTATGACTGGTATGCGTCGCACCCGTCAAAGAATCTGGATTTGATGGTTACGTGCCTGAAGGAGAATACACCTTGACTTCTTTCTGTTCAAAGACCAAATGCACATTTTAAACCAAAATAAACAATAAAATCATATCTTAATATTAATGAGTCAGTTTATCATTTTGGTACACGGTGAAAAGTTAAATGTGCACTGTTGATTTTAGCTTATGTTCGCACAATCAATTTTGAAACTTTTATGCTTCCTCACACGTAGCCTATGGCAGGTTGTGTATTTAAGAACATAATGTGCTTGACACATGCAGCAGCTGTATTGTCAGTAAGGGGTGTGTATATCAGTGTATGTTTGGATGAGATATGTCTTGTCATTTTAACTGCCCAGCTTTCAGTCACTTGTGCCTGCTGTGGTGTTTACTTCTGTATGCACTCTGATACTGGACATTTTTAAACTGATTTATGGCATATTTTCACACTTTGGCATATCATTAAATGTAGATTTATACAAGAAAAGTGATGATGCTGTTGGTAAATGGGTTTACTGCCTGCTTGGCAGTTTCAAATGTCTGCACTTATAAACTTTTTCAGAGATGTTATATATAAGTGTGCAAATCCTTCCAGTTTAGAGTGGCCTTTAACAATTGTCAACATAACTAATAATAAATAGTTAGCATGTATCTGCCATTTAGCTTTAGTTTTTGGCTTGAGTCCCACAGGATGCATCAAATTGATCAAAAGTGACAGTAAAGACTGTTATTTCACATAAATGCTGTTTTTAAATTTTCTATTCATTAAAGATTCCAGAAAGAAATGTGCCACAGTTTCCACAAAAATCAACATTTTTATTTTCAATATTGTTTTCAACATTGATATTGATAAAAATTTTTAAAAAAAAAATGTTTCCTGAGCACCAAATCAGCATATTAGAATTGGAGAATTGGAGATTGGAATAATGGGTATTGAAAATTCAACTTCACCATCACAGGAATGTATGAATTAAAATATATTAAAATAGAAAACAGCTATTTTGAAGTATAATAATATTTCACAATATTACTCCAAATTATCACAGCCTTGGTGAGCAAAAACATTCAAAAAAATCTTACATGATAACTACAAACTAACCAGTGAACTAACTATAGCTTCTGTTGAGCGACAGCTTAGTTAGGCTAATTTTTCAACCCTGCTACCTGCTGAATTTTTCAATTTAATTTGATTTAATATTTATTGCTAGAAATTTCTATTACATAACAGTATGTCAATGCTGTATGGGTTTTAAGCTGTATGTAGATGCCCTAAATTGGTAACAGTTTTACAAAAATGTTAAAAAAAAAAAAAAAAAAATACATACATATATATATATATATATATATATATATATATATATATATATATATATATATATATATATATATATATAGGTAGTTTAACCTTTTGAGTGTTGAATTCCTTCTGCAAATCATTTGTTGAAATATTTTTCATTTTTGAGAGTTTCAGCCCTATTTTGTTTATTTGTGAAAAAAATGCCAGATAAATTAAGTTTCAAAAGCATGCTCATGATAAAGGTTGCTTTAGTCTTGATCTGAATCTGAAAAGAATGTTTTTAAGCTGTGGTATATTCTTCTCTCTGCTTTAGGGAAAAAAAGAGGTCATGATGTGAGTGAGCGGAGGGCTGGACATTTGAGACATTACGTCAGCATGAATTCAGACAAGAACATTCTGTTCTGAGGTCAAAACATGAGTCCGGTCTCTGAACATGCCCAAACAGAACCAGTGGCCTTATGTAATGTCACGATGTAATGATTTTGACATGGACAATGATGCAGAAAGCAATGACAGCTCAAACAAAAGCAAACTAAACCTATCGACTCAACAACATTATATAACAGAAATACCTTAAAACATCCGTGTCCCTTTGAGATTTGCTTTACCAATTACTGCTAACTGGGCCAAGCACAAGTCAAACTGGACTAGTTTGTGTTCTCAATGCACTGTGTTTCTCTACACTTACTGATTATAACACTGGACAACAAACCTTTATAAGGAAACATTTATCCACCATTTCTGTCTGAAGTCTAAAATTCCTGTGATTCATCTATCATTTCCTCTGATCTAATCTAGCCTCTCATTTCAGCGATGTGTGGTCCGTGTACCAGACTGCCCTAAAAGGGGGATATGTAACACCCCCCACAAAGCTTGTTTCCCGGCAGCAGCGTGTTTTCACATTCCAGAGTTGTGGGATCATATTCCAATTCAGCTCTCTCCTGAATGATATCTGTGTTCAGAGGCCCAAACAACGCCATCCTTCATTTGGTGCCAATCACACCACCCACGATAGAGCCTTTGAGCTCAAACCGCACAACAACAACAAACAGACCCCAGTCTGTAAACGCTAGCAATGTCAGTGTAGTATAATTCAAGTTAGTCCGTGGGAGCTTCGATTTCTTCTGTGAATGAACATGCCCCTTCTCAGTTTCACCAATGTTTTTGTATTCTAAAAAGACAGCAGGAGGGAGAGAGAAAGAGAAAAAAAATGAGACGAAAGCCAGACATGAAAGAAAAAAGAAACCAAATGCCATTCTGAATAAAAAAGCGCTCAGTTAGGGCATCAGCATTCTTTTTAAAAGCCGAAACCTCCTCAGTCTCCACAGAAATTCTAGAATCAGCTGGTTCACATGATTCTAGGGCTGTTCTAGAACTTCAAGTTCTGAATAAAGAATGGTTGTAATCTGGCAGAGGGAAGCATTGCATCTGCATTACATTTCCATATCTTGGAACCAACATCTTCCTTATTCCTTAATGTAATAGCACACCTCTGCTGTAAATAACCTTTGGCGTGGGAGGAAGTGAATGCATAACAGAGTAGGAATTTAGAACATTTTAACAACCTTCAAAACAAATCTGCTTGCTTTTTGGGTAACACAGCAAGCATACATTTAAAGTATGTAAACTTTGTAGTTAGGATGGAGTTTGTGGGTGTGCACATTTTACCTTTGGTTTTCAAATGAATGTAAATGGGTTGAGAAGGAAACGACATTGAATGTTTGCTTAAAACACCCACTGCAGCTTTGTTGCAAGGACAATTGGGTTCTGTCAGTGCTGCATTCACTACTTTCCCAGAAGATACTAGCAAAAGCATATTGTCTATGGTAAATTCAGAGATTAAAAATACAACGAGCACAGTTTTGGTAAATTACACTCTTTATATATTGTTTAAAAATCCCTGCATAATGGTCATCAAGGGACATTTGTATATAGGGATTCTCATGTGTGTGTGGCTGGGTGAACAAAAGAGATCTGCATGGGTGGCAATAGATGTGTACATTAACCTTTCCCAGACCAGGAAAGGGAAAGCAAATACGGAGCCATGGAATTCACATGATCTTGACCTCGTGGGGAATTCTTCTCACTACCCAAGAATGGTTTATTTTAATCATTGACAAGATTCAATAAATTAAGGTAGATTTTAACTTTCTAGTCCTGTAATGAGTACCTGTTATCTCATTTAAAGGATTACAGTTTGACACAGTGTTGGTGTTTTGTATTAAATTAAACTTTCCTGTAAAATGAGTGGTGGTTCTCTGCCTCAAGGGTTTTCACCATGGACTTTTACAAATAATTTTTTTTTTTTTTTTAAACCCTGGAATTGGTTTGGGCAGGTCATTTCCCCCTTCAAACCCACAAAGGTAAGTACCCAGGCATTTGAACGGCCAATGGCCAACAGCCAATTTTCACATTAAGTTTACTTAAAATACCAGTCTTCAAAATGCCTCATGCCTTTAATAATTGACTGGCAGCAAATCCTTGTGTATTAAATAATAATCAAAGCTACTTTGCAAATCTGAAGTATGTCTCTCATATACCCTGTAGGGACTGATTAGTGAATGGCCATCTCCACAAAAATCAGTCTCTTTCAATGTAACTTGCCTGGGAAAAAATGGTCTGAATGCATTTTTGGATGTCATGAGTCTTTCATGACATGCCAACATGCAAAACAATGGAATGTTGCTTTCATTTCTGATTAATACAGTACATATCTGAAATATGTGAAGAACTTTTTTAGAGTTTCATTGAGTTTTTTAGACTAAATGCGATGTACAAATGGCATTGCCAGTCATTAAAAAGATCAAATGAATGATCTTTTCTAAATATATATATGAGTTATTCCATGACAGGAGTTTATAACATTTGATGAAGTGCACTAAACAATTTTCAGAAGAGCCAGGTTCAAAGGTTGCCACATTCTTCTCTCATTTAACATTCATAATTAGTTTTTTTATGCTCCACAAGATTCATCAAGCATAACATAAACAGATGAAATGGTGTTTTATTTACATTTCTACTATTTATAGAAACATCATATTGCTGACACTTGGATACTAATGATCCATGACAACAACTTTAATAACAAGGAGAACAGCAGACACATTCTGTCACAAGTTAGGCTACTTGAGAATAAACCAAAAGATTTTTTTTTTTTAAATTAGTTTTAGTGGATATATGTTTCAGTTTATGTCCACCATTAAATTATTTCATTTGTTAAATGCTGCTTTTTGTGAGTGGAGATTTTATAAAATTAGTTTTAAACTCTTTATCCAGTACTAATCCAAAAGACTGGAAAAGTCATGGGAACATTTTCAGAGAAAATCATTTGGTGAAAATTAGAATGACTCATATAATTTCCTCCTGTCATTTTAATTGGCTACGTTACAGCTGGTGTTATGCCATAATTCAGAAGATGAATTTGAAAAATCATTTCCTCACTGCTCCTCTGTCTCCTCCTGGCGGCTGCAGATGAATATCCTCGTTCTATTAGTTTGGTCTGGAACAAGATCTCTACATCGATTACTCTCTTAATACCACATTAGGCTAGTGTCTGAGTCTGACATTCATTCAGCTGTCAAGCTGGTATGATCTGATAATATTTTTAAAACCTTCAGATGCGCTCCTCATGATGCAGTAATATTTTGCCTTACGCAACAGATTTGAGTCCTGTCCAGAAATCTGGTCCCCTGCTCTATTTTAACTTGTCATGTCATTCATTTTAACCATAAATACCCGTCTTACATATCTGTGAAATAGATATAGGTGTCAGGATGAGTTTAGCTTACAGCAGGGCTCCTCGAAAGACTGCGGGAAACCGCATGTCCAGACTGCTGGATGCAGAGGAGGAGGATGAGTTCTACAAGACCACCTATGGAGGATTTCACGACGTGAGTGATGAAATCTCACCTGTGCGGCTTGTGTTGACACATTTCCGCAGCTGTAATACATTTATACTTCGGCGTGAACGTTTGGACATGAACCTGTGAGAATATGCCCCGTCACTCTGATTTTATTGTCTTGAGACTGTCAGGATCTCTATCACATTTGGAGTCTTTATGGAGTCATTGTGCTTTTATTTAGTAAAAAAATAAAAAAAATAAAAATAATAATAATCACACACAAAAAAGAGGAATTTATACACAGTATATAATATTTGTGTTTTTGTATATAATTTTACATTTTGATTATTTCACATTTAGTTATTCGGTATGTTTGGTTATGTGCTACACTTTCAATTTATTTTAATTCAGCTATAGAGATTTTCACAATTCATGTTGTAAATCAGCTTTAAAAATCTATTATTCCAATAAATTAGATATAGTATATATTGTATAAATTATATATTATAACTGAATGTACATTACAATATAAATACATAAATATAGTCACATTTTCTATACATGTAAAGCTGCAATTCCTTATGTATTATTCAATATGTTGTAATATATTAATATAATATATTGTTCTGTATATTTTTGTTAATTAATAATCAATGTAATTTAACATATTCAGTACATAATTATTAAATACATTAGTACATAAGGAAAATGTATGGAAATTTCTTTTTGTGTAAGGTTAAGTATATTGTATGAGTTCATTTGCTCTTCCATTCTTTGGAAATATCCTCATGTTATATTTGAATAGAGTCTCTCTCTCTCTCTCTCTCTCTCTCTCTCTCTATATATAAAGAACACAATAATAGGGCAGACATGTATTTCATCAAATTTATAGAAAGCATTAATAGATTTATACAAAAGGGTGGTTTATTATATTAACAGTTAATTTAATACATGACTTATGACTGGTTTTGTGGTCACATATTGTATACATTATATAATCTAATTGAATGTCATCCATGCATTATGCAAATAATATGCACCTGTCTAGTGTCTCCTCTGTGACTTTGAGTCCTGAAAACGTGATTTCTGCAGGAATCGGGTGATGAAGAATATAAGGGTGACTTGTCTGAAACGGAAGATGAGGTGGACAGTGACTTTGACATCGATGAAGGGGATGAACCCGACAGCGAGCAGGAGGAGGATGGGCCACGTCGAAAGAGCAGAGTGGTGACCAAAGCCTACAAGGTACAGGAGAGTTGCTAAGAAAAAGACGCTACCAAATAGCTTCAGATGACTGGGAATATAGTGCACGAGTCGTATAGACTAGTTTTATGATTCATTTATGGTGCTTTTGCATCCTTTTTGAAGTTTCAGTCCTTGTATATAAAATTGTATATAAAATAGTGACCAGTACATTCTGTACAGAATTTTCATATTTATGCCACTTGTAATCCCAGAACCTTGTGTTTGTGTAGGAGCCAGTTAAAGTGGTGCGGCAAAAACCAAAACAACGGAAACTGGCTGAACTGCCCAGGAGGACAGACAAGACAAAGATCGACAAATACAACCCCCCTGAACTACAGGAGGACATCAGCAAGAGTGAGACTTTTGCACTTTATTTAGATGTAACGCATAGGTGTACATAAAGCTGAACATATTCATGAACTTTTATCTCACTTTATTGTTTGCATAGTTACACATTTACACAGGCACATGTGACGTAAGTGGACATACATAACAGAAATTTTGCCATTATTGTACCCTTAAGAAGCAAAAGTGTATGGGAATATACTGGAAAATATAATGCAATATATGAAATAAAAATTTTCTATATATGGGAAACTAGTGCTTATTCTACAAAATATGCATGGACCGTGTATTGCTATAAATTGATACATAAAAAAATGTATGCAGACAAAAAATGCACTAAATTTTTTCGTAGTATCTTTTCCTCAATTAATTAATGCATAGGTGTACATAAAGCTGAACATATTCATGAACTTTTGTCTCACTTTATTGTTTGCATAGTCACACATTTCATATATGAAAATATATGTATTGGTATATCAGAAATAAAGTGTTTACTGATAAGAAATATTCCATTTTTTTGACAGTTGGATAAAATCATGGCAACATGGTGGGTGGAAAAAAAAGATTTGACATGTTTAACTTGATGGATATATAATATTGTATTAACACTATATTATTCTGTATATTTTCATATTTTCAGATAATTTTATGTTAAGTGTGGAAATATATTAGTTATTCTGATTTATCAATTTTGTTGCATTTTGTTTTAAATGTGATTTTTAGTTGGTTAAAATCTGACTATTTTTCTTTATTATTTTTTATGCAATAATAGACAAAAAGTCCTTTCTTTCTTTTTCTTTCTTTCTTTCTTTCTTTCTTTCTTTCTTTCTTTCTGTTCCTTCCAAGGAATTGACTGCCATAAAAATAGTTTCTATGAAAAAAGCAAACAGTATGTATCAACAACATTATCCAACAGGAAGTGTGTAGATGTTAATGATAACAGAGATTTACAAACCTAATAACAATTTCTATGAACCTCTGATTGTACATTTACAATATACTCATAAACCACAAACAAAATAACATCAGGTTCTGAAGTCATTGTTTCTTGTTCACGTGAATTAGATGATTTTCAGTGCAATAAAATGTGTTTGTTGAGGAAGCTGTCAATGAGTCAAGTTTACATTCCTTCATTGAACGGCAACAATTTAAGCACGTGGCGACCACATCATAAACTGTGGAGAGTGTTACAGTAAATGTTAGTAAACTTTGAAATTGTTTTTGTCTTAGACAGGAAGTCGGTGCGTCAGTCAACAACAGAACACACACGGCTGACGTACCTGAGGCTGCAGGAAAGGCAGGTTGCTCCGCGTCGAAGAAAGGGTACAAGACATGAGCGACCTTTGACCCAGGCTGAACTTTTAGCAGAGGCCAAGGTCACAGCAGAGATTAACCTTCGATCACTGGGTGAGGAATTGATAACTGATAACTACAAATTCTGTCTATAAAACTGAATGCTAATAGATGTTTGTGATTTTTTGGTAGAAAACTATGAGCGTTTGGAGGCAGATAAAAAACGCCAGGTTCATATGAAGCGTCAGTGTGTGGGATCTGTTATCCGATATCACTCTGTGCTCATGCCACTGGTGTCTGACATCACTTTTAAAGAGGAAAACGTGGATGTAGAGGGGTACTTCACCTGGTTCCTCATCTCTTACTGAATGTTTACTTTTTACTTCTATTGCTTTTGTAGACTTTAGACTTTTATTGTCTTTCAGTGGGTGTGTATCTATCTAACCTTTATATTGCCTGGCACTTAAAAATATGTAGATAAAGTCTCTGAAGTGTTCTCATGTTTACAAATACTCCTCTATTCATTAATTTGACCTAAAAAGACAAAATCAAATGTGAATTTTTTCTGTTTAGAGGTGAACTGAGTAATTTTGTTTTGAGTAATCTTATGCGTACAGACATCATTTTAAACATTTTAAAAAAAATTGTTTTATTTATTTATTTAAAAAAAAAACATGTTAAGCATGCTTTAAGTATAATATAAATAGAATAAACAATTAAAAACACACAAATTTCAAAAGAAAAGAAATATTATTCAAAAACTATCATTTTATACAAATGAAAAATTGTAATAATTCTTTTGGCTTCACTGTTTAACTTTATCATCTTAGGGTACCATTGCAGTTCGGTCAAAAGTAAATTAAACTTAGATTTATTAATTACATTAAATGTTAATTTATTTATAATACCTAAGAACTTAGTTAAAGATTTTCATATTTTGCTATGGTTGTGTAAAAAAAATCTATTTTTTTAAAATGATATATCAATTTTTTTTTTTTTTTACAATAAATTCACATCTTTTTAAAATTGTGTAAAAATTTAAATGAGAAAAAATGAGTGCACCTGTATATTTTTATCTTTATATATATTTTATCTTCACATCTCATTAACAGTTTGGACCAAGACGCCCAACAGAATCCAGGCCCTCACCCTCCACAAGCTCTTTCCCAGTCAGAATCAACCCTTACTGTCCCGCCTAGTGTTGTCTCCGCTAACACAGCTGCTGTAAACCCTTCCCTGTCATCAGGGCCTGCCAAATGCTCCCGTACCTACATCACATTCAGTGATGATGAATCCTTCCAGCGTTTCTTCCCCCAGTCCCCACTTCCTCGAATTCCTGTCCAGGAGATCTGCCCCGTTACCCATAAGCCAGCGCTCTACCGAGACCCCATCACAGACATTCCCTACGCTAATGTACAAGCCTTTAGGATCATCCGGGAAGCCTATAAAAAGTATGTGGCGGCCCACGGCCTGCCCTCCACTGGCACAGCGACTCCAGCGGACACCACTACAAAGAATCTGCGCCAGAAGATCATTATTAAACAAGGCATGTAGAACAATACACAAGATGGAATCTATCTATCTATCTATCTATCTATCTATCTATCTATCTATCTATCTATCTATCTATCTATCTATTCTTTTGTGAAATACAGTACAACTGCATAAAAATGTTTGCTGCCAAATCTCTGTCCAGTGTATTTGTAAGTGCAATAAGCTGCATAATTGAATGTGATTTTTGCATAAATGCTTAATGTAACTTTATTTATTGTTTTTGTTTTTTAAATACACTGTTTAATTTAATTGATTATGTAGTGATATGTATTTATGTCCGTATTATTTAAAACAGCATTAAAGATTGCTGTCGAGTAGCCTTTTAGATGTCATTATTTTTTTATAATAATTAAAAAATGTGGGCCATCTATAAAATTTGTTTATGTTGGAAAGAACCCACTTAGTACTTAATGCAGCCAATGTATAAACTTTGACATTAAATTCGAAACAGATCTTCAATCGGGGTCTCCCTGACTTGCAATACCCCCTCTATACCCTAGAGGTCACTCCTCTCTACTAAAATGTTAAGTGTTTAATGAGTAAACCTGAGTTACTCAAACAGATGACTGTATGGACCTTCTTTGCAGTGTCAGCCTACTCTCTCTGTCCCTCTGTTTCATAGTCATTAATCTCTCAAAGCCAAAATAATGAAATGCTGACCTCATGAAGAGTAGCTCGTATCCCTGTCTCAGCTCAACCCAGATAGCAAGCGAGGGAGGACTGTCAGCGAAGAAGGGAGGGCTTAAGGGGGGAACGACTCCCGGGGAGGGGGGTGAGTGAGGGGCTATTCTCTGATTTCAAACATAGAGTTGCTGTACAGAAGATCCCAGCAGCTCTGAGTCCTAGTGAGGGTAGGTAACACACTAACTCTCTTTCTATAATCTGTGTCTGTGTCTCTTTTAGCACCAGGACCACATTAGTATAAGTTTTTTGTTCACTATATAGCAGGATTTGCTTTTTTTGTTGACTATTTCATTTATTTGAAATTTAAAATGGTTGCATTCAGCTGCTAATTGCATGAATTATTGTTTTTGGTGATTTTGTTAAAGCAGTCAGTGTGGTTTATGGATAGAGGCCCCAGTGGGTGGTTTGTAGTGTAAAGTGTATAGTAAAAGGTTAAAGGTCAAGTTAGTAGATAGTTGGAGACTCAAGATCTTGTTGGATTAGTTGGATATTTTTTTTTTTTTTTGGTTTAGAGTAAGGCTTTATGGAGAACATTGTTTTGCAGAGTCTGCCTGCAGATGCACCTGTTGATGTGAGTGCATGTCAAAACGACAATCTTGTGAGAGTTTTTTTAATACCTGCTGATTGTCAAACAATTTTTATTATTATTATTTTTTTATTGGTATAATGTTCTTAGACATATTTTTGTTTTCAAAACTGTGCTGCACAAAATAGTGCTGCACACTGCTTTGCAAGCAGAGAGGATTTACGCAGCTGGAAGTAGCTGACTTGTGAAGCTAAAATTAATCTGAGGGTTGATTTGGAATTTTACACTTGGGTGGTTAGACATGGTGAAGTCAACCTACAAATAGTGTGAAGTCTTAAGAGCTGTGTGTCAGCTGGAAAATGCTCCCAATGATCAAACTCCATTACTGAACTATGGATCTGAATAAGAAGGGTGTTTTTAGGCTCTTGCTGCTCGTCAGGAGAGTTCTGGACACTTGGCAAAGTCACTTTTGGTGTTTCTGGTGGATGATATGGTATCTGATGTGTCAGTGCCCAATATTTGTTCTACGTCCTTCTGAAGTACCAGAGGGGGAATTGGGTTTCTTAGACCCAACCAAAGTTTTTGTCATATGGACGGTAATAACTTTATGGACTCTAGAAGGAAAACAGTCAGCAGAGTCAGGTTGCTTTTGGAGATGTTTAGTCAGTTTGCAGTTTGGAAATTGCAATGTTTTACAAGAAAAAGCAGATATAAGAAAGGGCTAAAAATAAAGGTTCAAAATGTTTTATTTTCACCTTTTAATGAACAATTCTTATGCTTAATGTAAAGAAGGTTTTAAGAATCTGAAGAATATTTTTCCACTGTAAAGAACCTTTATGGAAAGTTTCCATGGATGTTAAAGTTTTTTCATGGAATCATAGACACCATTACACAAAAAAAACAAAGGTTCTTCAGGGGCATCTTTGGTTCCATGAAGAACCTTTAACATCCATGATACTTTGCCGTTTGACAAAAGGTTCTTTATAGTGGAGTAAGGTTCTTTGGATGTTCTTCACACTAAGAAAATATGGTTCTTCTTTTAAATACGGTTTACTGATGAAGGTTATTCTTTGGAACCTTTATTTTTAAGAGTGTGGAATTTCTGCCTAGTTATATCAGTATTGTTTTTCTTTTTTCCACAAGTTTAATTACTTAAACAATTCAATACACGTCGTATTAGATTTAATTAGTTTGATGTGCAGTTTAATCATTATTATAAATTAAAGTCAGAACACCGTATTATGACATTTTTAAATGATTCTTATTAAAATGATCAAATAAATATAAAATGATTAAAATGGTCTGTTCAATATACACAAATCAATTCAATTGAACTCCAATCACAGGATATTAAAATTCTTATTTAAAAGATCAAAATCTAATTATAATTTGTACGTTGTGTTGGATTTTTAAAATTACTTTACTGACTAAAAATAAATTGAGTTAAAGAAATATTTTCTCAATTTGGAAATGTCAAATGTTGGCTGCTGCTTTGCAACAGTGAAATAACAAGGATTCCATGTTGAAGGACTAATTTAAAAAACCCTTTTCACAACTAGTGAGCCTGAACAGGTGAAACTCAGCTAATACTTTTAAGGCTTGAGTTGGTGTCCTTTGGGAGCTGTGAGAACAGGTGTTAGGAACAGGCAGACTGCTGCTCTTTCCTGGGAAATGTGCATAACACAAAAAGATGACACCTGGTCAGCAGAAGGCCTGCTTTTGGCCTGTATGTTTATTGTAAGATTGAAGAGACAAAGTAGTTAATGGCTATTTATAATCCCTGAGACGTCAATCTTGTAGACTGACAGGTTCCTGAAAGAATGGTGTCAGATGCATTGCCAGTTTGAGCAAAGTCATTTAGGAGTTCACATGAAATAGTGTAATTTGAATTTGTTCAGAACTGAGATTACACAATTAAACTTACATTTAGTTAGATATATAACAATAGTTCTGTTTTAGCCATATCAAGCAAAGATTTGTCATTCAAAGCAATTTAGCCTGTCTCCACTTCATTCAGTTCTCTTATTTTGCATTTCTAGCTTTACCGTTAGTCCAGCGAAAGATAACTGAAGTAACGAAATCTGAATAAACAACATAATCTTCTGCAAACGGTTCATAATTATTATTGAAATGAGGTAAGGCTGAGTTTAGCAATGGTAATGCTGTTTCTGGAATCAGTAAAATTGTGGAGGGTTGATTGATGTGTACAATCTTTAGTTTTTATTTTCTGTTCTTAGCTCTCTGATCCTGTGTTTGTGTCACTGGCTTTACAAATTAGTGCCACACTACTCTGGTCTAACACCTCTGATAGACAGACAACCACAAATACACACCCAAAACAAACACACATTTGTCTTTTGGATTTTTTCCATAATGTAAAATCAGCCATCACTAACGCTAATAATCTGCATTATTAAATTAAATTAAATTTTATTTTATTTGATTTATTTTAATGATTTATTTTGCAAGCATCAGGAGTGTATGAAAAGTGCAGAGCATAACAGACCCTTGTGATTCATTGTGTGATATGTAGCAGTAATGTTCATTAGCATATATTTATAGACCATTACCTCACTGGTCTCCAGATGGTTTTACCACATGATTGTAAACATTGATCGCCCAACTTACGGTTTGACAAAAATTTTTAAAGTAATTTGATTAGAAATATTTACACATAAGAAGCATCTGAAAGATTACAATCAGACATTTTTGGAGAGCTTTAGCTTTGTGTTATGCAAAGCCATCTCAGATTACAAGCAGATAGATGCAATTCTTTAAACTTCTTTAAAGTTATATGTGCAAACATGCAAAAATCTTTCAGTATCAGTAGTCTTCTTTTCACTGTAAAATATCTAAGGTCAGTTTACACAAGGCAATATTTTTTAATATGTTCCAACATGTAGTTACAGACGAATGAGTTCAGGTCAGTTACACAACATGTTAGGCTGTATTGTCTGTAGTTTGTGTTGTAGATCCATTTTGGGTGTGGTGGTCTGAAACTGGTGACTAGCCCATGACTCTATCAGTCTGTTTCATAAGGCGGACATGCGGCAGCATGGGCCACCTTCACATGAGTGTGAGCCAGTGATAACTCCTCACAGTTCTAACCTTCTCCTCCTTACTGTAACCCAAAACCCAAGCGTTACTGTTCAGAGACTAAAAATAGACAAGATTCTCTCTGTCTCTTTGCCTTGGAATGAAAGAAGCAGTGAGTACTTTCCTCATGGTCCCAAATGATTGGCGAGTCTACTGTAATTACATCGTGTTGTCAAAAAGTCCTATCTCTGTTCCCAAGTACATTGTACCTTCAGACCCCCAAAAGCTCTTCCTGTACACAAATGCTAGCCTTGTCCTTTTAATTCAACTGGGCTTTGTGGCATTTAACAATGTAAGCAGTTCCCTATGGTGCCCTTTCAGTGGCTGGCTCTTTTGGCCAGGCTGAAAGTGACTTGGACTGGAAAGCTTGAAAGGTTCTCCCATTCATTCTCAATTTCTACAGAAAGCATTGAGGGACCGAATAAAGCACGCAGCCATTATTGTGCCTTATTTGCGAGCCAAATATAGTAAAACAAGATTTTTTTGTACAAGTTTCTGGCTTAAACTTTATCTCTCTCTCAGGGCCCGCTGTCTCTGGGCGAGCTGTGTGATTTGAGAGTACCACCGAGCAGCAAGCATGTCTAAGAGCGATCCCCGAGACATCGACGAGGATGCCATCCTCAGGGGCCTCAGCGCCGAAGAGCTGGACCAGCTGGAGTATGAACTACAGGAGATGGACCCTGAGGTACTATGCCGTACAACTGTTTGAAACTAAAGCATGGATAGGTAACATTTGAGTAGACTTTGAAATGTTTTGCCACATGCACTTATTTTTGAGGAGACACCAGTGGTAGGCAATTTAAGGCTGGAATACACTACACAACTTTTTTGCCCTGATTTACAGTCTTTAAGAGCGGACACTTAGTTGCTTAAAGGGATAGTTCACCTAAAAATGAAATATTTTGGGTGGACTTGGTCTGTCTGCAGATTTGAGTTCACAGATTTAATAGAAAATCACGTAGTGTATGATGGTCACAGACTAAGACTTTTCAGCTTCAGATTATGATTCCGTCCAGTTGTTTTGAGACAGTTGATATATTGTTTTCATTTGTCATGCATCTCCAAGAAACGAGGCACATGTTTATGTGTGAGTTTCTAGTGTTTGGAACAGCTTCAAAGTATGAGTGTGTGATCGTCAGTCGTTTTGGGTATATTGCTATTTTTTATCTGTAGCCATTTACAAAGTCTGCAAGTTTATGATGCAAAACACACACAAAAAATAAAAAATGTGTGTGTGTGAGAATGGGAGATTTCTGATTGCAGAAATCATTTTAAGCGTAATGATTTTCTTGACCTTTCAGAATGCCATCCTTCCAGCAGGGTTCCGTCAGCGTGACCAGACCAAGAAAAATCCCACAGGCCCCTTTGATCGCTTCGCCCTGATGGATTTCCTGGAGAAGCAGGCCATGGAACACAAGGACAGAGAAGACCTGGTGCCCTTTACAGGGGAGAAGAGAGGTATCACAAACACTGGATTCATTTTAACAGCACTTCTAATATCTAACATCTGAAATATTCAACTAAAGGCAGATTTGCCACTTAATCGTCATTATTCTGAACTTTTATAGAATTTAAAAGGATTCATGAATTATTGTATTATATATAATTTTCTAATTATAATTGTATAATTGTGTTTATTTGTTTCTTTCTTGTGTTTGTATAATAGCTGTGAGTAAAGTGAACATTTCTCTTTCCCTCCACTGTCTGTAGGAAAGGCCTTTGTCCCTAAACCAGGATCAGGACAAATCCCTGTGGAGGAACAGATCACTCTGGAACCTGAGCTGGAGGAAGCACTGAAGAACGCAACAGATGCTGAAATGTGTGACATTGCAGGTGGGCATTACATTTCTACAGTTCCTGTTGTTTCTTTTCACATGATATAAAGCAACCTATGATATCCGGTTGGGAGTGCTCTAGAGATATGCATTACAACTCTTCTAAAACTAATCCTCACTTTAAACCTGTAACGTCCTGTAAACGGCTCTGATTGTAATCCAAATTTTGATCCTTGACTAAGGACTAATCCTCTGTTTGCTATTGTAAACAGCTGATCACAATACCTTGTGCATAACAATTGCCAATCAAACCCTAATTTCATCTGCTTTAATTGCGTTGTACAATCAGTGTCTCATATGACAATTGTTTTAATATATATAAAAGAAGCAGCCTAGCTGAATTATATGTGGAACTATGAACCGTGTAGGTCATGCACAGAATTATACCACACAGTATCTATTTCCCCAAGATCAGCAGCTCACCAAAATAAAATGAGCAACAGCCAACTAGTCAACATGAGCAGAGATGGAGTGTAAATGCTTGTGTGTTAAGTTGGCTGCAAGTCGTCTGTGTGCTAGAAACACTCTATGATTGTGTGTTGGCAGCATTTAGCCAAACATAAATATCACTTATCATACTGCTTCTATTAAAAATGCAACATGAGACACAAAGAATTCACATTATTCTTGATTTAACAGACTAAAGTGATGGAAACCAGTCAATAGTCTAATTGTCCTTGAGCACTTAATAGCAAGCCTTTGCCCTTAAGGACATTTAAAGCTGTAGAGTTTTGGAGCGTGTCACTGGCTGCAGATTTCCCAGCAGAGCCCCTCATTCAGAACACAGTTTTAACTCTGGAACACATCCAGTTCTGGATTAAACTGTCAATAGGGGTTTGCCGTTGGTGATTTAATGGATGAGTCTGCTTTTGCTGAGATGCAGGGTAGCTAACTGGATTTCTGAATAGTGCTGGTGGTTTTAATCTAGTTATTGTATCTGAATATGGAATTCAAGCTGGTGTAAAAAGGTAAGGTCTGGTCTATCCCAATGCCAGTTTTATCTGCTGTTGCCCTACTGTATTTTTTCACCATTCCAGCCACTGCTAATTGAAACCTGGAGGGGGAGTTTATAGTGGATTTACTAGTTAGTCAACGCCACCTGCTGTTCAAATGCAAATTTACAGTTTAACTGACACAAAACTAGTCAGTTCTCTGCAGTGCATCTTAAATGATTTGTGACAGTATTTCTGAAAATGTATTCCATAAAAAATAAATTGATTAAAAAAGAGTGATTAATTAAAAACATTATATTTATATATAAAATTGGTTTATTTTTTATTTTATCATTTGTAATAATATTAATTTAAATAATTATTTAAAATAAGTAATGAAAAATGTATTGATTATTATATAGTTTTAAATGATTAAATTAAATTTATTAATTATACATTTATCAACATATTGTTATTATAATCATTATTATGATATTTTTATATTAAACTAATGTTAATATTATTAATATAAATTATTCATTTATATTTTATGTTATTAACATCTTTTAGATATTATTATAATTTTTTTAGAGAATTTTTTTAATAAGATTTATTTTTGGCATTTTCACCTTCATTATGATAGGACAGATCAGAGCTGACAGGAAGCAAAGTGAGAGAGAGGGGGTAGGGGGGCCAGGATTGGGAAAGGTCCTCAAGTCGGGATTCGAACTCAGGACGCCCGTAGCACAAGACATATCTTTTAGATATTTGAATATTTTAGATATTTTAGATATTTATATTTTTTTTTTAAAAAAATGAATAATTATTACTTTTATTTATTACATTAAAATTAATTAATATTAATAATTTTATTACCAATTTATTATTATTATTATTATTATTTTATTTTTGTTGTTGTTATTTGAACATTTATTCATTAATTAAAATTAATAAATGTTTTTATATTTGTATCCACCTTATTTTTCAATACGGAAGTAAACCATTTTCTGTGAATGTGTGAGACTTCTGGTTCATTAAATAACAAATAACAATGTGCAGTAAAAGTTAAAAGTGTTTGCACTACAAACCACTGTGTTCATAATTAAGATAATACATTCAAATGATATGGTAAGACACACCAGTTTGCAATATCAAGCAGCAAATCAAGTTGTTTTGTACTGCTAAAAATACAGAGCAGAAGCCTTGCACATAAAATTTACAAATGGCCATGCCGCTCTTACGGGAAAAATAAGGTGGATAGTTATTATATTTTTATTAATATATGATGTTTTATTGACAAGGTTTTGGGGGAGCACATTCAGATAATCAACCAATTCAGCACAGGTGGAACTCGTCTAGATAATCAACTTAAATGGATAGTTCACCCAATAATGAAAATTTGATGTTTATCTACTTACCCCCAGGGCATCCAAGATGTAGGTGACTTTGTTTCTTCTGTAGAACACAAACGAAGATTTTTAACTCAAACCATTGCAGTCTGTCAGTCACATAATGGCAGTCAATGGGACCCATGGCTTTGAGAGTCAAAAAAACATACACAGACAAAACCAAATTAAACCCTGCGGCTCGTGACGATACATTGAGGTCTTAAGACATGAAACAATTGGTCTGTGCAAGAAATTGAACAGTATTTATATCATTTTTTACCTCTGATCCACCGCAATGTCCAACTGTCCTAAGTGTGTTCACAACAGCCGGCGCGTGACGCATCAATGTGCTCTGGCATAGTAAAAAAAATCTTCGTATGTGTTCCACTGAAGAAACAAAGTCACCTACATCTTGGATGCCCTGGGGGTAAGCAGATAAACATCAAATTTTCATTTTTGGGTGAACTATATATATATATATATATATATATATACATACATACATACATACATACATACAGCCAACTCACCTCTGTCCCATGACAGTTTTCCGGCATCCCTCCTCCACCCCAACTCCTCACTCTTAACTATTCTCATCCCAGAGTAGGGATGGGGGAGTTCTCTGGATTAGGGCTATATTCCGAGCTCGGAGCCCTTCCTCAGGACAGCATGCCAAATATGCTTACTATTTGCTCAATCTGATTATATGTAAAGGTCATTGCACACTGAGTCTGAAATTTTTGTCTGAAATTTTCGCACGTTAAAAAATAAATACGACCTCACGTTGTGTCAATCACGTTTACACACTGCCTCCGAAACTTTCGTCTGTCATAAAAAAAATTCGGATCAGGTTCGATTTTCTGTGTTTTCACATCCGTAGCATGCATTTGATAGGAAAGGATGAGGAATACGAAAAAACTGAAAAACACACACGAAAATTCCGGATTCAGTGTGCAATGACCTTAAGTGCGAGCTCGTGAAACTGGCATCTCATAAGAGTAGTCCAAAATTATTAAATGTTTATGTCATTAGCTAATTCGATTCTTGTATCCTCACAGCCATCCTGGGGATGTACACACTCATGAGCAACAAGCAGTATTATGATGCCCTGAACACCACTGGCAAGATTGCCAACACAGAAGGGATCAACAGTAAGTATACATACAGCACATTTAACACTGAACCACTTCATGTCAAACAAAAGTTTTATATAATGAAATTTTTCAATTTTTGTTGAATTTACTGAATGTCACTTCAGCATATACAACAGTTACTTATAATAAGCTGCTCTATACTCTTTTAGGTGTGGTGAAACCAGATGTGTATAAGATCTATCCCGACGAGCCTCCTAATGACACGGATGTAGAGGACACTCTCCGCTGCATCCAGAAAAATGACAGCAGCCTGACAGAGGTCAACCTCAACAACATCCCGGTAAACATGCTAACTGTACTCACACCTTAATAAGCATAATTATGATCACATTACAGATTAGACATAATATGAATATTATAAACAGATTGCCTAATTACACTTTCTAGTATTTGTTTTCTTGCAAGCATCTGATTAATGACCATAATTAATCATAAGAATTGATGCATTTCTGTGCATGAGCAGAATGGGGTAGTAATGAATGTTTGTGTTGCTGTAGGACATTCCCATCCCAACCCTGAAAGCAGTTTTTGAGGCTATGAAACGTAACACACACGTGCTAAGCCTCAGCATCGCTGGGACACGCAGTAATGATCCTGTGGCCTATGTAAGTCCTGAAGGCTGCATTTTCGATGTTCTTTCATTCATTCATTCATTGCTTCATTGCTTCAGTCACATTTTTCTTCAACAAGTCTGAAGATATATTGCTAAATGTGTAAAAGTGTGTATTGACCAAATAAAATCTAAAATCTTAGCCTATGTAAAGTTTAGTAGTTTGAAAATGCTGTAAATAATTGTTAAAATGTATTTTATAGACTCAAACCATGGAGCTTGTTTTTGTTAGGTTTTATCAAAACTATTCAGTTTAGTTATATACACTAAAATTCAAAAGTTTTGAATTTTGAATTTTTGAAAGAATAAATTACATTTTAAAATAAATGAAAATAGAAAACATTTATTTTAAATTCTAAAAATATTTTGTAATTTTTTACTCTATTTTGTAATGGAGTCTTGGTGAGCATAAGAGACAGAAACATATAGAAATATCTTACCGACCCCAAACTTGTGACTAATCAATAGTTATTCTTAATATTCTTCATAAAATCATTTTTCAACTCTGTTGTCCTCTGCATGTATTGTGGAAATGATGGAGAGCTGATGTCAGTTGCTTCTTTTGCTCTGTTCCTGTGAGTCAGGCTATAGCTGAGATGTTACAGTCCAACACTACCCTGCAGAGCCTCAACATTGAGTCCAACTTCATTACTGCACAAGGCATGATGGCCATCGTCAAGGCACTGCGAGAAAACTCCACTCTGGCTGAGATTAAGATCGACAACCAAGTAAGAGACTATAACACTCCTGCTAGAAACATCTGATGGCATGTGTTTAAAACTAAAAATAAAATTGTTCATGTGTGATCTCACAGAGACAGAAACTGGGTGACTCAGTTGAGATGGAGATTGCAACCATGTTGGAGAACAACCCCAGCATCATAAAAATTGGTTATCATTTCACTCAGCAGGGCCCGCGTGCAAGAGCCGCAATAGCCATCACTAGAAACAATGATATCCGTGAGTGTGTTCCCAAAATATTTTCACAAATATTGCAGCTTGTGCTTGTCTGTAGCTGAAACAGAAACATCATTTTCATTCATTTTGGTGTGTGTTGCTACATTGAACTTGATATTTTTTGTATTTATCCCATCTCCAGTTCGTCAGCAGAGAGTAAGCTGAAAAGAGGATGGAATTGAATTCATTTAGGAGATATCAGTTCTCCATGTGCACTCTTGGAGTCCTACAGACACTCCAGTAACAGCCAGGACAACCCCTACCGATGACCCTGATATGCTTTTACCATTCGCCATCGGCCATTGTGGATATCATTATCGCCAGCTTGATAAGACTTCATTGCTTTTTGTGGATTTCATCAAATCAAAAGCTCTGATCTAATAAAATTGACCTGCTTTTTAATACCTCAGTTTGCAAACTTGAAAAAGACACCAGTTGCTCAGTTCATTTTCTGGTAATATGGTGCTCCCGCAAAGGTTTTTTGTAAATATTTTAAATAAAATATTACATTCTGTATTGTCTAATCAGATTTCAAAGTTTCATTAAATTACAATACCATCATTTAATACAAGTTTGTACTATCAAACACTGACATACACTATTATTCAGATGTTTTTTTAAAGTAATTTTATTCAGCAAGAATGCATTATACTGATCAAAAACAACAGCAAATACATTTGTAAACACTGTTACAGAAAACTAATGTTGCAAATAAATTCTGTTCTTTTGAACATTCTGTTCATCAAATAGAAAAACGTATCACAGTTTCCACAAAATAGTAAGCAGTGAAAATGTTCAACCTTGATAAAAAGAAGAAATGTTTTCTTAAAATCCAAATCTGCATATTGAAATGTTTACTGAAGAATCTTGTGACACTGAATGATAACTGAAAATTCAGCTCTGCCATCACAGGAAAAAATTATTTTAAAATCGATAACAAAAAAGTAAAAAAAAAAAAAAAGAAGTTTCACAATATTACCATTTTTACTGTATTTCTTAATCAACTAAATACATCTTTGCTGAGCACTTCTTTCATAAACTTTTAAAAAGTCTTACCGGCCCCATATTTTTGAACAGTAGTGTAAATACTGTAATTTCAAAGCAGATGCTCTCAGCAGACTCGCAGTACAAAACAGCTTCATTATCATTTGTAGATCTGGACTCTGTAACAATTTAGATTAGATTTAGATGATGCATTATTGAATTACTAGAGGACTGAGATAAAATAATGTATGACTCATGTCATAATTTTGATTATATGATGACCCAAACCCAGAGGCACAAAACAAATGGAACTATTCAATATCCCATGGCAGGGCTTCCTGCTCCCCATCCACTAACCTATTTTTACACGCAAACCACCCAGTCATGAAACCCAGTCTCGTGGGTTTGAGTTACAAAGCTCCAAATATACCACCTTCCTCAAGATTTATGCTCCCTTTTGGAACAGATTCTAACCTATGAAGATTCTCAAGAGTCCCCTCTTATCTTCTGTTATTGCCAGTTTTAAAGAAAAATATATAAATGGACGTTTTTTTAAGTTGACATATTTGTGGCTTCATGTGTGTAAGTTCATATGAGTTTTGATTTTGGTGGCTGTCTGAACTTCAAAGGCTTCAGAGTGTGAAGTCCCACTATGCCAAAAACTAATGGCATTTGGCAAAGGATCCACAGAACGAAGAAGCCGTTCCACATTCTTTTCTTGATTTGGAACAGAATTGGACCTCTTTCATCATACAACCAACATTTTGACATTGAAAGTAAAATAATAATGAGATTTGTGAATATGCACCACATGAAATTCAACACCATGAGGTCACAACCTCCTCACTTTATTCACACAGAATTTTCTATAATAAAACCACCAACAATGGTTCTGAAATTGTTTAAACAAGATTGCAAGTACATAGTACTAATACAATTTGCAAAATGCAACAGCACAAACTCTTTTCCAGAAAGAATGTCTTGAAGTTTAGACCTTATTGTATATAAAGTAGGTCACAGAGGCATGGATGTAAAAGATGTCATATGAGAGTTGTGCCTATCGAGACAATATCGTCATCTCATGTGCAGTTCAGTTTAAATGCATCCTGAAGCATTTCTGGCAGTTGCTGAACAGTATCGAGTCTGTTATGAAGATGCACTGCTAGGAGGTAACTGATCCGGTGGTTCTTCATCCGAGTCAAATTCAACATTCTCATCTTTAACCCATTTACCACTTCTGTCCTGCAGCCATCCCGAACTAGAACAGACAAGTGAGAAAAAAGGAGAAAAATAGGTTGAGAGATAATCTATGAGAAGCATACAGTTATTTAATGATTACTATGTGGGTGATGCAGATGAGATCATTTAGTTTTAAATGAACAGCACACACCCTCAGGTCATCCAAGATGTAGATGAGTTTGTTCACCAAAAACAGATTTGGAGAAATTTAGCATTAGATCACTTGCTTACCAATGGATTCTCTGCGGTGAATGGGTGCCATCAGAATAAGAGATTTTGAAGAAACAAATTCATCACTAAGGCGTTTTCAATTTAAACTTTTGCTTCTGGCCACAATACGAGTCCATGATACACAACAACACATCCATCAGTGAAAAAGTCTATCCACTGTTGTCCTCTCACATCAGAATCCATAGACATATAGTTTAAAACTGTTTTGGACTGTTTCCGCCTGTAAACGGTGGTTGATCTGTGCATATCTCTCTCGTTAAAGGTGTCTTACTGATGAATTTGTTACTTACAAACGTGCAGCTTTTCACTTCACAAGATGGAGTCGTGTGGATAACTTATGTATTATAGTGACGTTTTTTTCAGCTGTTTGGACTCTAATTCTGACGGCACCCCTTCACTGCAGAGGAACTATTTATGAGCAAGTGATGTAATGCTAAATTTCTCCAAATCTCATCTACTTGGATGGCCTGAGAGGGCAAGTACATTTTAAGCAAATGTTCATTTTTGGGTGAACTATTCGTTTAATACCGATTTGGATGTTAGCATCAGTTCTATAGTCAGAATCTGAGTTAATTGTGAGTCACAGTGTCAAGTGTTGTCATACCTTTTTAATTTGAGGTAGTGTTCCAATTCTTTGCGTCTCTGCTCTGTTATAGGCTCACACACAGTGCTGGATCCCTTCTTCCCCTTCTTTGTCTCTTCTTTCCTTTGAGTCTGTCCCTTATGCACTACAAATGACAATTAACACAAAATATATGGAAAATTAAAAGAATATAAGCACAAAATGTCTACTGCCTTCAAATAAATAGATATTTGTTGTACCTGTTGTGCTACTTGTTGATATGGAGTCAATACTTCCTGTCATAATGGACAAATGAGTTGAGTTGATACTGTTGATTTGATCTTTTCTGTCTTCTTGGCCACATCCTGACGATTCCAATCGTCCACTTTATGAATGTAGAAATAGATAAAATAAACAAGCAAAAAAATAAATTAATTAATCAATGAAACTAAAAAGACACAGTCTAGAGAGGACTATAAAAAAATCAGACATATAACAGCAGATGGTTCAGCTCACAGACATTACCTGGCCTTTCTGTGGCAGCTACTGTATGGAACAGTTCTGAGTAGGGCATGATGGGTAATTTTAAGTGTTTGACTCAGTAGAGGAGCTGAACTGGAGGGTTCCTGAGGACAAGTGACAATGTAATATTGTAATAAAGTAATAAAAAGTATATAACCTTATTATATACACTGCCGCTCAAAAGTTTGAGATCAGAAAGATTTTTAATATTTTTTAAGGGAGTCTCTTCTGCTCATCGAGGCTGTATTTATTTGATCAAAAATACATAAAAAAACAGTAATATTGTGAAATCTTATTGAAATTTCTAATATTGGTTTCCTATTTTAATATACTTTAAAATAGAATTTATTTCTGTGACGCAGCGCTGAATTTTCAGCATCATTACTCCAGTCTTCAGTGTCACATGATCCTTCAGAAATCATTCTAATATGCTGATTTATTATGAGTGTTGAAACTGTTGTGCTGCTTCATATTGTTTTTTGGAATGTGATACTTTTTTCTTTGATGAATACAAAGTTAAAAAGAACAGCATTTGTTCAAAATAGAAATCTTTTCTAACAATATAAGTCTTTACTATGACTTTTTTATTAATTTAACACATCCCTCCTGAATAAAAGTATTAATTTCTTAAAAAAAAGAAAAAAGGAAAAAATGCACTGACCCCAAACTTTTGAATAGCATTGTATATTGTAACACAAAATTTCATTTTTAAATAAATGCTGTCCTTTTTAACTTTTTATCAATCAGAGAATCCTAAAAAAAATATCACAGGTCCCAAAAAAAAAAAAAATATGAAGCAACACAACGGTTTCCAACACTGATCATCAGCATATTAGAATGATTTCTGAAGGATCATGTGACGCTGAAGACTGGAGTAATGATGCTGAAAATTCAGCTTTGATCACAGAAATAAATTATATTTTAAAGTATATTAAAATAGAAAAGTGTTATTTAAATTGCAATAATATTTCACAAAATAACTTTTTTTCTGTATTTTTGATCAAATAGATACAGCCTTGATGAGCAGAAGAAACTTCTTTAAAAAACATTAAAAATCTTACTTATCCCAAACTTTTGAGCAGCATGTATGTACTGTGGGGTCTTAAAGTGTGAGACCACACTAAAAATCTGATTTAAAATAAAAAATAAATCCTTTTAATATAAAATTGGAAAAATATTAAAATAAAGAAATATTATGAAGCAAAATGACTTAAGAGATGTAATTATGATGCAAAATGAAGAAGAAATATTATTAATAATATTTAAGATGCTGCACTTTTTTGGCCAAACAAGTTACAATTTGAAGACAATTTGAAATTTGTGTAAAAATTTCACTTTCATTGTTATATAAATAATAATATGTTATGATGATGATAAAATGGTGTAATGAAAAAAAAAGTTAGATGGACTTTTGAATTTCACTGATTAATAAACCGGTTGAAGAAAATGAATCCAGTTACCTGTCGCTCATCTTCTGCTTTAACAAAATCTTGATGTCGTCTTTTATCTATTTCATGTTTAAGTTGATTCTTTTTGCCGTAGAACCATTTCATTCCTATAAATTAATAGACCAAAGAGGACTTAAAACCTGAATGCTGGTTTATACAGAAGCTGGGTAAATGCATAGGTAGAATCTCACCTTCAAGGTGTCGCTTTCCCTTCCTGTGCACCATTAGCATATCAACAGTGTCAAACACAGGACGGTGAGAACACACAAGACAGCTGTATCTACAGTGGGAGATAACACATATTACTTAGTGAATGGGAATGGGTCAGACACTGACTTCTTCCTGCAAGCCAAACAACCAGCAATACATAATCACCTTCCGTTTTTCATCAGAGTAGCTTCATCATCTGGGATGAAGTTAGACAGAAGATCTGCAACGCGTCGTTTCTTGTAAGAGATCGAGAGAAAAACAGTGAGAAAAGGGACTGGTGCATGTGTGCAAATAACACTGCTTGCTGTTTTTATTATACCTTCAGTACATTCAGCTGACTTTGATCATCACCCTCCCTTTTGAAAGACATGGTTGGCCACCTGCAGTCTTATTCTTTCAGGTATTAACACAAATAATTTCTTATTTCACTCTCACCGATAAGCAGGCTTACTAATGACATCCCTTTCTTCCTGTTTTGGTCTCTGGAATTATGGGTAGTGATGTCTGATTCATGAACGAATCGAGTCTGACGGTCGGACTGATCCATTTAGAGCTAAACCACACTTTTTGTCTCTCTTTTTTGTAATTTCCGTCTTGAAATAAGCTTTATTCGTGTTCAAGGCATGTAAACCTCATAAAACACGTAATGACGTAAAAGAACGGATGAATCATTTTTAACCAATTCGTTGTCCGAAAGAATCGATTCGCTGAAATGAATCGGACATGGGCGGATCTTACATTAGCTGACGCCATGGCAACAGAGGCTAAGCTAATCTGTTAAAGGCTTGGGACAAATAAGTTTTAAGACTGTCTGAACTTAAAATGTAACGGATACTGGTAATATTTCTCTATTGTTTTTATGGTTGATATATTATTTAATGTCTGAATTGTTCATTTTTGGGGCGCCACTGTTATTTTAGCGAAGTTAAAAATATTAAACCTCAGTGTGTCTGCGTAGGACCGAGTTATTATTTCTGACAGTGTAGTGTGATTTATCTACTTGTTAAATGGCGTCAAAACGTTTATTTCGGTTAGTAATGTCATTGGCTGAGCAGTTTATTCTAAGAGCGTGATAATTAACGTTAATTCAGAGATTGTTTGTTTATTGCTGCAGACTTTATTTCTCACATTAATTGGACTCATAACAGAAGCTGTTATGTTTAGTCCTGCCGTCATGCGTTCAGCAGCCGCAGATGGTCAGCTGAAGTTCAGCTGAAGTCATTATTAGATAAACGCTGGAGGTCAGGTCATGTCTGCGGATCACTCAGCCTCACTGGCCGGGACTCACGGCCTCCTGCGCGGCCAGCGCACCCGGTCCTACGGCAGCCTGGTGTCCTCTTCATTATCACCCGTTAGACAAAGACGAATTGAACATAAAGTCCAGCCCGGTGAGACCTTGCAAGGACTATCACTGAAATATGGCGTGTCAGTAAGTAAACAGAAAGCAGGTATTTGAGGAATTTGACCTTTGGGAGGTAATTACATAATTATCAACATAATGTACGTTCAACTTTTTTTTCTGTCTTTACAGATGGAGCAAATCAAAAGGACAAACAGACTGTACACAAATGATTCAATATTCTTGAAGGAGTCTCTCTTCATCCCCGTGCTGACAGAGTCTGTGTCTTTCACAAATGGAGTGGAATTGACCGAGGACGAGACTAGTCCAGCACAAATACACACTGAGATTTCTAATGAGATCCCCAAAAGCCAAACAGACTCTAGATGTGAAGTGAATGCTGATCTGTCACCAGTGGAATACCTGAAAAAGATAGACAGCTTGATCAGTCAGTCCAAACAAGCAGCTGTGAAGACCTGCCAGGAGGGAGACAAACAGTAAGTTGTCAGAATGAAATTATGACTGCTGCTATTATTGTTAGGGTATTACAGAGTTCACTTATTGCAGTTGTTTTGTTTGCTGTCAGCTGAGTTGTTCAGCAAGTTTCAGTTCAATGGAAGAACCATGAGTCATATGATACGGGAGAGGTTACAGTGAACATCAACTGATTCATTACACTGAAAAAAAAAATTGTTGTAGTGTTTAAAGCCCATTCAAAAGAGCACAAATGTCATGGGGAGTTAAACTAATTTAATGCCAGATGAAACAGCTTTGGCATTCTTACCATGTGTGGTTTTACCTGTGGTTATCATGATCTAAGTGTATGATACTGTGGAAGACCAAAGGTTAAATTTAAAGGGGTCATGAACTGAGAAACCAAAATTGCCTTGATCTTTTGACATATAAGAGGTCCTTGTACTATAAAAACATCCTATGAGTTTCAGAAATCAAAACTTGTTAGTCTAAAAACAGCTTATATTGAAGCCAGTCTGGTAAAATGACAGGTTTTGGAATGTACAACTCTATGATGTAATAATGTAAGTAAACACTGTTATGTACTGTTATGTTATGTACACACCACCGCTGTGCAGTGCCAAGTTGTGGAAAAAAATAGTCTTTGCTTTGCCTTCCTTCTGCTCCCAACACTAGGAAAGAGGGGATGAACTTTATTTTTAATGAAGATCCAGACCGTGTCAGTAAGAATTCGTCCTTCGTTCACTTCATTTTACAGCGGATTTGTTTACAAACAAGGCAGAATTCGACATGGGATTTTCAAAAAGATCGAAACTAAAAGACGATACTGTGCCGAATATATTGGATCTGACAGTAATGTTGCAACACACAAGTGTAACTCTTTTTATTACGTGGTCACTTTTGCTTTGTCTGTTATTACAGATTGTTTGATATGTATTGAGTTATGCTTTTTTGACCTAAATCACAGCAGCGTCCAACTATGAGGAATTGACGCTGTCCAACATACACAACTGTTAGCTAATTATAGCAGTGGGCGTTTACTTCCGAGTCCACAATCCGCCACTCCTATTCAAACACAGTGTTCTGATGAGGGGGGTTAAAAACAGGACAGAAAATAGCCTGTCACTTCTAAATTATGTTTTTTGATGTAACAAATCTTGATAACATTATAAGTGGACCTCAGAGACCAGTTCAAAATAATAATAAAAAAAAAGACAGTTCATGACAACTTTAATGAGATTAGAGTTCTACATCAGTAAGAATATTCATATTTTACCCTTTAAAATTAGGTAATTTATTTATTTTTTTATACAGATGTTACTGATTGTGTTAATGACAAAAAAAAAAAACAATTAATCTGCATCTCAACTCAAGCTACTGCTACTCTCAACTCAAGCTACTGTCCAAAAGACAAAACATGTAATAATATTAATATCGCTGGTGCCACTGGTCTCAAATGTTAGTCTCAAATATTATATATAGTGTCCGTCCCCCAGGTGTGTCCACAACATCGAATCTGTCCCTTGGACGCCACTGCTTTATAGTTATTGTTCTTGGTGTGAATGCCCCTTTACTTTGAAGCAATTTATAAACAGAAATTGCTAATAAATCTTAGAAATATTTACAAAGAAATGGCAAGTTACACATTGAATTAAACATGAAATTATGATATAGAAAAACTGATATATTATTTTCTTGTAAAACAGACTCTAATAATCTTTGTTTTATTCACAACTTAGAGAAGTCATTTGTTATGGTGTACAAACTTATGTGGAAATATATTATCCACCTATAATGAAACAATTGCAAAAGCTCATTTTCATTCTTACAGCATAACTTGTCCAGTAATGAAATCACTTAAAACATTCACTTTTGCATTTAAAGGTTTTCATCAATGGAGCAACTCCATCACAGCAATCTGACGTCTGACAGAGCATCCTCCCAGCAGGCCATTTTGGGAGCTGTTCCTATTACAATCACCAAACGGACCAGGAATTTGAGGGATAGGGAGGATGAGATCTTCCAGCTCTGATGTAGGCATTTATTAGGACTCCTCTGACTGTTTTCTGTGTTATTTGTACAAGTTGATTGTTTTAGAGGGCTCCTTCATTGGGTTTCATGCCTTTATAATGTGGAGATTGCTGGAGTGATTTGCAATAGTTTTTTCATAAAACTACTTTCAGCTTTAGACACGTATTAGCACTGTAAAAGCACTGTAGCTTGATGCCTAAAAGTAATAATGTGAATTACAATTCTGCTGTATTTCATATGAGCATGACCAAAGTAATGACAGACAGTTTTGTGTGTGACATAGATGACTGCATTTAAACGGAATAACTAATTAGGAATCTAGCTTGAAAAAAATAATGCACTTGCTAATTAATATAGACTTTAATACTACCTCACAAATACTTGATAGAAATACTTTTATAGTTTTAGAAAACTGAAAAGTATACGCTTTTGGGAATGTGCCACTGGACATCTTTCAGTTACTGACCTGTCAAACTTGTGAACACAATGCATGGTTTTGCGCTGAAGTCACATGCTTGGTTTGGTGTTTTTCCGTTTGGTATACATTGTGCTAAGGAGTCTAAGGCCTTTGTGGTTATCAAAACATGATAAAGACTTCGATAAAGAAGTCTTGTTTCCTGGACTGGTTTGTGTTTTGCATCAGTGATATGAATGCAGCATAAAATGCACAAATTAAATGCCATAAACACATACAGATCTTGGTCTTTTAACTTTGAAATCTTGATTGATAATCTGTGGAAAAGTGTAACAAAAGATGAATCAAGTTGCAACATGTAACTAAAGCATGTATTGTGTTTGGCACAACTGAATTGCACTAATATATTCCTTCAATCGTGCATTTCTAACCTGGAATAAATGAATTGCATGTTCATACAAAGCATTAGGGTGTGTATTATGAATATGAAAGTTCTCCAGATGACAGAGTATAATGAATTTGCTTTTGTAAGCTGTTTCTTGTCATAAATATATAAAATGTTATGTCAGATTAACCCAATGCAAATACATGGCTTACAGTAAAAACAGTAATATCGTGTTATATTACAAATTTAAAATAAATGTTTTCTATTTTAATATATTTTAAGATGTAATTAATTCCTGTCACGACAAAGCTGAATTTTCAGCAGTCTTCAGTGTCACATGATTTTTCAGAAATCATTCTAATATGCTGATTTAGTGCTTGAGTAACATTTCATATTAATATCAGTGTTAAAGCATATTTTTTTATGGAAACCATGATACATTTTTCAGGATTTTTAACACAAAGGTTAACAGAACAGCATTTATTTGAAATATAAATAAATATTTTTTTGTCACTGATCAAATTAACATGCCCTTACTGAAAGTATTACTGATCCCAAACTTTTGAACATTAGTGTGTTGCAACACTGTAAGCAAACTGCATAAGGGCTGTAAGGAAATATTTATTTAGTGGTTGTTTCCTTTTAGAACAGCAGATCCCCCTCGGGGCTGTTCATGTCAAAATATAGTTGTTGACTGTGTAGTGCCAAGCTTAGATTTGTATCATAGCCATAACCACAGGGTAACACTAGATGGCAGTGTAAATAGAATGCCTAGGTAAATGTGTTTGTGTTTTTCTGGTTCTTGTTATTTTGTTGTCCTGGGAGGTAAATAATCAGCTCAAAAATGTTAAAAGTGTTGAACAATATACAATGTGCTCTAATTTACAGCAGAGTAGCTGAACCCTGGTGGTTTAAACATCATTATTAAAAAAATAAGTAGTCTAGAAATCTGCGATCCAACGCAGCTGGAGTCCCAGAGCTTTAAAAAATGTTCAGCTGATACTTCTGTATTTGATCTGAGGTCGCTCAGGGAATAACAGTGGCTGTGTTAACAGTATCAGTCCACTGACTGATCTAATATTCATTAACAGCCCAGCAACACTATTTCAAAAGTTGATCTGAAGTGTGATGCTTTCGGTCAGTCACTTTCTGCCTCTTTGGTTGCATTGTATGCAGTCTGAGATAATGGGTTGTACTCCATGCCAGTCCTGTAAATGTCTTTCAGTGCTTCACCGTCCTCATAACGTCCCGTCCTCCAACAGTTTGTTAAGCCCATTGCAGATTTTGGTGAGGTGGGGTTTGAGAGGCCCGGATGGGTTGTAAAGCTGGGTGAGGAGCTCAGGGTCAGCGTAATGGTTGAAGACGTGGTTGATGCGTCCGTGGGATTTCGGTGTGAGGTGAGTGTTTACAAGCTTCAGAAGCACGTCCCTACTTTCTTTCAGGATCTCTGACATAACCGTTTTGTCAAATGTGAAATCTACCTGTAAAGGGAAAGAAGAGACTTTTGGGATAAAGTACAAATCTGATTACAAATAAGGCTGTGTTTGGAACCACATCACTTGCTTTGTTGAAAGTTGGATGCAGTAAACAGTGATCAATTGACAAATAACAAATAAATTGATTGTGATTTTGTAAAGCAAAATTATCAAAAGTGTCAAAGAAATGCTTACATAAATGCTTAAAAATACTTAGATTACTAAATTTGTTAATTAAACAATGAAAATAAAATTAGAAATAATTAAATTTATATTAATAAAACAAAGGGAAGAAATATTTTAAATAATGTGACTAAAAATTGGCAAAAAAATAAGTTTTTGTGAAAAAGTGTAATTTCTCCATTATATTTTTATTTTATTTTATTTTATTTTATTTGATGAATATTCTTACTGTGCCAGAAGACATGACAGAAAATGGCAAAAAAATAAAAATAAAAAATTGTGCAAAATGTTATTTTTATTTTATTTATTACTTTACTTTACTTTACTTTAGCAATTTCCCAGATGTTCAGTGGTCAAAGTAGATGAACAATATACAGTCAGAGGTCACTAACTTTTTTTTGTTTTAATAAAATATTAAATATTTTTCTTGGAAAATCTGTTAAGCAGCACACTGTCAAAACTTTAGATGCCTTTACCTTATGTAGTGTCACAAATATCAAATATCCCCAAAGTTCAAAATGTTATAAATCAACCTTACCAGAATTTCATGAAACAGAGAACATCAGAAATGCTGCTTAAAGGTGTTAGATGTGTGTGTTGTGTTACCTCGTGGAAGCTGATGGCTGTCATGGCTCCCTGATGCAATTTCTTTTGGAAATTCTGGGCCAGCTTTAGCTCCTCCTCATTGAATCGATTGTGCCTGAAAAGGACAGCTATCTTCACCACCACCTTAATGAGGTCCTTCACCACTTTCTGGGCCTCTGAGCGGTTCCCAGTGTACTCTTTTGACACACGGTAAAGCTCATCTAGAATCTCGCTGCTGGTATCATCGATGAACATTTGCACCACAGACTTGTTGGCCATTTGGCTCAGGATCTTTTTCTGAGCCTTGAGCGCCATGTCCTTGGAGTTGAACGTCTCCATGTCTTAAAAAGAAAGAGGAGAGATTAATAGTAATTCAAGATGCTGATATTTTTGGTTTGTTACTTCAGTGAAACAGAATTGAGGGATTGAGGGATTAAGTTACTGTAACCCCTCAGTGTCTTATAAGTATATATAAACAGTAACTTTAGTAACCCGTCAGTAACATATAAGTATATAGCTTATATATAAGTATATAAATATATGAAGTACTAATTAGATGTTTTAAGAACTAGCCTAATAAAAATTTGGAAGAAGTCTAAAAATTTGTCATTTAAAATGGCATATGATTAATCACATGGTTTTGTTTGTGAAATATTCTTATGACTAACTGTGCATTTTCCCTTGTATATTATTTCTGGTTGTGTATTGTTAAGACTGTCAGTGCTGAGAGAACTCCCACCATGGGGACGTCCCCTTACAGTCTTACTTTACCTTGTTGTTCATCAGGGGAAAGCTCATGCCATTTAGGACCTCATCATTGCCCACACATCTCATAAACAACACTAATTGTTCTCAAGATGATGTGTCATCATATCCAGCACTCTCAATGCTGCTCAATGACATCCAAACATCTGTGATCAGTGTCTATATAACATTCAGTATTTTATCAAGTTTAAAGGAATAGTTCAATGATTTAATCACCTTCATAATATATTTATTTATTTATTATTATTATTTTTTTTTTAATGTTTGTTTCTTCATCGGAACAGATTTGGCGAAATTTAGCATTACATCACTTGCACATCAATCGACCCTCTGCAGTGAATGGGTGCCGTCAGAATGAGAGTCCAAACAACTGATAAAAACATCACAGTAATCCACTCCAATCCCTCAATTAATGTTTTGGAAAGTAAAAAAGCCTTGTCTGTACACACAAAAAATCCACTTTCATATTTGTTTTGGACTATTTTCGCTTGTAAACATTGGTCTGTGCATATTTCTCTCCTAATTCAGACAATACAACTTTTTCACTGGAGAAAGCAATATAGAGAACTCGGATTTTAGCCAGAAGCAATGTTTTAAAGTTAAAAATGTCTTGATGGATTTATTTCTTACAAGCACAGATCTTTTTGCTTTAGAACTTTTTGATTCAAAAAGTTGAGCAAGTGATATAATGCTAATTTCTCCAAATCTGTTCAGATGAAGAAACAAACTCTACAACTTTAATAGCCTGAGGGTCAGTAAATGTGAACTATTCCTTTGTGTGTGTGTAGTATAATAAAATGCAATAATATTAGTTGAACTATCATTTGCATGCACATCCTTCATTTAGGTTGTAGTCTCTGATGTCCAATACAGCATAGTTTAGCATTGCTTCACAGATCGTACAGTCAGGAGAACGTGCAAAGACATGTATGAGAGAAAGACTCACTGCATACTACTCACAAGTTCCTACATGAATCTGAAGACTGTATCATGATACAGGTATCTATGTGCTTAGAAATTTCTACAGTGTATTGGTTCAATTTTTGAGGTCTTGCATATTTCCTTCATTAGATGTTCTTGTCATTGTTGATGATGTTTTTGTGCAGCGTTTATTAAGAATCCTGTACTACATCATAGATTATGGATGTACTCATCTGCGCAGTGATTCTGTAATAAATGCAATAAATGTAAAGTACATTAACGTGCAAATGACCTGCACTGTGTTCTTTTAAATGAATCAAGACATGCCAAAAGTGATGTCATATCTCAGTGCCGCCATCAGCTGTGTTTTGCTTTTTAAATCCAATTCTGTTTATGGTGAACCAACCTGATTAAATTTTAATGCAGTTAGAGTTTCATTTCCTAATGAACTCTATTTAATTAGAAGCACTGAGTGCATTAGAACAGCCATTACTTTACGTTCTGCGACATGGAACATCAAAACAACTATATAAATACTCATTTGAACAAATCAGCATGTTGTACACTTCAGTTGAACTGTGAAAGCAACATAATCCTACGGTTTAACACTCACTACTTCTCATTTACTCTAATTAATCTAATTAAAGCAAACCAATCTGATAATGTTTCCCTGGGCTATTTAGATGCAACTTTATTTCTGTTTTTAGAAAATAAATATGAAATTTGTTTGGAATTTGGTTCTGCTCTGGACTTAAAAAATCTGTTCTTAAACATCTGATCAGATCAGGCTTATACTGCGCTTGATAATTCATTTTTTGAGAGTTTTTCTTTCAGTTTTATGCAGTACCTCAATACATACTCAAATATAATATATAATATTATTTATTTGTTTTTTCTTAAATAAGAAACCACGTGTGTACAGTCAATCATGTGCGTTAAGTATAAAGTTAATATGATCCGTTTTATTTAATAAAATAATTAAAATAAATAAAAAATAATTAAATAATAATGGTAATAGTTATATATATATATATATATATATATATATATATATATATATATATATATTTTTTTTTTTTAAAGTACATTTTATTTTTTAAAACACATTATTTAATAAAATATAAATTAATAATTTTAATTAATAGTAATCATTTTAAATTTCAATATTGTTTGATTAAAATGCATTAATCTAATTTATTGAATAGTGTTATTTAATGCACAATTATTATTAAATAATTGTATTAACATAACATTATTAAATAAAACTATAAATTAAATAATTGTTGTGCTTATGGATTTTTTAAGGCCCATACTGAGCTCATTCATACCTGACAAGATGAGATATGAGCAACTTTACCTTAATTTGATTATGATTGACTTTTAGTTATAGACTCTAAAAGCATCTAAAAACATCTAAGGCAATCTAAGGTCAAGCAAATTTATTAATTTTATACCTCTTCACTTCAGTATCCACTCTCCTGATTGAAAGGTTTGTCACAGACAAGGTAAATATTTAGCATTCCTCAGATGACTTCAGCGCAGAGCCTGAGGCTCTGTATGCGTGTGTGTGTGTGTTCACATGTGTGTAAAGCCC